>CM069448.1:50321249-50777245 GCA_035610835.1 Ophiura sarsii
ATTTTTAAAAAGAATAAAACAAGTATAGGTCTAAATAACAAAGCCCCCCTCCCCCAAAGAAAAAAATAATAATAATAATAAAAAAATAACAACAACAAAAACGTTAACAAAACAAATTACAAGACAGAGAAATTGGAGACACAGACAGGAAAATAAGAAGAAAAGGGGGAAGAAACAGACAGAAAAAATGACTGTACAGAGTATCGAACTCACGCTATAGTGATTCCAAAAAATAGTGTATGTTCTAAAGTCTAGTGCCCTACCAACTGAGCTAATATTCACACGCTAATTGCGAAACCCATTTATATATATCATTATGTCAACAACTAGTGCAAGCCTCCGTATTTCGTAGTTTTTGTAGTGTTTAATCAAACAAACAATAATATCAAGAGATGGCGCTCACCACAACGTTGATGAATTTACTTGGTTCAAATTCAGTATCTGTTCAATTTTATGTCTATATATCGAATATCTACGGTATTATGCTCGTTCTCAAGTATGCATTATAAGTCGGATAATTGCCTCGTGTTCACACCATTCTAGGAAAATAAAGACCTCTGATACTCCTCGGTCTGGAAAAATAAATTACCTCGGCTTCGCTTTGGTCATCATTTTCCCAGAATGTTATTATCACAGGCCGAGTACCAACGGACTTTGACCGTGGTCACCATGTGATCTGGGGGTATTTGGCATTTTCTTGTTCGATTTCGTCGTCAAGGCGTACGGCGAACGGCATCTCATATTAACGTTTTCACACAACGTTTGAAGTTTAAACGCACATAATGTACGGGCGCTCGATGCGTCTTTTTCTGTTGGCGCGCATCTGTTGCATTGCTGAATATTTGCAATCCGGCGTATCCCCACCCACTAACGCAAAACGCATGGCACGACGCAGCGCAGTTTCATGCCCCTAGGGCTTGCGTTGTATTTTGAATTAGTGGGGAATGTCACAATAACGATTCGCGTCTGATTTTGCCACTTCTATATAGAGTTTCTTGGGTGTGATCCTCGTCGATTATCCTTTACAAAATGTGGCCGTATGTATGTAAGGCATGAAGCTTTCAGGCCCTTCCTTTCTTTAATATTGACATGCTAGGCTTATAAGATTAAGCACTACGAGCTTCCTCTGACAGATAGTTTACCATCAGTTTGCAGCGAAAACAGACACCATTCTTTGTCGGTCGATGAATTAAATCTCGAGATGATGAGACGTTCCTAGAAACTAGGAAATGTGTAGAAGGGTGCTTCCGACAATCCCAGGCACGCGATATATAGCACTTAGCATGAATGCCATGTTGTGTTCCATTCTAAAAGTTGAATGTCCGTTGATATGTTTACATACAAAGGTAGTACAGTTACATTAGGCGTTGGATATTGAAGATTACTTAGCCCATCATAAAGCAACCTTTCTTTGTAATGTTTTAGAAGACAATTGCTGGAAGAAGAAAAAGGAGAGTACCGATTATCGATCATAATAAAGTTAGAAGTTATGAAAGAAACCCGCTCTCATTTCAGGATGCATTGACACTCTTTTGCATTCATGATACATATACTATACAAATTCAAGAGACATTTAAAAGCAGTTTGATAAGCTTTTTTGTTCTTCTTTTCGGTCCTTTTTTCTTTCCTTTTTTTCTTTTTTATATTATTTTTATAAGCCTATTTCCTACCAGAGACGGTTTATTAAATCGGTATATGATAAATGAAGCAGTGACGAGTATTTGTGGGTGTTTCACATTCCATTACATGCACGCAAAACTTGAATGGAATAGTCAGGTTCCTCCCATAAATACACACAGGCACTGTTGATCGACATTTTCAAGATAATAAACGATTGTATAATATCTTCTTACAGCGAATTGCAAGCACCAGGGGCGTCTTATAGGGGGGCAGGGGTACACGCCCCCCCCCCCCTATAACCCTGAGGTGGAAAAGCGTCTTATTATGATGATGATAATGAGTGATGATGATGAGTGATGATGAGTGAAGATAATAGTGAATTAGGATCATGATAATGGAAGATGGTAGATTTCGATGATGCCCGGCCCTTGATGGTGATATTCATAACCATGAGATCGCACGTATAAGGCCTCAGGAGACATATCTACAACTAGTTGATGATATCCTACGAGCTGCTACATACTTACAATAGCAAGGGGCCTACGGGCTCTTTCATCATGCATGATAGCAACGTGAACGCAGTGTACTTTTGAGTTTCGGAAATTGGTTAGTACGCAATTCATTATTTCAGCGCATGCGTCCCCAAAATGCAATATTTTTGGGTCAAGCTTGTTTAGAACCAAAATGTACCTCAATCATAGCAAAAGATAAACGTAAATTCAACATTTTCGCCCGCTACGATTGCTCATCCCCCAATATGAACAACCTAGCTACGCCACTGGTGTGTCGTATTTTTCGCCCGTTAATTCGCCCATTATACACATCTCATTTGATTATTTTGAACACATATTCGTCACAAATTGGTTAAAAGGATGCACCAAATTGCACCATTTTTATTGCATATTTTCAAAATGTTCTTAACTCTGAGGGGGGGGGGGGGGGGCACATCCCCAGTGGCGTAACAAGGAGTGATCGACACAGATTAGTTGAGAATGGAACTGTCGGTTCATTTTACAAGAGGAATCATGGAATTATGATGGTCAAAAGTACACAGATGAATTTTTTTCATGTGTTCCCAAAATGCAATATTTTTTAACATCCTTGTTTAGAGCCGAAAATGTACCTTAATCGTGCCAAAAATAAGTGTTAAGTCGAAAAATTTCGCACGCTCCGCGCATTTTCTTCGCTTATTCTAAAACACCACAGACATAGGCCTACGGTTCGATCACATATTTATATAGACCATTTCAAATTGAAATTGATTTTTCCGAAAACTTTAGATGAATTTTCGTTGTTTCCGAACTGTCATTACGTGCGTGGTTCATGATAAAAGGATAGTTCATGATAAAAGGATAGTTTAACAATGCGATGTATAAGACCACTAGAAACATATATCCAGTATTTTTGCTTTGTAATAACATATTTTAAACCCATGATGGCCATGAAAATGACCGTTGTAAATATAAACATTTTTAGTCTATAAGCAATGATAAGAGTGTATTATTGCAACACATTTACCAAATAATATGCTCTAAACTGCACAGCTAAGCTAATTGGTTTTAGATATAATATCAACGTGTGAAATTACCAAAGCTTAGTATTGTTAGTATTATGATGCATTGTATTGGTGATCACGAACTTCTTTCAGCTTCGCTTAAAACAATCAAGAAAGCACATATTTTTGGATTAAAGCTCGTTTCAAGCTGAAATGTGGCTCAATAATGGCATCATATAGTGTGAAATTGCATTTCTTTGGTCTGACAAATCTTGTAGGTTCAATTTATTTCTTTATCGTCGATTGTTTTTTCTCTCGAAAAAACAGGTTTCTCGACCAACAAGGCAGGTTTATCAAAAACTATGACAATCGAATCGAAAAACCAGGTTTATATTATTGAAAAAACATGGTTGATCGGTCGAGAAACATGGTTTTCGAAAAACATTAACAATAGATTCAATAAACTTGGTTTTTCGATTTGATAAACCTGGTTTTTCGATCGAAAAACCTGTTTTTTCTCTTCTATTGTGCAAAATACTTACATAGACATAGGCCTACGGTTCGATCACATATTTATATAGACCATTTCAAATTGAAATTGATTTTTCCGAAAACTTTAGATGAATTTTCGTTGTTTCCGAACTGTCATTACGTGCGTGGTAAATACAAAGGAAACCGAAATACAATGTAAAGACTCCCAATTTGTTCCCGCATTTTCCCGACAGCTATTTGAAATGGTTTAAGCTATACTACGGATACAATGAGTAGTAGCTTCATCGCATCTTATTATATCCTAAACATACTAAATGACACTTTCATTTTTTTCCTTTATCATATGGCATACCTCTTATTGTTCTTGGGCTCAGGCTTTTCACGTACATGGTATTTTGTAATAGTATTATAAAACGCAGTTGGTCCTTCTTGTCTGGTCTTGAAGTAGCCATGGTAGTCAACGCGATTAAACATGTCGTCATCCTCGGTTCCCCAGCCCCAGTAGACATTTGCATATCCGTTAACAATTTCCATTTGTCGACGTGTAAATCCTGTTACTCCACCAAACAATTTGCTATACGGTAATCTGTATATAATCAGAATACACGGGTTACACAGAATACACGGGTTAAAAACCTACCTTTTCCCAAATTAATTGCTAGTCATTGTGCATATTTTTGGTTTCTTAATTGTATATTTATATATATCTGTTTTTATCATAATTGCTGATGTAATAAGTAGGTCATGTATTTTATCATGTGTCATTATTTTGTTGCGTGCTGTATTATATTGTATTTTAGATTGTGTTTTAATGTACAGCGCATTGGTCCATGGGAAATGCGCTTTATTTATAAGTATCCTGAAATAGTACAGAAAGTACTGTATAAAAAAATAGAAAACATAGAGAAAAGAAATAAGAAGAAACCCATCGCTGTCCAAATTTCATTAGTTTACCATCGTGAACATCAATGATATTATATTCGGGTATTTTCGGGGGATATCGTACATCCCTAGGACTTCCCCAAACCTATTCAGGATTTTACCAACAATCATTTTGGAATGCTAAAGTGTTATTCAATGGCGTCCAAAATGGCCTCCAAATGTCAAATTTCAATCAAAATGTATGATGAAAGTATAATAGTTTTAATAATGGGATGTATGTATTAGACAACTAGACACTCATAGACAACTAGACACTCATATACGCTTGCTTCGTTAACATACCTAAATCTAAGATGGCCGCGAAAATGGCCCCCAAAATACATCAACCAACATGTATGATGAAAATATAGTTTAACAATGGGATGCAAAATGGGCCTCAAAATGGCTGCAACATTGGTCATATTCCACTAAATGGGATAATATCAACCATAATGTATGATAATAATAATAATAATAACACTAATAATAATAATAATAATAATAATAATAATAATAACACTAATAATAATGATAATAATAATAATAATGCAAATGAAAACGAACAGTTAAAATATAAAACAGTTACATAGAAGTCAATCAGTCAAATCATAAGCAATCTTAAACAGATGAGTTTTTAAAGTCATTTTGAAACCATCAAGTGAATCACAGAATCGAAGATCTGAAGGAAGTGAGTTCCACAGTTTAGGTGCACAAGCATAGAAAGCCCGGTCGCCATATGAAGAATATGTCCGAGGAACTGAGAGAAACTGTTTATCCGAAGATCTGAGGCGACGTGATGGAATGTGTGGATTGAGAAGATTGCTGATATAAGAAGGTGCCTTGTCATCATAAGCCTTTCCAGGTGAGGAGAAGAAGTTTGAAATGGATGCGATACCGAATAGGTAACCAATGGAGACGCTGTAAAACAGGTGAAATGTGATCACATTTTCTAGTCCTTGTGAGCATTCGTGCAGCAGCATTCTGAGTTCGTTGCAGTTTATTGAGTTGTCGTTCAGTGATCCCATATAATAAAGCATTACCATTGTCAAGACGTGATGCGACTAACATGAGGCGTGAACAAGTGTAGAGCAGCAGTTTCATCATCAAGCACTTTGCGAATTTCATTCATGATAAAAGGATAGTTTTAACAATGCGATGTATAAGACCACTAGAAACATATATCCAGTATTTTTGCTTTGTAACAACATACTTTAAACCCATGATGGCCATGAAAATGACCGTTGTAAATATAAACATTTTTAGTCTATAAGTAATGATAAGAGTGTATTATTGCATCACATTTACCAAATAATATGCTCTAAACTGCAGCTAAGCTAATTGGTTTTAGATATAAGATCAACGTGTGAAATTACCAAAGCTTAGTATTGGTAGTATTATGATGCATTGTTTTGGTGATCACGAACTTCTTTCAGCTTTGCAGTGACAATAAATGGTGCAGGACCTTCACTGTACATCCTCATTGATATCTGTACCGGTGGCATGTAAATCCAGCAGAAGAAAACAAGAAGAACAAAGATGTCGGTATCATCAGCTAACACTTGGATATGATTTTTTCCGGAAGGAGTTCAAGAAGATGTCTTCGTGGTGTCGGGGCAAATACTGCAAGCTTCTGAATCAACACTGCCTTGGTTCCTTTGCGCATGTAACCATATTCATCAAACAATGCAGACGGTTATGGTGATAGCTCATATGTGAACATCTCGGCAATATCAATATCACGCTTCTGGGTTTCAACTAATGTAGTAAACGGGCGTACAGTTTCTCAATGTCATAAACACTAAATGATCCGAACGGCACCCTTTACCATGGTCACCACTTGTTTCTTCACGGTTTATAAAAACCATCGCGAAACCTCATAAACGCAGTAGCCATCCGTTCACCTATACTGAGAGAGTTGTCACTACCTCTAATTGGTCTGACACAACCTGCCCTTTGATTATATTGAATAGCGGCTGATCTGGTGGTGCGGTAATGGGATTGATGTACTTGTTCAGTTCTTCTAATATAAATGTCTTGTATTGAAAATTATGCCGAGGCAAATTAAGGGCGTACTGGAATGTATGCAAATAGATAATTTAGGCATCCGATTGTTTTGTAATCTAGACATTATAATGCAATAGACGCCACAAGATAGGAGCATATTTTAGATTAGAACTATCACCATTCACGCTATTTCAATTGGTTGTATACAGGTACCTAGTAAAATACTTGATATGACCTTAAATGACCTTTTCTTTTTACAGCTATGTAAAATTTGCATGAAATCATTGCCAATGGATTGTATGGGTTATGAGCTTTAATTTGATACCATGCATGATATATTTAGGCTTAATAATGATAAAGACTTTTTTATTTTCAAACAATTGTTAAATGGAGAAAGGTCAAATGAGGTCATAACATTTTTTGCCCAAGTGTAGAATGTTGGCACTCGGTGGAATTTTGATCCACACGCTTAATGCAAATGTAAGCCATGTCACGGTTAAGGCCAATTTTTGTGGCCCTATATGCAACTCAACTAATTGATCAAAATATGGTCAAAAATAGCTGATTCGCCATCATCCAGTACTATGAACTAAATATCTGTATCTAACTTTCCGAGCAGATTTGATTAGATAGTGATTGTATGGTGTTAATTATGGGCTTGAAAAACCTATCGTAGTAATTGAAATATCCATTCAGTAGGATCATCAAGCAGCGAAAATGGCCAACTATAGATGAGGTGACCGTTGTTTACATTTAGAACGCCCTCTGTTGATTTGAAACAAAACACACCGGGCAAGAGTTCCTATAGTTTACATAGGCCAGATCGGGTTTCTAACTAGATTGTGGTGTCACAGCAAATTGTTATCAAAACTGTCTTTAAACTCGCTTAGGAATGCTATAAGCTATCGCATTTCACACAAAAAATTAAAAATAAATGAGTTTTACAATTCATTAGAAAGAAATTTCATGTTGTCTTCATTAACTTTACTGTATATTCTGCCTGGCGGGAATCAACAGAGGGTGTCCCATTTGTAAATACTTGACGTCACCGGTCACACCATCTATACATAGTGAGTATTATGAATGTATAAATGGACATAATAATCAGAGATAGCAACCAATGTCCTTTACTCTCTGTCATAATATTTGAAATTATCATAATTTGTTGAAATGGCCAGTAGGGATTTTGAACAATGAGATCCTAACATCAACATTTGTCTATTGTAATACACGAGAGAGCAAATTCCAATCTGGGTATATCTATTATTAAGGCTTGCAATATGTAAATGGCCACGATTTTTTTTATTGAATTTGTTATCTGACATTGGCAACATATAAATCTTACTTCGTAAGCAGCTGGATTGGTTTTATATGATTGTAGATGTTAATAGGCTTCGGAATCAATTATAAAGTTATAATAGAACATTATATGATGGCCACCAACTAGAAAATAATCATCAAAGGAAAGTATTATGTTATCAATAATACCACATCTGGAGATGTGACGTGTAAGTATCTATAGTAGTACACTGATTTGTTCTATCTGTGTAGGGTATAGAGAATCATGTGCATTTGAAACTTAAAACTAGAGCGGTTCTCGGGTTTCGCGGTTTTCGAGTTTCGCGGTTGATGGGGTTTAGCAGTATCAGATTTAGTGGTTATCAATAGGGCGGTTATTGACATTGTATTGGTTTTAACATGATATGTTAGGATCTGACCAGAACCATGGAGGACGGGCGGAGAGTGATGGTATGAAAATGAAATGATTATGAAGTGGTTTGGATTTATTGTGTGGGAGATAATATTTGAAACCCGTTTGTTTGTTCTAAAGGGTTTGCTTTGTATTTGATTCAACCATAAGAATGAATTGCTGACAGAGCTGCCGTTGGTGTTTGAGTGTGGCCTGTAGAGTGTATTCAGGTGTGAAGGTAAAAAGTTTGATTTGATTAATGTACTTTCCGGTTGCAACCTTGGCCCTGTGGGACCTAGGACTTAGCGGGACCATGCGGGCAAGAAAAATGTTGCCTTTCTACGCAGGGACAAGAGTCAGTACTCATAAGTGGTATATCATTACGTTTTGTCACCAATACAATTGTAGCATGTAATTTATATAGACATGCTTGTCTATTAATTAGCAAGAGTTGAAATGCAAATTCCATTTAAATGGAATGGGGCTGGTGAAAGTTTGAGTGAAGTGAACATTTGTACACAAAATGCACAATATACAAAGAAGAATAGACAGAAACAGTAATGTAATAATCTTTACATAAACAGTTTATTAAGATGAACATGGGTCCTTCCACGAAGTTGCGTACACAAAGTGTGACATGATAGTCAAATTTGAAAGTTGCCTGATTGAATTCCAAAACATCATTTTGAACTTCCTAATGTATGCATAATGTTAAAACAAAATAAACAAACAATCCTCACAAACACGAGGGCCAAGGGGCTATCTTATTCGTTACGCCATCACCGACGAGAGATGAACGAAACTGATTAGAGCATGCGCATTGTGTTCTCTCAACATCAATCAGCTGATCGCCCGGCGGCATATGATATTATTGTTTACATCGTAAAACAAGGCATTACACACATGTGCTTTTTGAACGGAATAGCCGCGATCGATTAAAGTTAATAATTTTGTAAATTCGTCTTTGTATACCGACAGTCCAGGCAAACGCTAATTGAAAACTTGGCTTAAAATTTCTTTAAACTGAATAAAGAGGCAATTTAAAAAAGCTTTGAGGTCAAATGGATTTTGCTTTCGATTGACAGCGAATACGCATAATGCGGCAGTCTCGCGATGTATTGAATGACTGAGATTAGTTTTCGTAGTCGATTGAAAACAGATATTTCGCCCGTAATTTGATCAGCATGGATATCAACATAATGTAATCTTAACTCTAGTGTGATTATTTATTTTTGTCAAAGATTCGATCATTCATCTTTATTTACTTGTTTTGTTACTGCCATTCTTTTGCACTTTACAGTTTCATTCATTGTTGCATTTTGTTGTTTTATCACCTTTTTAGTTACCTATGAGATCAATTTGACGACAACAATTATATATAATATTATATTCGCATAGAAATCATAAGGTTTATTTTAATTTGCCTGACCGCCAAATGTCGAAATTTGGAAAATGGACCCAAATATCATTATATGATTTTTTCTTTTCTTTTTAAATACGTATGAGATCCATGATACAAAAAAGTCAAGCCGCAATAATTTGGCGACAAAAAAGTCATTCTCATAGAATTTTTTTAATTGTTTAAATTCTAAAATATCAAAATTTGAAAATTTAGCCCAAATACCATTATTTGGTTAAATAATTCAAATTTGTCTGGGTACGTATGAGATCGATGATGCAAAAAAGTCAAGCCGCAATCAATTTGGTGACAAAAAAAAGGTCATTCGCATAGAAATCATAATTATTTTTTTAAATTCTAGGCTTGACCGACAAATATCAACATTTGACAAATTAGCCAAAATACCATTATTTGGTTAAATAATTCAATTTTGTTTGGGTACGTATGAGATCAATGATACAAAAAAGTTAAGCTGCAATCAATTTGATGACAAAAAAGTAATTCGCATAGAAATCATAAAAAAAAAAAAAAATTCTAGGCTTGACCGACAAATATCAAAATTTGACAAATTAGCCCAAATACCATTATTTGGTTAAGTAATTCAATTTTTTTTGGTACGTATGAGATCAATGATACAAAAAACTCAAGCCGCAATCAATTCGGCGGAAAAAGTGTACTTTAGGTCCCAGATACTGGTATACCAGTATCGGTCGATACTGGTACATGAATTTTGCCAGTATCGCTCGATACTGGAACAATTTACATGTTCCAGTATCGGTCGATACTGGAACATCAAATTGTGTTCCAGTATCGACCGATACTGGAACACTTCATTTGTTCCAGTATCGCCCGATACTGGAACGGTTTCATTCCAGTATCGATCGATACTGGAACAAATTAAATGTTCCAGTATCGCCCAATACTGGACCATTTTGTTCCAGTATCGCTCGATACTGGAACATGTAAATCGTTCCAGTATCGCTCGATACTAGAACGATTTACATGTTCCAGTATCGCGCGATAATGAAACGATTTAATATGTTTCAGAACTCGTGTATTGCGCATATTTGTGAAAAGGGGACGACTATTTCAGCTTTAAAAATTAGCGACATTTTTACGACTTCAGCTTTGAGTGCATTATAGTTATTTTGTCGTTTTTCAAATACGTGTTCAGTTGTTATATGAATTGCGGGATTTATTTTCTATTATTTGTTTGAAGAAAAAAATGTCGTAGTGTTTAAAAATATTGCGAGGGAAAACCATCTCATTCATCATGTTCATTATGGTTTGGAGTACTACACACTAAATAGGGTCGTTCAATATCTTTCTCTTGAAGTTGTTGAGGCTCTGAAAATAGATTTTATGGCTACATTAGGATGAGCTGATTGGTCAAGTCAATTTAACGTTACGTATGCATGATCATTTTCTCTTTTTGAAAAATTCAGTGGCTTAGAAAACTACCGATGATCAGTCAGCTTAGAAATAGTTGACTCTATTTTGAGAATTTAAATATTCCCATACTCAACTGCGACAAGTTTTCAAAACAGTTTTCTGATGTTCTCTCATCATCGCCTGATAGTGTTCCACTTACAGCTCGGTTGACAAGACCCCTTTCTTAAATGTGCTTATTGTCAATTTCGTCTTCCAAGCTGACGTGACGTCAGCTTTTGATTCTGAAAAAGACACGCCTCCGATAATATCTGCTGTTTCAATTGTTATAGCTTGAGTCATCCATTATGAGTGAGAGAGTCTACGACTAGAGAGAAGTTAGAAATCAAACCCGGATAATGAAGTAAGACTATTTCATCGTGCTTTTATATGGATCCTGTCGTCATGCTATCGGATCCCACTGAGAACCAATCAGAAGCGTAACTGTGAAATTGGGCCTATGATTTGCTTTAAAAAAGCCAATCAGCGGCGACTCCCATTTCTATTTTTCATGTTCCAGTATTGGACAATACTGGCACATTTTTAATGTTCTAGTATTGGGCGATACTGGTAAATTTGGAATGTTTTATGATATAGTATTGGGCGATACTGGTACATTTTTAATGTTCTAGCATTGGGCGATACTGGTACATTTTCCATGATCCAGTATTGGGCGATACTGGAACATTTTTCATGTACCAGTATCGGGCGATACTGGTACACATTCTATATTGCCCGATACTGGAACAAATTAATGTACCAGTATCGATCGATACTGGTACATTATTTTGATCCAGTATCGGGCAATACTGGAACATTTTAAACGTGCCAGTATCGAGCGATACTGGACCAAAATAATGTACCAGTATCGAACGATACTGGGTGTTCTAGTATTGGTCGATACTAGTACAGTCTAGTATCTGGGAGCTAAAGTACACTTTTTCCAATTCGGCAACAAAAAAGTCATTCACATAGAAATCATAATTATTATTTTTTAAATTCTAGGCTTGACCGACAAATATCAAAATTTGAAAAATTAGCCCAAATACCATTATTTGGTTAAATAATTCAATTTTGTTTGGGTACGTATGAGATCGATGATACAAAAAGTCAAGTCGCAATCAATTTGACGACAAAAAAGTTGTTCGCATAGAAATCATAACAATTTTTTTTAAATTCTAGACTCGACTGACAAATATCAAAATTTGAAAAATTAGCCCAAATACCATTATTTGGTTAAATAATTCAAACATTTTTTGGTACGTATGAGATCGATGATACAAAAAAGTCAAGTCGCAATCAATTTGACCACAAAAAAGTAATTCGCATAGAAATCATAACATTTTTTTTTAAATTCTAGGCTTGACCGACAAATATCAAAATTTGAAAAATTAGCCCAAATACCATTATTTGGTTAAGTAATTCAATTTTTGTTGGTACATATGAGATCGATGATACAAAAAACTCAAGCCGCAATCAATTTGGCGACAAAAAAGTCATTCGCATAGAAATCATAATGATTTTTTTTTTAATTCTAGGCTTGACCGACAAATATCAAAATTTGAAAAATTAGCCCAAATACCATTATTTGGTTAAATAATTCA
The DNA here is from genome assembly GCA_035610835.1 of Ophiura sarsii. NCBI lineage: Eukaryota > Metazoa > Echinodermata > Ophiuroidea > Amphilepidida > Ophiuridae > Ophiura > Ophiura sarsii. The sequence goes on from CM069448.1 coordinate 50,333,903, forward strand.
ATTTTGTTTGGGTACGTATGAGATCGATGTTACAAAAAGTCAAGTCGCAATCAATTTGACGACAAAAAAGTTGTTCGCATAGAAATCATAACAATTTTTTTTAAATTCTAGACTCGACTGACAAATATCAAAATTTGAAAAATTAGCCCAAATACCATTATTTGGTTAAATAATTCAAACATTTTTTGGTACGTATGAGATCGATGATACAAAAAAGTCAAGTCGCAATCAATTTGACCACAAAAAAGTAATTCGCATAGAAATCATAACATTTTTTTTTTAATTCTAGGCTTGACCGACAAATATCAAAATTTGAAAAAATTAGCCCAAATACCATTATTTGGTTAAATAATTCTTTTTTTTTTGTACATATGAGATCGATGATGCAAAAAAGTCAAGCCGCAATCAATTCGGCAACAAAAAAGTCGTTCGCATAGCAATCATAATTATTATTTTTTAAATTCTAGGCTTGACCGACAAATATCGAAATGTGAAAAATTAGACTAAATACCATTATTTGGTTAAGTAATTCAATTTTTTGGGGTAAATATGAGATCGATGATACAAAAAACTCAAGCCACAATCAATTTGGCGACAAAAAATGTCATTCGCATAGATTATTTTTTTTAATTCTAGGCTTGACCGACAAATATCAAAATTTGAAAAAATTAGCCAAAATACCATTATTTGGTTAAATAATTCATAGGCTTAATGATTTATTTATTTTAATTCTAGGCTTGACCGACAAATAGCCCAAATACCATTATTTGGTTAAATAATTCAATTTTGTTTGGGTACATATGAGATCGATGATACAAAAGAGTCAAGTCGCAATCAATTTGACGACAAAAAAAGTTGTTTGCATAGAAATCATAGGCTTAATGATTTATTTATTTTAATTCTAGGCTTGACCGACAAATATCAAAATTTGAAAAAATAGCCCAAATACCATTATTTGGTTAAATATTTCAATTTGTTTTGGTACGTATGAGATCAATGATACAAAAAAGTCAAGCCGCAATCAATTTGGCAACAAAAAAGTCATTCACATAGAAATCATAATTATTATTTTTTAAATTCTAGGCTTGACCGACAAATATCAAAATTTGAAAATTTAGCCCAAATACCATTATTTGGTTAAATAATTCAATTTTGTTTGGGTACATATGAGATCGATGATACAAAAGAGTCAAGTCGCAATCAATTTGACGACAAAAAAGTTGTTTGCATAGAAATCATAGGCTTAATGATATTTTTTTTTCTGAGGCAATATCTAGGGGTGGTACCTAGCCTAGCGGTGAACAAATGGGAAATTACGTAGACGTTGAGGTCGTTACAAAACGAGCTCGTTAGTTTAGGTACCATACTCTACAACGCTCACAACTCTTTCCGCTCACACACATGGGTAGTAAACTACTGCGCAACAAAATGACGTAGACTACATCCCCCATTTTTTGACGCCCCTATCTGAAATACGGTGATCAACGCTTGCGCTCAGCGACTGAGCGTTACGGAGTATATAAACAATTACGGGTGTTATACGGGGGTACACGAACTAGAATCACCGCCATTTTCTATGATGTGACGATATCGGATACTGGGAATAAATATCCCTATCGTGGGAACATTTTCCATCATGATTGTCCAAATAACCTTTCCCTCGAACTCAGCCGAGGTAAATACTGTACCAATATCGTATCCAAAAAATCTTACTCATTCAAGCTGTATTTTTCGAGATATTTCACACACAAACTTTGATTTCAAAATCTTAGGATGCCGGTACCCGTCCTCCAACAAGGTCGGAAATGTTCGGCAAACACAGACAAAATAACTGTATTCACATTACCGCGACAAAAGGAAGTAACTCCATATTTTCCATAATTGAGTTATTTGCATGAATACACTAACAATAACAATATCTATCAGTATAATAAAGGTTTGGCCCAGTTAGGTCTTCACAACATTGAAAAAAATCACAATAAGCATCTGCTTCCTAAACATTTGTACACGCGCAAGTATAGGAAATCCTATGAAAAACCACCACAAAAGAAAGCAATGACAAAATAAGTAATCAATTATACAGGGTGTCCCAAAAAAATGTTAACATTCCGAGCACATAAGAAATCTTAAAAGGACAGGAACACACGGGTCTAATCTTGATGTATTATGAAAGCTGAGTAAATAAGCTTTCATTTGCATTTTATTGCATTCCAATTGGTTATTTAGAACGGGAGATATGCTTCAGCAAACATGAGGAAGCAAAATCGGCTTGGTCCAATCCTCTCAGTATGAAAGTAAAGCTTTTAAAATGCACGAAGCAAGAAGCAACATGATTAAGTCACACACACACACATCGGTTAATCTCTTCTTTGTTCTTTTCAACGCATTCTTTCGATTCTTTTCAAGCTTAAAAGACATAAATAAATATATTCCACATAAATATATTCCACATAATGGAGGTATTTTGTCATGAGTTCAAGTTCTATACTCTTTTATCAATGGGCAACGGGTAGCTGTCAGTAAAGCAGTATATAAAATTGAAATTGAAACATTTCATGTTCTTTGTTGAAATGGTCCATCCAATTAAATAAATTAACTAATATTGTACTGAAATAAAACTAGTATTGCACTGAAATTAACCATAAATCAATTTATCAAAACACATGTTTAATCCAAATAATTAAAGGTTTCACAGATGAATAAAGGATAATTCAGTTTTTGCCTTATATCTCAAAAGCCTCAAAATGGAGTTACTTCCTTTTGTCGCGGTGGGGCAGACTGTTCAACTATATTTAGTATCTATAACAACTAAGATAGGGGAGTTGCATATACCACTTCCAGTTAATATTTGAAATCCACTTTAACCAACTGGCGGTCATTGTTGGAGGGTGATACAGATTCAAACCTCTCACAGAGAGAGAGGTGGGTCTTATACCTAAAACTAAAAGTAATATGATATGGAATGTTCATTTTACTGATCCAGTGTATAGGTACTCACGTGTTCGTTTCGTACACGTCTGTATCCTTTATCAACACTTTTGATTGTGATGATCTTGACGACTCGCGACGAGGGGCAGTACTACCTCACTCACGTTTTTGATGATCTGTTATCATCTGGAAAAATATCCCCAGATGATAAAAAATCAACTGGCAACTCCAAGACTGCAAAAAGCGTCATGAGTCGTCAAGATCATCACAATCAAAAGTGTTGATAAAGGATACAGACGTGTCCGAAACGTACAAGTGAGTACCTTTACACTGGATCAGTAAAATGAACATATCAGATTATAATCAACGATCCTTATGAACCTTTTTGGTAATACTAAAAGTAATAGTCTAGCAGTTTAGAACATATCAGTTTGTGAATGTGATGCAATATACAGGGTGAGTAAACAAGAAGTGTACTAAAAGTAAATTAATTGTTGAAAATATTAGTTATCAGAATATGAAGGCAACCAATGTATGCGTGAGGCAATAAATCCATTTTATCACAATCATCCGCAAAAGCAATCATGACATTTCATGGTACAGTTTACCAGATATGACTATTTTGATAAAGTTTCTGCATTTTGAAACCGAACACAATATTGACTATTTAACTCAATAATGCTTGATATTAATGAACAAGTAGATTCATGTATGGTACACAATACTAACTAATAAAGACAAATCAAGCATTCTCTCATTTTTTCAAACATTAAACAATAACATTATTACACGAATCTAGCAAAAACAACAACACATTTGGCATTTTTGACGTGCAAAGTACCAGTGGGCACCCCCAGGTTTTAACAGGTCAAAGACTAGTTGGCGGAGTCATGCCAAAATACACCCGCAACGAGGACGGGGACCTAAGCTTCAAACTCTAGCGCTCAATCCAAAATGGTCAAATACACCCGCGTTTCAGCTTGAGCCATAGAGATTACGTGAAGGAATCAACTCGAACCTATAATCTTCAAGGTGAATATACACCTCCTTATTAACGTTTTCAGAGGTCAATTGTATTTACAAATCTGTTCCTTCACTCAAATATGTTGAAATATTGAAAAGCATGGCATGTATTTTTCCGGGGTGAACATCCCCTATTTTTTCTCCGCTGAGTTATTGTTTAAAATGGTTTTAATACGGACAAGGCAGTCTAAAACTGATGCATACTTTTTAAGACACCCCGATGTGCTCATATGGGCGTGCAAAGCACCAGTGGGCACCCCCCCCCCCCCCCCCCCCCCCCACCCAACCCCCCGTTTAGAAAAGCTCCAACATTGGTTGGCGGAGTTATGCCAAAATACACCCGTCATTACGGTTCCGTGCCCTGTATAAAATCTAACTTTCTTGACCACGTCTTTGATGACATATCCAGGGTAATAAATCATCCCCTCCTACACCATTTATCTGATATATTTAACACCAACTGTGTCTTGCCAGCATGCGTGCTACCATTTCCACCGCTATCCTAAGCATAGCTCAAGGCTCTTTAGTGTTGGTGTAACTAGAAGCTCTTTATACTACTTTTGAAAATGTTATTGCGATAACAAATTCCAACTTTTAATTTCAATTTGTCATAAAAACTTGTGCTATATCATATTTTATAAAAACAAATGTTCAAATTTCGAGAAAAAAAATCACATTATGTTATCCAAAGAGCAGATTTTAGTTTTAAAACTAGCCCAAATCGAGCGGGAAATCACCACTTGTGGAAAGTCATGTGGCAATAATGCAGCCCCTCAGGCTTGTTTCTAGTTCCACCGTTGCCACACTCAAGGTCCCCCAGCATGCGGTCAATGGTGTTCGATGGATGTCATTCTTGGGTGGAACTTACTAATACTAGCGTCATGGCCAGTTCAACCTATCAAACTTGGTCTCAAACCTTACAGGCAACTGGAATGTAATGTAAAGAGGACAGGGACCTAAGCTTCAAACTCTAGCGCTCAATCCAAAATGGTCAAATACACCCCGGTTTCAGCTTGAGCCATAGGGATTACGTGTAGAAATAGACTCGAACCTATAATCTTCAAGGTGAATATACATGTACACAACCGTATCAACATTTTCAGAGGTTAATTGCATTTATAATTCTGTTCCTTAAATATCACTAAAAAATGTTGACCGCCTTATTTTAATAATTATTGAAAAGTATGGTATGTAATTTTCTGGGGGTGAACATACCCTTGTTAAAACGGATTTAATACGGACCAGGCAGAGTAAAATTGATGCATACTTTTTTTGGACACCCTGTATGTGCTCATATGCAAAGCACCAGTGGGCACCCCCTCCAATTTGGACAGGTCCAACACTGGTTGGCGGAGTCATGCCAAAATACACCCGCAAAGAGGACGGGGACCTAAACTTCAAACTCTAGCGCTCAATCCAAAATGGTCAGGCCTCGCGTGTCGGCTCTCCGACATAAATAATGGACCGTTACCATGGTAACCAGCATATTCAAAGGAATTCAAACCCCCACAAGACATAAGCAACATCACCCCCCCCCCCCCCCCCCCACCCCCAACCTACCCCGCAACATGCCATGGAAATAATTCCGAGCTGTACATGGCGATCGTACTAGCTTTAGCCCTACACTGACACCCCGTACACACAAACGATTATGAAAAACACAAATGAATACGCCAACATTATTGCTGCCGTATGTTGAATATTTGATGACGAAAGTTTATTTGTTTCTGCTCGTGCGTAGTCCATTCTGAAATTGGGACTCATTCCAAAACATAACCCATCCATAACGGTATCCGTGAGTTGATTTATTAGCGAACAACTAAATAAAGTATACTTTAAAGGAGGGGTCCCGCAACCACAACATTGAACATAATTTGTTAAAAACATAATTATCGAGCCCAAATTGCGTTATCATATAGAACAAAACATCATACTTATCACAAAAACGAACAAAAACTGCCGTCTCTCAACATGCAATATTTAAAATTCGCGGCGATCGAAAGTCCCGTTGTCGATGACGTCATGTTTATGTTGCTAAAATTTGCGCATGTGCATTGTATAACTATGATTTCATCGACACCGGGACTTTCGATTGCCGCGAATTTTAAAAATTGCATGTTGAGAGATTTGATTGGGTTTTTTAACAAATAAAGCACAATGTTTTGCTTGCAGGACCCCTCCTTTAACGCGTTCGCGAAATAACTTTCAATTAAAGGTATCGATACTAACAAAGAGTTCTGGGTATACAATTTGGTTATTTATTGTATCATCAGTATTATCTATTTGGATCTGTTTGGTTTGTTAACAACAATCATCATACTATACTTGTATCAAATTGCATGTCCAATTATTCTTGATATTCAACTAATTGTGTATTGTAGTATGCTATTTTATTATTTTGTCATGTTCATGAAATAAATACTGTGATATATAAATTGTAATACATTTTACATAACTTGTTCTCGTTCTTCTTATTGAATATGAATTCAAAACCAGCCTATTTAACATGCCACACAATGCTATTCCATCTATCTTGCTAGTGACACCCCCCCCCCCCCCCCCCAATCAATTATTTGGTATTGCTGCCGTGACGCATCCTGTATGGAAGGCCGCCATCGAAGGTCAAAGGTCATATGGGTGTCAAAAAAATTCTGAGATTATGAGGAGCAAAAATGTCAATTGTTGTATTTCCGCCAGATGCTTAGTTTCCAAGATTTAGGGTAAAATAGGTCAAAGGTCAAATGTTGCCTCAAATTATAATTTATACAGGGGTAAAATTTTCAAAATGCTCCGATTTTAATGAAAATGGTCTCAACTTGTTTAGATGGATACCTCGAGCCATAACAAGAATAGTTTGCCATATCCACAAGTTAATCATCTATTAGTTTCATTAGGTCAAAGGTCAGCACACATTAGCGGTATAGGGTGCACTACACTAAATGGGGTATCCCCTACCCTTAAGGACGGTGTTTAAAACTAAAATCGGAAAGTATGCATCACAAAATCCTCAATTAAAAAAGACTTGACAGTAATATCATTGCGTGCATGCCTATGATTTTTTATTAATTATGATTAATGGGACATCACCAACATGATCCCTGACTATAAACTGTGAATATCATCTAGGTAAATTTTGAGAGATCTTTCAAATTTGTGTTTTTTACTGGAAACATTGGCGATTACGGCGACATTTCCAAGCTCGTCAGAGAGGTGGTCAACTCCACGGGCATATTTTGGAAAATCGAGCAGGTTCACCTACCTATTTTTTCACTTTTGGGTGGGGAAATGTGATCATCTTTAAGAAAAATCACTCTACGGGGTCCAATTTCGCAATTTAGTGGTCTAAAACAGAGTTTTATATCAGTGTGTTTGTACAAATCCCTATGGAGCTTTATTTAGTGGTGTGACCCCTATAGCTATAACTACAGATATCTAGAACTCTGTCCAAACACTGTATGTAGGCCTATAATCCGTCTCATCATGTATTCTATACGCTTTATTCCGTCAAGGTATCTGCTGACACTGCTGATGAGTGTATTGAAAATGTGACTTTGAAAAGTGACTAATTTTCTTTAAATGGCGCTAATCATGTTTTATCTTTGTTGCTAGGTGTTATGTTTGATTTCAAAATGTGCTCTAAAAGATTCATCCAAATGTCTGTCTAGCCTGTTTGGTAAAAACATAATCGAAAGTTACTTTAAATGACCGAAACAAAGTGTACGACTTTCTTTTGTTGAGCACTTTATGAAAAAAACAGCATGAACAAAATGAACAACTTACTTCCATTTCCATTTTTCTTCACCGGATATAAAATGTCGAGGCATATGACTACATCCATAATAGTTTGCGTAATTCTGTGGAATGTGATCAACGTCATGAAATATGAAACAGTCCCATTGAGTAGACCTGAGGGCTTCTTTAAACCCTATATTCATCAGCATAGCTCTATTAAACCGTTTTTCATTGGCCTGTGAATGAGAAATAATGCGTTTATTTTAATCAAAACGGACAAAAAGGGGAGGATGGGGCAACTGGTCCGGTTAAGCGTATTATTTTATGATATAAAAGATTAAAGCTCGTGTAAATATTTATGGAATTGCTATGAAAATATCACCAATGTAACTGTTAACATTATAACATAGCAAGGCCGAGTGCAACAAACTGGCGTAACTCAGTAGGGAGGTAAGCTACGCCCTAACTGTAGCGTAACTAAATAACGATGTAATTCTGAGAGCATAACTGGCGAGTAACACCAGAATAGTAACTTGCGAGGTAAATATCCACATTAATCAGCAACGTCCCCTCCCTACAAAATTAATTGTCGCATATGCGAAGTGTTCACTTATACTTTATTGTAAAATTCTGACGTGAATGGTCCTTCGTAATATTAAAAATGTGTCGTCACTCGCTAGGTCATAGGTGAGTGTAAATAAAGAATCACGTTGAATCGGCTTTTGGTCCGGACGAAATGATGCCATTTGTGTGGCCAAAAATGTTGAAGTTGTTTACCCCTTTTTCAAAAATCAGGACTATCATGTCATTACAAACATATTTTGGGCGAGTGTCACATACAAATGTTGGCAAATTGGTTTCCTTGTTGATTTCGGATTCCTGTTTGGAGATTCTTTCATACTTCTTGGCGAATGTCAGAGCTTTTTAAAGTAGTTTCTCGGTAATTGACAAAGATAATGAAGTTTTTCTTGTGGTCTTTCAATGTGATGAACGCTTGTTTCATGGCCATGGTTTCTATTCTTTCAGCGATTTCCAGTATGAATAAATAAATAAATGCACAATAAATAGGCTACATTATAGATAAATCATATTTTTAATTTATATTTTATGATCCATGACTAGATTTAACAAAACAACATAAAAATATATTGCTTTGTATATATATTTTTATTACCCTCTTTGTATCTGTTATATATCAATGGAAAGCTGAAGTGTTCCTCTTTAAAATTATAGCACATTTGCAATGATTACATGTTGCTCAACTTGGCCACATGAATGAGAATGAGGCAAAGTCACAAATCAAACGTGCCAAAATTACCGTTATCTGTGCTAAACAGTCAATAGGTAGGTAATGATCAATAATCAAACTGGTCATGCTTGAGAGCCATGAATGGTTTACAAAAAGATTTGCACCAGTGAGCACAACACACACAAGTTAACCCTCATCTCTTTAGAAAACCAATATTTGGGTATTTGCAAGACTGGGTTAACAATGACTCCAGGTGGAAGGTAATGAAGGTAAATGATGAAAGGTTTAGGCCTACAACTTGTACATTTTTCTGAGACACGGTAAACGTTTTGCAGTTTCAATATGCCGCGTTTAACAGATTTGGAGAGAGCCCGTGCCATTGCCTATTTACTGTTTAGCACAGATAACGATACTTTTGGCACATTTGATTTGTGACTTTGCCTCATTCTCATTCATGTGGAAAAGTCCAGCAACATGTCATCATTGCACATTTGGTATCATTTTAAAGAAGAACACGTCAGCTTTCTATTGATATGCAACATAATACAAGAGGGTAATAAATATTAAAAATATACTTGATTAAAAAAAGTTTCCTAACTTTGTGAGAGCAGTTTACATCAGATAACACAAATTAGTTTTCAGGTTTTTTTTGTGTGTTTTTAAAGTACTATTGACCGCGTACTATTGACCGGGCAAAAATGCCCTGCCTCGTACGATTTTGCCATAATGGCATGGAGGATCGACTCGCCTGTAAGATCTTTTTCATGTTTATTTTGATCAAAATCGCACACAAAAAATATTTGCATGCGTTATATAAATCAAATATGGACTGCTCTTTATTCGTGAAATGAGGTGAACTATTGTTCCTCGGTGAACTGGAGACCTAAGCCTACTATTTTCCCTCAGCCTTCGGCATCGGGAAAATAGTAGGCTTACCGTCTCCAGATCACCTTGGGGTAATAGTTCACCCCATTACCCTCATGAACAATCCATATTTGTTTAAGTAAACAGTATAGAACTGAAATTCTGATTAGTAAAACGTTGATATAGTATTGGTGAACTGCGTCTTAAATTTGATACATAAGGACTCGGACTCGGACTCGGACTCGGATATTGAGGACTCGGACTCGGACTCGAACATAGAAATTGGCAAAGACTCGGACTCGGACTCGAGTCCTTTCCTCAAGGACTCGGACTCGGATGATAAGGACTCGACTCCAACACTGATCTTTCAGCAGCATAAGGAAAACGGTGAGGCGCTCTCTTATGTCAAGTCTATGAGGGTTAGACCCCTAGAGTTCTATGAAAACACTTGAAAGTGACTGTTAGTTGATTAATACATAATTAGGCCTATCAACCATTGACATTTGAGTTTTAGAAACTCAATAATCTATGATAATTGATATAAAAAACGTTGACCATATCCCAGAAAGCGAGGAGGGAGGGCTACGAGAATCGAATAATTGGCCTGATTAATATTGACGTACGTATTACATATTACCTGCTCAGAAATAAATATGCTAAATTCTAGATGCTGACTTTGAAGAAACGGGATCATATGTTTCAGGAATATCGGTAGTTGAAGTTCACGATGTCGGAATGGTATAACAATGGCAACCTGTGTAGACAAACACAACAATATAGATGAATGGTAGTTCATTACACTATGAGTGCAGGGATGGAAATAAGACCCGCCCACCCGCCCATAGCGGGTAACTTTCGTGTCGGGCGGGTGAAGATACAAAGGTACCCGTCCGACTGGCGGGTAACTTTTTTTGAAGCTCAAAGTGTAAGTAACAGTAAGTTCAGGGTAATTTCATCAACAGATGATCGTGTATCATGATGATAGAGGCGATCAGGTTGATAGGAGATTAAAGAGAGTATTGGATAGATGAACATGATGAATACGAGGAGCTGTTACGGGCTAGGGTTACAGTGGAACATCGTACAATAAAGACAAAAACATGTAATTGTAGTGTAAAAGTAGTCTTGCTCTTAATTGTTTGCTGCAAAATATTATGAAAAAACCCTGGGCTGGTGGAATTTTTGTCGGGCAGGTAAATTCTGCGAGTGACCTGCCCGACTGGCTAGTTCAAAAGAACTGAAGTTCCACCCCTGTATGAGTGTACATGTACGATCACCTTACGTGGTAGCCATCTCGCGCAATACGCGGATCTAGGATTTCCCTACTGTTGGGCGATATCGCGTTGATGTTGGTACGCCCTACTTCTGGTTTTTACGTATAGGAAAATGCATTGAAATGGAACGAGCGGTCAAAATAAACTAAGACGATTTCATGGTCGATGCACCCCTCAAAAGTACAAATTTCTTTCACAATTAAAAATAAAGATAGTAGGCCTACACGTAAACTATCCTCGGGGATCGGCATAATTAAAAAGTGCACATTAAGTTGAAATATCCATTGTATTTACGTTGTTCTTTGTGTCTAATTATTTATTTAAGAGAATTCTGAAAATAATTAATTTTGTGTGAAATATCGAGGGTTCTTTATCTCTTTATCTCTTTATCTCGTTATCTCGTTATCTCTTTATCTCGTTATCTCGTTATCTCGTTATCTCTTTATCTCTTTGTGTCTTTGTGTCTTTGTGTCTTTGTGTCTTTGTGTCTTTGTGTCTTTGTGTCTTTGTGTCTTTGTGTCTTTGTGTCTTTGTGTCTTTGTGTCTTTGTGTCTTTGTGTCTTTGTGTCTTTGTGTCTTTGTGTCTTTGTGTCTTTGTGTCTTTGTGTCTTTATCTCTTTATCTCTTTATCTCTTCATCTTTTTATCTTTTAATCTCTTTATCTCTTTATCTCTTTATCTCTTTATCTCTTTATCTCTTTATCTCTTTATCTCTTTATCTCTTTATTTCTTTATTTCTTTATTTCTTTATTTCTTTATTTCTTTATTTCTTTATTTCTTTATTTCTTTATCTCGTTATCTCGTTATCTCGTTATCTCTTTATCTCTTTATGTGTTTATCTCTTTATCTCTTTATCTCTTTATCTCTTTATCTCTTTATCTCTTTATCTCTTTATCTCTTTATCTCTTTATCTCTTTATCTCTTTATCTCTTTATCTCTTTATCTCTTTATCTCTTTATTTCTTTATTTCTTTATTTCTTTATCTCTTTATCTCTTTATCTCGTTATCTCGTTATCTCTTTATCTCGTTATCTCGTTATCTCGTTATCTCTTTATCTCTTTGTGTCTTTGTGTCTTTGTGTCTTTGTGTCTTTGTGTCTTTGTGTCTTTGTGTCTTTGTGTCTTTGTGTCTTTGTGTCTTTGTGTCTTTGTGTCTTTATCTCTTTATCTCTTTATCTCTTTATCTCTTCATCTTTTTATCTTTTAATCTCTTTATCTCTTTATCTCTTTATCTCTTTATCTCTTTATCTCTTTATCTCTTTATCTCTTTATCTCTTTATCTCTTTATCTCTTTATTTCTTTATTTCTTTATTTCTTTATTTCTTTATTTCTTTATTTCTTTATTTCTTTATTTCTTTATTTCTTTATTTCTTTATCTCGTTATCTCGTTATCTCGTTATCTCTTTATCTCTTTATGTGTTTATCTCTTTATCTCTTTATCTCTTTATCTCTTTATCTCTTTATCTCTTTATCTCTTTATCTCTTTATCTCTTTATCTCTTTATCTCTTTATCTCTTTATCTCTTTATCTCTTTATTTCTTTATTTCTTTATTTCTTTATTTCTTTATTTCTTTATTTCTTTATTTCTTTACTTCTTTACTTCTTTACTCATCGCCCCATAACACATAAATTGTGTTCTTCTTCATGGTTGGGTGCCATATAAACTGTCATTACCATGATTGGATTGCAATGTTTTATATTGCAACGCAATGTGTTGCATTGCATTACATAGCATGCATGGCATGGCATTGCTTTGATCACATCACATCGAATCGCATCGCATCGCATCGCATCATGTCACATCACATCACATCACATATCGCATCGCATCGCATCGCATCACATCACATCACATCACATCACATCACATCACATCACATCACATCACATCACATCACATCACATCACATCACATCACATCACATCACATCACATCACATCACATCACATCACATCACATCACATCACATCACATCACATCACATCACATCACATCACATATCGCATCGCATCGCATCACATCACATCACACCACATCACAATTTTCATTCGGATTTTATTTTACCTTCCATCTTGGTAGACATTTTGTAGGGATCCAGCGTCCATCCGAGGCGTAAGTGTAGTTAACATTGAGCAGGTGTTTTTCAACGTCGATCAAAGTTGTATAGGTAAAATTATTTGGGACCATTTTTCCTATATTAAGATACAAGACATTCGAGAAATGTAAATAGATGCAATTAAGCATAATTCGGAAAATGTGTAATTTAGGTCCCAAGCATGCATCAGGTACACGATAGAAATAGTATCTCGTTGTAAGTGTATGAGTATGGTTGGCGGGGTGGTTGGTAGGTTGGTTGATACGGTCTCCGTCATGATTGACAGCTCGTGACTTTAGTATTGATACGCCATTTCCGTCGGTCTGCAGCCAGTTTGTAGATTATATATAGTGGGTTGCCCAACCATCATCATCCTTTGGCTGCGGAGCAGGCGACCACAAGTTTTCTCCAAGCACGACGATCTGTAGCAAGAGTGGCTATCTGATGTTCTTGAAACATGCCTTCATTGTCACCAAGTAAGCGCTGTATGTACTTCAAGTATAATGTGCTTGGACGACCAGGTCTCCTTCGGCCATGTGTTGGTATGTAAGTGGCATACATTCTAGCAGACCCACCCACCCTTCAGCATGTATTAGTCCACTCGGCCGTGGATCACGCGCCCGCAATTAACAATTCGTAGCGCATTTATCACCCACCGTCAGCGCCCGGCAAGACAGACTCCGGGGACAGACTAGGGACACGTGCTGCCAGTATAGTTTTCAAATGGGATTTCATGGGTTCAGGGCTGTAAGGGTTATGGTAATGCTAGAAAAAAATGTATATTAAGGTAGTTGTATGGAATGTACTCCATTAAAATCAGATGAGTCGTGGTGAAATCTAACCACGCTATATACTTGTTTAGGCTAACTTGATGTGAAGAGGTATAGTAATGATGGGGTACAGGGGGTAGCAAATAATAAAGGCCTTGCTCAAACACATCATAAGAATACTTATATTAGTAGCTTATTGGCACCATATTGAGGAGACGAAGTTTAAAAGAAAAAGGAAACGGGGTGTCAGAGGTACGTAAAAAGTCACAATAGTTCGATAAAATCTGGAACGATATGAATCTCATACAGGCGAACCGTTTGCGCAAGAACAATCATCTTACTGCCGTATCCAGAAATACTGCGCATATAACACAAACACACATAGAGACGTCACCTCCCAAGTTTAAAGTGACACATGACAAAGGTACATAAATATGTGAAAAGATCGCGTTTTTACGAGGCAATTTCATCATACCACATGAATCATGGCTGATTCTTTGTGATCATATTGAAGATGGAGCACCATCTTTGTCTATTTAGTATCATGCGGTGAGCAGCATTATAAAGATTTAGGCCTGTTTTGTCTTCGTTTTTAAATTGCATTGCTTTTCCTCTCAATTTTGGTCACATTTGATCTCTCTTTCAGTTTTTATCCGGGCATAGTTCAGTAAGATTTTGATAGAATACGTCATATCTACTATTTATACTTACCCCCAGCTGGTAAATCTACTTCTGGACACACACCCCTACGTTGATATCCTAAGGGTGAATCAAAAGACAGGGTGAATCAAAAGACATTGTGCACGGATTGAAACGGTCATTTGACCTTTGAAGTGTGTATTGAATCATAAAAACTGAAAAATAAGCAACCTGTGACAAGTTTTGTAAGCTGACCGCGTTATTCTGCCGGATTTTTTGCCCCCGTGCAACACCCGTGCCCTTCTGTGCAATTTTCGCTATTGATTGTTGCTATCGCGTAAAATAGCGCGATCATATGCTCCTATTGCGTGCCTTAAGCTTACTGCTCGCACTAGGATCATCCAATCGCGTAAATAGCGCAATCATAATATGCTCGATGCGATTTCCTTACTGCTCGTACTATTGTTCACTCCACCTGTGCTCTTTTGTGCTATGTCGCTGTAGCGCTATTGGCAGTTTGAGCGCCTTTATGCAGGGGCCCCAACCCCAGGGTTATAGACTTTGTATTTTGGTATGCCGAGAAGAAAAAAGACTTGCAATTGTTTCAAAATGTCAGAAGTGAAATCTGTAGTTTTCGTAGAGTTAATTAAATTGAACCAAAATTAAATATAAGGCCCCATAATCTTACCCCGTAAATAGTCGCGTGTAGTAAGGTTTACCGAATAGACAGGTGCAACCACGACTTGAGAATCTGGAGACATAACGAAAAGTGAAGAGACAATAGTATACATTAAATTGTGTGATTGATACTTGTTTGTTTGTTGTTTCATCATCATCTTCATCATCATCATCATCATCATCATCATCATCATCATCATCATCATCATCATCATCATCATCATCATCATCATCATCATCATCATCATCATCATCATCATCATCATCATCATCATCATCGTCATCGTCATCGTCATCGTCATCGTCATCGTCATCGTCATCGTCATCGTCATCGTCATCGTCATCGTCATCGTCATCGTCATCGTCATCATCATCATCATCATCATCATCATCATCATCATCATCATCATCATCATCATCATCATCATCATCCTTCGGCTGCGGAGCAGGCGACCACACTTTTTCTCCATGCACGGCGATCTTTAGCAAGAGTGGCTATCTGTCACCAAGTAAGCGCTGTATGTACTTCAAGTCCTTCTGGCATGTGTTGGGATGTAAGTGGCATACATTCTAGCAGGCTCTTCATCAGGTCTTCATCCGGGAGACGGAGAAAATGTCCAAGGAATCTCAGTTGGCGACTTTTTACACGGAGGGTATGAGGCTCAGTCTTGGTTATGTCATAAATGGTGGTGTATGGGACATGGTCCATGCGCTTGATGTTAAGCATTATCCTGTAGCAAGAGGTAGCAAAGGCTGCATTTTGCACTCCATATCTTGAGATATCACCCAGGAATCACAGCAATACAGCAAATTCGTCACACGGGTGGTGCTAAATAATTTCACTTTTGTTTCGATAGCTACTTGAGGGCTCCTCCACAGGTGTTCCAACGTCCATAATGCGCACCATGCCAATGCCCTGCGTCTTTTATACTGCAGCCGCAGGTGATACTATGAATAATGTTGGTTATAACGGCACATACTTTATTCAACGCCATTTAATAAGTTCCTTACCACATCCAATCTCGTCAACACCACTCAAACAACTATGATGTCCGTCGCACATATAGGATTCTGGAACGCAAGATGAATCACATTTGAAATAGCCAGCAGAACACGCTGTTTAATGTAGAGAAATAAGAGACAAATACATGTATTGATATTGGTTGAGTTTTTTTACAATTTTATTTTACCAGGTAGTAGTAGGGAGAAACAGGAGGATGTTCACAACGGAATAGGCCGGGGGACTAAGTTTAGAATTAAAATAAGCTCTTATTGGTTACCTTGAAATCTGGGTCTTTGAGAATTTTAGATCTGAACTTAGATCTGAACTTACTTGATTATGTATCCAATTAGTTAACATTTACCTATAAGCAGTGTGTTAACGCTAATGCGGCAGGCGGCTGCAGAAGACATTCCAAATGTTGACAAAATGTCATTTCATTACCATATTTAGTATCACCAAGAGAAATGCATTGAAATCAGTACAATCTTGAGGTAGACCTTGAAAGTTGGGAAAGGTTTATAAAAAATCTGTTTTGTATTTGGTCAAACTATACACATGGAAAAAAGTATCGCACCACTTTTTTTTTTTTTGAAAAGTGCAAATGTGGCCTCGAATTTTGCCACCATGGTGTGATATTAAGGATCATTTGTTTGCGTAAGCTGTCCTACAAAATGCTATGCAATAAAAGGGCCATATTTTAGTTTGTGACGTAATCGATGTAATGTTTTTCAAGGCCAAGGGGAAAATGCATGCTTTTGTCCACAAACATGCTTAAAAAAAGTTTGGGTATAACTCGATATTGAATAGACTTTAAAAACTTAAAATAGTCATTATATTAGTTCTGTATTTGGTGCAAGAAATGTTCCATTTAGACATTATATGCTACAATGCAGTGAATGAGTCCAAACATGCCATTTTTTTGTTGCTCATAAATTCAGTATATACGATGAGGTCACCGTTGATTTTTGTATTATTATTTGACCTCGGTCAACACTTCCGCAATATTGTTTTTGTCATTTGAACTTATTTAAAATTTGACTTATTTTGACCTTTGACCCCATAACCGTTGGGTGTACGAAAAAGGGTGTTTTTTCATATTTGAGGACAATCGGGCAACTTTTGAAATTTGACCCCAGATGACCTTTGACCTTGGAAGGCTGGAATGTGTTACCAGGGATTACAACTATAGAGATTAATCATTGGGCCTCTCAATATCGCGTTATATCCAAACTTGTTTTATGCATTTTCCCATTGGCCTTGAAAAACATTACATCGATTACGTCACAAACTCAAATGTGGCCCTTTTATTGCATAACATTTTGCTGGACAGTTTTCGCAAACAAATGATCCTTAATATCACACCATAGTGGCAAAATTCGAGGCCACATTTGCACTTTTCAACAAGTGGTGCGATACTTTTTTCCATGTGTATATTAACAGCCGCGTGGAAAGCGTTATAACATGATAATTATGTTAGAGCATGGCATATTTTCGTGCGATTATCATAGCACATAAGTCAGTTAAAGGCATATTCAGTGATGAGTTGGAGGCTACAGTCCGCTACACCCTACATTTCCAAGACCAGAGACGGTGAAAAGTAGGCATGATCGTCTCTATAGAAATTGTGTGGAAAACGTGTGCTATGTCTGTCTCGCTCGCACCTATATGACTCGCAGGTTTGAACAATCCGGTATTCAATACGGGTAGGCCTACTACATGTAGTAGTCTGTTGCGACAACAAATTGTCTCTCATACCATGCTCATACTAATGCGTCCTATATGAGCGTGTTTTTGCTGGGACACTGCAAAAAGATTATCGCCAATTATTGCCGATTATTGCCGGGTTCTGCCTGTTTCTGCTGGGCAAACTTAGCGTTTATAAGCGGTTTCTTCCCCAGCAGAAACACGCTCTATGTTACGATATATTAAACTCCCGGATTAAACTATCTTTAGAAAAAAACGCGTCGGTGGAAATTAAATCCGTAAACTAAAATTATTGCATGAATTCACCGACGCATTTACGTATTCTTTACGATTGTTTAACTCGGTGTTTATTACGAGCACTCGGGACGATGAATGTTTATTGTCAGATCGATATAATTTCTGGGAATGAGAGAGTAGGGTTATTTATTATTGTTGAGGAGTTATTTCATGACAGCGCTAGAGGCTACGTGTCCTTTTATGATGCTTTTAATTATGATCGATTTTAATCCGAGACACACATTACTTCAACTGAAAATACCGGCTTGGCCGTCCCTAATTTAAATGTCACTGCTCAAACGTGAAAACATTATTTATATAACCCGGAATCACCATAATTTACCATACATGCCATAGTCATGATAGTATGTGGCAACTTCAATTATCATCATAAGCGACGCTGCAGACATCATTGACATTGCGATGACCACTCGTAATATGGAAATACTTCGACAAATCATGATGACCTATATTTTGTAAAATAGAAAGAAAATACCATATATAACTTACTACTACACTGTGTATCTAAATCTAATGCAATATATTGTTTGACATGTCCCCTACTTATAGTGTCAATTTCGTAAAGTTATCTCTTTATGTTCAGGCGTGGCATGACGTTACTGAAAATTGATGAAAACATGTTGTGGTGGGTTTTCCCTTAAATTTCGGCGCATTTCATATGATTAGTCTCTCTCCAACGATAATAAAAACAATGAATCCAACTGATGCAGTGGAGGTGGAAACTGTTCATGTAGTGTTCCTGGTGAGAGTCGCATCCAGCTCTCGCTGCCATATAGAGGAGGGGACTCAATGTAGGCCATATTGGATTTCAGTGCAGCCATATTGGAATTTTTTCTATGATTATACGTATCGAGTGAGAGTCCAAATTTATATCTTGCCTCGCAAATATTTGAAGATTTATGGCGCTGGCCATGGTTTTGGTGGCCATTTTGGATTGAAGGGTGGCAATATTGAATTTTTTTGATAATATGGATCAGATAATATCACTTCTAAAGATTCTGCATGCGTAAAACCCTAAGTATATTGACAGTCAAAATTATATCTGTATCACAAAGATCTAACAGCGTTATGATAATGTTAATGATTTAGGGGGCCATATTGTATTTCAGGGCCGCCGTATTAGAAATTCATGGGTATGTAGAGGTAAAAATGACATTACTAACCCTGACGTTGTTTCCTCATGCTAAATAACCTAATAAGGTAAATTGTTTCCGCATGCTAAATAACCTAATCAATAACCTAATAATAACCTACATAAGGTATAGAGCCCAAAACTTTCTTACTAATTACTATCACAAATACTGACACGATTATTGACAATTTTAACGATTTTTTGGGTGACCGGCAGCCATCTTGGATTTTAAAAATCACACCGGGTGAAATTGTGCGCACACTCCGAAAATTATTACATTATACCTAAATGACCTCATATAAATCATAAAAAAGAGTCTGTTCTTACTTTCTACCCATCAGGCCACATGAATTTCCATTTGACTACGATCAATAACCACCAAATGAAAAAGAGCGAATGAAAAAGCGCACATCAAAAAGAGCTCATAAAGAAATACGGTAGACATTACTGGATGAAACTTGGGCGCAGACTATTATTCGGTATAACTTGTAATTAACTTTTTTGTTCTAAACTCTCATCCCAACAGTATAATGTACTTTTCATGGTTAATAACCCTTTTTTACCATGCGGTTAGATTAAGATGTCCCATTGAAACACGTGTGACCTTTGACCCTAAATCGAGGCCAAATGTTACTTTAACATCCACGTTCACAAGGACGTCAACGTTGGTTGTAATTTACTGACTTCAATGAACATTTTGGCATATGACTCCCTGTGCCTAGCAGACCCGGAGCGAAAAAACACCAAAATGGGCCTGCGCTCCCCAGCTACTTATTTATAGGGATTTTGGGCCAAACTCCTGAAGTCCATCAATAGAGGGCAGGATAATCCAAGTCTACCACAGCAGGACAGTTTAACGTAACCAGAAAATGAAAAACATAATTGCTCATGCATTTTGACATACAGTCATCACAAAAAGTAACTGACAAGGTAATAAACAAGCTGATAACTCTCAAAGTGTAACTCCTACATAAACATATTTAATTATAAAGTTGTTGAGAAATTTCATTTCTTGAATTTGAGATATTACACGCTAAGAATGGTTGATTAATGAGGAAGTTACGATCCCAAACGTTAAGGCAAGTCTGATTTTCATTTTAACATTTTCTTTTCAACACGGGGAGAGTATGACAGGTAAAGCGTGTGTGCCGTATTGGTCAACCGTAACAATGCCACCGGCCGACTATCCAACAACCAGGCCATCGACGGGTGAATTGGCACTACCACTACCAGTAATCAATAATTTGCCGGTCTGAGTCCCCGTGTTGAAAATGAAAATGTGACTTGACAGTACATTTGGGATTGTAACTTCCTTAATAATCAGCCATTCTTAGCGTGTGATATCTAACATTCAAGAAGAGAAATTTCTCAACATGTTTATAATTTAATATGTTTATGTAGGAGTTATACTTTTAGAGTTATCAGCACATTTATTACCTGGTCAGTTACTTATTGTGATGACTGTATATAGAAATCCCAATATACCCGACTACAATCAGGGGTGTGCGACTCAACTTGCCGATCTCAAGCTACTTTTGTTTAACTTTGGTGATTGTCACATTGTTGGTGGCGCTATTTGTGTCGTTTGCTTTAGGTATAGATTACACGGATACCTGTTGGGAAAATTTCCCCAAAATTGTCTGGTTTTGAAATTTATGATAAAACATACATGCTCGACGGTTTTTACAAGCCTGAAATATATAATGATACTTCACGTTTCATTATTTATTTTATGTATTTGAATTAATTCTCTGACTTTACACCATACCGTCATTGTTTGTGTCCCACGGGCTTGATAAATATATAAATTCCTTTCATTCCGTTGATCATCATAAAGTGGCGCTGTAACTGTTTCCTAATATATTTTATGCAAACGTACTAGGGGGGCTGGGGTACCGCGCCATTTTGCAATATTTTGCGAAATCGATCGTGGTTATCACGTGATACGTATCGTGAAAAAATAATTTACACTGTTTTAACGAAATGCACTGTGGGATTGTGTTACCAGTCTAAAATCATAGAGGTCGCAAACTTGCTTATAATTGAGCCTAGCTATAACATTAACAAGCTAAAAGTGCAAAGGAGAAATTGTTGGACACACTGGTAAAATGGTTTTACAACAAGTTTTGCTATCATATTATCAAACTGAACTCAAGTTAAATCACTCTATTTATCGAGCAATAATTGTTTACGCATTTTAATTGTTTAATAGATACAAAGTTAAATAAATCAAGGATACATTTATGATAGATAAATAAATAAAAAGAAAACTATAAACGCATGGGCGGCATTTATAATTGATAAAAATTGACATAGCAATGATGTTACATTAATCTACCATCAAGTTTAAAAAATAGAAAAATAAATTGAATATTCGAACCCGTGATTTCCGATTGCCAACGACATGGCCAACCTACGCACGCCACAGAGATCCACGACTGTAATTGTGATAGTTTTATTATTTAACCATGTCCATTTAATTATAACGAACGGATTTTTATTGTGCCATTTTTGCCAAATGTGTGTGTTGCTCTCGCACAAAATGTGTTTGTAATTTGATTATAATCCTTATTTTTAAAAGAACGGTAATTGTTTTTGACATTTTCGAGAGAAAAAAATGGCGTAACTGATACGGTGAACGCCAGCAGTGTGATGTCCGCGTGGGCAAGCATACAGATGATGCTAAGCAAATCCAGCATATAAAACAAAAGTGCTCCTAATGGGGCTCGAACCCACAACCTTTCGCTCCTCATGGCGACTTTCTATCCACTACACTAACCGTGCTAATTGGAAATAGATACTGCAAATAATTTATTTATATCATGTGTCATGGGTTAATGCACTGTGATAAATTCTACAATCCCGGCCGCCACTCTGTTCAAAGGCACAAAAAAGTTAACTTGTTTTACGCTTTTTTTGCAATTCTGAGGTGTGCAGTTCGATTTTCTTTCTCGAATTGTTTAGAAAACCATCCATTTTAGAACATCTGAAATTTAAAATGAACTGCACACCTGGGAAAGTATGATGCCAAGGGCATATTTTTTGCACGTAAATCCAATACAAGAGTTCAGAAAATCGACAAAAATATGACGTCATAACCATTGCTTCGGGACAAAATGGCGCGGTACCCCACCCCCCCCCCTACAAACGTACCTGTTTAGCTACGTACGTCAGCATTAATAGAATCCCTGCTACAATCCCGCACCTTTAATGGATCATCGGCTTTGCTGAATAAATAACCGTGATATAATTGTCATATTTGGACAGGGTTGGATGAGCTAATTGTTGTAGATATATTATCTGCCAAGTTATGTGGGAATTGGTAAAAGGTGATTGCTAACAAAACAACTCGGTATATGAACGGTATTGAATACAGTCTGCCATCAGGCCTACAAATTAGGGTAGCCTATTATACAGTCATCAAAAAAAGTTAACTATACAGGTAATGGGCTTCTAACTCTTAAATTATATATCCTACCTAAACATATAAAATAATAAAGTTGTTGAGAAATTTGTCTTCTTTAATATGAGATATTGCACGCTAGGATCGGGTGATTATTGAAGAAGTGGCACTCAAAAATATAAGGAGAAGTCCGATTTTCATTTTCATTTTCATTTTCTACACGCGGGCCAATCTACGGGTACCTTATCGATTACCGGTTGTGCAATTGGGGGATGCATGCGCAGGTTGGACAGTTGGCCGCATTGTTCCGATGGATCAATACGCCACACACACGGTACCTGTCATTCTCTCCCCGTGTTGAAATGTAAAATGTGAATTTGAAATTGTGACTCTACCTTACACTTTGGACTGTCGCTTCCTAAATATTCAACCGATCCTAGCGTGCAATATCTCATATTAAAGAAGATAAATTTTTCAACAACTTTATGATTTGATATTTCTATGTAGGATATATATTTTTTAGGTTAAAAGTACATTTATTACCTGTATAGTTACTTTTTTTGATGACTGTAAATGATTGTATAACATTTGTTGTTTCTAAATTACCCAAATTATCGATATATTTCTATTTTTTGCTTGAAATGAATACGTTTTGCATGAATAAATAGTTTTAAAAACTATTGTTTTAAAAATGCGTGGTTGGTATCTTTTAAAACCGAGCGGAACTTGATTTTATACGATGAAATCACTGCCGCAGTCAAATAACATTAATTGAAAAAACACTTAATTCGACTGATATATCCATGATTTATTATATAATATAAGCATAAAGGCAACAATAAGGCCAAATAAAAATAAAAACTAGTTTCTCGTCCTAACTTTTGAATAAAATGAGGATGAGGGCACCTTTTTTTCTTTCTTTTTTTAGTTAACACTGATGCAAAATCACAATTACCAGCGTGGTATTGCACGATTGATTGCGTAACTGATTGAGGACGAGGCTTTTGTAAAATCTTTTTATTTCATGGTTCTGGGGGGGGGGGGGTAACACAAATCCTGATCTAAAATGCTCATTGGACTAAAGTAAATCTATTACCAAGATATCATCTTTTTAAATATTTTAACAAAAAAGTTATGGAAAGAAAAAGAAGAAAATTATAGAATTCCTGTAAAATGATGCGCGAGGGGACGAGAAACTGCATTATTTTTTTACCTGGCCTAATCATATGTTTGTAGATAGTTTACGTCATCGATGATAATAGACTCTATTCACGCGGCAGCCATTTTCCAAAATTTGCCACCCAAGCCTCGTTCCCGTTTGGTCTATCTGCGCCTTGGCGCACTCGATAGAACCGCGAGGGAAGCGTGGAACCAGCGCGTGTGGCGTACTGATCCTCGCGCAATGCGATAGAAGACACGCAGGCGCAGGTAAACATAACGGGAACGAGGCTTGGGTGGCAAATTTTAGAAAATGGCTGCCGCGTGAATAGGGTTTATACATGGCGGACTTCATGCAGTGGCGTATCTGGGGTATTTTCCCGGGTATTTTTCAGGTATTTTTCCCGGTGGAATTTAACTTTACCAGGCTGTATTGCCTGCTGCCGCCTCGTAACGTGGGTTACCCATATTGGCGCAAAAAATACGCCGCCTCCTATGAAATCCATAGAAAATTGCAAAAAACCATACATTTTTCATGGTAATAAAATCACAACTTTGTAACCCGTTGGATGATGACATTCGTTTTTGTTTTAAAATCTTATTTATTTTATGAAAACGTAATCTTATTTTTTTTAAATTGAGAAAGGCTGTCGATTAATTTATTAGAGCCATGAGTTTACCCGTTTTACTGCATTCTCAGCTCTTGAATTCATATTTTAGCCTGCTCCCCCTGATGCACGCAATTGTAGCTCAGCACTCCCTCGTCCGATTTCTTAGGTTGCACCCCCGGAAGATACCCTACTGATTTCATGAACATTCCGGCACCAGAAGAGAAGAGGCAGAATCGCCCTGGCGTGGTGTGCTCTGATTGGTCAATGGTATAAAATAACGTAACATGTCAACAACAAGATACAAATGTGACCTACAGTATTAATCATTGATCATGAATATTTATATACATGATTTGCATGTACAATTAAAGGGGCATTGAGAGATGTATCGATATACTAAATGAGCAAAAACGTAAAGATAATTATCAACATAGCCCAAGTCCAAAATGTCATACAATTCCGACATCGCCTTTATGCCAAATAAGCAAATAACGGCACTTCCGGGTTGAGATTTGCCGCGAAAGTTTGCACGTAAAACGATAGCATAACTTCCGAATTCAGCACCTAGTTTCGATATGATTATATCGAAACTAAGAAAATCATGAAATTGTATATGATCGACGGCGAATGTTGGTAAACTGTTTCAGATGGTAGTTAATATATGCCTAAGTATTTACTTTGATGCAAAAAAACACCTGATTTCCAGGATAATCGAGGGCGCACTCCATACGTATCTCTCAATGCCCCTTTAACTTGCACTCTAAGATAATTTATTAACGTTCTACTGTAATTCATATCACACCGGCTTGGTGGGAAGTCATGAGTCCTAAAGATACGATGAGCTTGAGCGCAGCACTCTAAAGCTGTGATAAAATGCCTGCATGAAAGTGTCCTTGACCGGGGGTCACAAATCAGAATAATACCATCTGCGATGGAAAAAATACATAAACAAGAATAAACAAGAAATCAATTATAAACTGAGTCAAATAATTTTGTTTTTAACAAGTTCTTAAAAGAGTCAAGTGAATCACAGCATCTTAAGTTATAAGGTAGTGATTTCCAGAGAGTTGGTGCAGCAACTGAAAATGCGCGATCTCCAAATGAAGAAGTAATCCGTGGAACAACAAGTAAAAGTTTATCAGATGACCGGAGAGTACGTTTTGGATGATATGGAACAAGAAGATTAGCAATATACATGTATGTTGGTGAGGTGCCATGCAAAGCTTTCCAAGTTAAATGAAGAAGTTTAAAATGAATCCTTTCGCGAACAGGGAGCCAGTGGGCCTACAAGGTAGCCTACCAAATGCAAATGTCAAGCTCTAAACATGTGATTTTGATATATTTATTTAAAAGAATTGAACGGGCAAAAGAAATGATTATAATTTTTAAAACTAGCAAACGATTCAGTTTTTGAAATGTGTTTTACAAAGTAGAAGAAATTGAATAATAGGTGATGCCTGTTTTGAATATAAGGAGATTATTACAATTATAAATGTTTTAATGTAGGGCCTACCAATCTTTAACAAATCTATTTGTTATACTGTATGATTAGGTTATGTGATGCAAACATGGACTAATTTCTGAATTTGTGATGTAATGTAATCATGCTATGCAAAATGACGGTGTAAATGATGAATGAAAATAAATTTGTAGGGAAAAAAACCAAAACTTGTATCCTTATATAGCTTGATCAGTTCCAAATTGGCGAAGTCGCCATTACAAGCGAATGAACACAGAAGGCGGGACAAAAGGACGCGGCGGGTGCGCATGAACATAGACTAACTATAGATGAGGTGACCGTTGTTTACATCAGTAGTGTTTACAAATTGATTAGCGCCTGGTCTAAAGACATGCTAGAGGTACTAGTCCATGACTACTGCATACATACTATTCGAAAGCAAAACACACATCACTGAGCGCCAATTTTAAAAGCACATGCCCTTATGGTGCGTACGCATACTGCAGGGCAACCAGATTTAGTACCTGGTCTCTCACTGTGCTTAGGGATGCAGACCATGACTACTGCACTATTACACCGTAAGCATTGTAAGTAATGATCAATCAAGTGTGAATTAAAGCACATTCCCTATAGGTGCGCATGCATACTGCCGGGCACTACGTCACCGGTCACACCATCTATATAGCGCATTTTGCACTGATAGCACACTGAAGTCGGCCCGACGTCGGGGAATGGTAGTTGACGTCGGGGAAAGGTCGGCGTCCTTATGTTGAAGTCGGCTGGACGTCGGGTGGACGGTTTGGAAAGGACGTCCACATTAAGACGTCATATGGACGTTGAGCCGACGTTGCAAAATTACCCTGAAAGTCTCGTCGGGGTACTGACGTTTTGCCGACGTCGGAACTACGTCCAACGATAGGTTAACTTGCTATACGTATTTTTTTTTATGAAGACAAATATTCAATAATTCAAAATTGTAATAAATTTGTTCGCCTACATAATTGAAAAAGATAATTGTAATAAATAAATTACTGATGAATTAGATAATCATTGTTTTCATCTGCAACATTTTAAAGATCAAATTGATAATTGCATAAATAATCAAATTAACGAATACGCGTGTCAAATCATACACTCACTTTACAACGTGCAGTTGGTCGCCATTTTGTAGATTAGCGATACGTTAGCGATACTTCGTGTTGTTGTCAAATGAATTGAAGGAATTATATGTTAATTCAGCGAAGATGATGGTATTTGATGGTAGATTTTGATGGGGAAATAATGCAGCATCGCAATATATTCAACACATGAAGTGCATTTTACGATGTTGCATGGGATACCCGTGATTTCCGGTATGTTATATTCTATCAGAAATCGCAGTTATTTCTTGTACATGGTGATTTTTCAGCATACGCCAACACTGCATGGTCATCGATAGATGTCATTAGAATTGAAAATTGCAAGCCATCAGATAATGAATCGTGAGGAATAGCTGAGAATCATCCAAGGATATGAGATTTATTTCGGTACGTTTACTTTTGCATCAAAATAGATTCTGAATAGCTGGGAATAATCAAAAGAGATGAGATTTGTTTCGGTACGATTTTTTTGCATTAAAATAACCATAGCTAAAGTCGGCAGAACGGTCGGCAATTAGTCAGAAAATGGTTCAATTGACCATAGCTAAAGTCGGCAGAGAGTCGGCAATTAGCAGTCCGGGCCGATTTCCCGTTCAGGAAACATTCCTGAACTGGAAGTATTACCCATAATCCCTTGCGAATGTATATATTGCAAAGTATTTGTAGTGGTAATACCAAAAATACCAATTTATTTATTTTAACTAAATATGATGGATCTTTGAATCAATGACGATCAGTAAATGAGTCAAAATATCAGATAAACTGTTTAGTCATAATTAATAGATACTATTGTGGTGATTTTCCTAATTTATTGTAATTAAGACATTTGGCTAATTACCTCATTAAATATTCAAACTCTTTTTAAAAAAAAGTACACGTAACACTTTTTTTTCCTTCGAAGGAAATTTGCATAATTGTATGATCTTCCATATTACCAAGTTTGAGCATGTCGCAAATTAAAATAACGAATCGATATCCATTTTAGCTTGTAGTCAACTTCATAGACCCTCAAATCAAAATAACGAGATTAAAATGAGCCACTGAACACTGAGAACGACAATAAAATCTATCTTTATATTATACAAAATGTTTCACCCATATTGAAAAAGGTCTAGGTTTAATTTGTAGGCTACAGTTATCTTAGCCTTATGAAAAGCGGGTTCCTGTAGAGGACTACCCTAAAATATCGCATTGCACTATGGGTAATACTTCCAGTTAAGGAATGCTTCCTGAACGGGAAATCGGCCCGGACTGATTAGTCGGAGAATGGTTCAACTGACCATAGCTAAAGTCGGCCGAAAGTCGGCAATTAGTCGTTTTTTGTACTCGGATCATATTGTGATAAAAGTGTTTTTACATGACTAACATATGTATTTCGTTTTCCAGATTTGTTCTGAATAAAAAAACGGGAAAATATGATTTTTTTTTTAGTATATTTGTAGTGTCGATTTATTACGTGTACGTTTTCTTTTGTGTCACAATAACCGTAGGAAAAAAGTCGGCCCGAAGTCGGCAATAAGTCGGAAGTACGTCCAACGGATCGCGGCTTAGCGTAGCTTAAAACCGTAAGAAAAAAGTCGGCCCGAAGTCGGCAATTAGTCGGAGATACGTCCAACGGACCGCGGCCTGACGTTGCCTATATATGGTCGGGCCGACGGTGCATTGCAGTCGGCAGGTCGGCGTCAGCTGGAAGTCGGCCCGAGGTTGGCACAACCTCCATTGGACGTCGTCGGCCCGACGTCCGGCCGACTTCAACTGCCGACTATATCGCGACGTCGGGCCGACTTCAGTGTGCTATCAGATGCGTGACGCATGGGTGCGACCAATACGTGGCCATAATCGCGAGCGTACGCTTGGATAACTTTTGCGTGCGGGGAGATACAAACCGAATATCTCTCGCCAAGGTATAACACACTAAAATTTAAAAAACATGGGAATTCAACAAGACAGGTGTCATATTAAAGATCTTGACAATAGGTCTAATTTGGTGCAAAAATCATGTTAATCGAGCAATACGTTCTGGTGCTCTTATCATTTGAAATTCTCCAAAAGTATCAATGACCTGCCACGAAATGTCATTTTGAGCTAACATTAATTTGTCAACGTTGAATCACTTTATTTTAATAATCATGTTCTTAAAAGAGTAAAAAACACATTAATCA
The DNA here is from genome assembly GCA_035610835.1 of Ophiura sarsii. NCBI lineage: Eukaryota > Metazoa > Echinodermata > Ophiuroidea > Amphilepidida > Ophiuridae > Ophiura > Ophiura sarsii. The sequence continues at coordinate 50,363,222 of CM069448.1, forward strand.
TCTCACTCCTCACATCAGCTGATGGAAAATCCGAAGTGTATTTTATTCCATGTTTGTACCGATCCTATGGTTATTTATTGATTTTTTATCAATATCCAATCATCATCATCATCATCGTCTAAGCTTTCCGGTTATGTTGCTGTAGCGGGAATCGCTTTTATTATAGGTTTTGGCTGTATTTTGATTATTTAATTATTGCAAACGGCTGAATATCTTTGTGACCTATTTTTTTGTTACGCTGAGCTTGTGTAAATTAATGCGCGCAGTGATTGCCATCTTGTTGGTGATGCTTGAACGCGTGTGTTGGAAAAACGGAAGAGCTGAAAAGAAAACATCCAAATCTTTCGAAAATCAGATGAATTGGTAGGCATCCTTGTAGAGTAAGTACAGTAGTGATGTATAGAAACTATTGGGATCAAAAATTGATATAGATTTCGAGTTTTGGGTGAAGTTTGGTAAATTTTCCTGATCGAGTTGAGACAGTACATTATAAAATGATTCACCATTCACTTAACATGTGACAACGGATGCAGCGGTTTTGCATTTTTTTCTAATTTTCATCATTTTGACATCGCATTTTGAGACCCCCGATTTCTCGCTTTGATTGTGTCCAATTACAAAAAGTCAATTGTGAATGATAGTATGTCGTATAGCGTTGTGCATGACCATAGGCTAGCCCTGATTTGCATGTTTGGAAGGATTTTGGGCCGTTTTTAAATGTTGAATTTGTTGGAAATTATCAGGACTTGTGTGTGTTATGATACCGTTCCATGCAATCAATTAGTGTGCGTGTCAATACAAGGAAAACATCTGGCGGCGCCGTTTGATGTTCGGGAGGCCAGTTTTAAACTACGCGATAAGCCGCTTTGTGTTTTAATTATTTTATAAAGTGCATTCTGGGCAGGTTAGATTATTATAGTATGTTCCAAAATATTCGCTGTATCAAATTGCATGAGTAGGCCTATTGGTGACGATGAGTAAAATATTTGTACGTGGATGATGACAAAATTTGTTGGCAGGTTGATGAGTCAATTCAATGTGAGTATTTTAGTAGTTGGTGCATAATGGCGCGGCTTGATTGTTTTGATTGTATACAAATATGAGACATTCAGATTGTGCTGTGGAAGATAATCAGCATGTTTTTCGGATTGGTTGTGTGATGTCGAAATCAAAATTTGTTGTGTAAACTGACATTTGCTAATATTGTGGCGAGTTTTGTAGATTAAAAATAGTGGCAGACTATTTAATAAATTGTAGTCGGCGCATCTTTTGGAAGCGATGAATTGTGTAGGCCTAGTTGTATAAGTTATATGCATATACAGGGATGGTGGAGAAAATGCTTTGTACATGTTGGGCCTACTTGGAGATCATATATTTTTACTCACATAAGAATTGGTGTGCTATAAATGTAAACAGCGCGTATGATGCCGAGTCAGGATAATAACGGTAGCAGGGCATTCTTTGTTATCATTGTAGGCAGAACCTTGGTTGGTAGCAGAGTGGAGTTGGACGACTCGTCTTGTAGTGAGCATCCATAGGTAATTAATGTTAATTAATTAATGTTAATTATTTTTATATGGTATGCTTGAGTACGAATTTGAAATATTCGATACGAACGTGTAGTTTAAGATTCTATAAAGGTGCGTTGTGTAAATGTGAGTCATACTTCCCAATGGAGTCCGTGCATGAGTTATTTCATCGAAATTCATGAAAGCGGATAACATAGGCAAATTATTGTCATTCTAAATAGCAGTAAAGATCAGTGATGGATAGAACATAGTGTAGTTGAATGTAAACTGCTCACAAAAAGTTAGGAAACTTTTTTTAATCAAGTATATTTTTATTATTTATTACCCTCTTTGTATCTGTTATATATCAATGGAAAGCTGAAGTGTTTCTCTTTAAAATTATACCACATTTGCAATGTTTACATGTTGCTGAACTTGGCCACATGAATGAGAATGAGGCAAAGTCACAAATCAAATGTGCCAAAATTACCGTTATCTGTGCTAAACAGTCAATAGGTAATGATCAATAATCAAACCGGTCATGCTTGAGAACCATGAATGGTTTACACAAAGATTATCACCAGTGAGCACAACACACACAAGTTAACCCTCATCTCTTTAGAAAACCATTATTTGGGTATTTGCAAGACTGGGTTAACAATGACTCCAGGTGGAAGGTCATGAATGTAAGTGATGAAAGGTTTAGGCCTACAACTTGTTCATTTTTCTGAGACACAGTTAACGTTTTGCAGTTTCAATATGCCGCGTTTAACAGATTTGGAGAGAGCCCGTGCCATTACCTATTGACTGTTTAGCACAGATAACGGTCATTTTGGCACATTTGATTTGTGACTTTGCCTCATTCTCATTCATGTGGCCAAGTCCAGCAACATGTCATCATTGCACATTTGGTATCATATTAAAGAAGAACACTTCAGCTTTCCATTGATATGCAACATAATACAAGAGGGTAATAAATAATAAAAATATACTTCATTAATAAAAGTTTCCTAACTTTGTGTGAGCAGTTTAGATAGTATTTTTGGTCAGTTAAAAACCCAGGTAAGATAAGACAGTGGTGATCTGTTAAGCGGAGAACGAGCACCGACCCACGTACGGTGAAGAGAGATGCGGAAAGTGCGCCGTCATATCGGCGAGAAAAGATGCAATACGAGCACCGACACACGAACGGTGAAAAGAGATGCGGAAAGTGCGCCGTCGTATAATTATCGGCGAGAAAAGATGCAGAACGAGCACCGACACGACCGTTGAAAAGAGATGAGGAAAGTGCGCCGTCATATCGGCGAGAAAAAATGCAGAACGAGCACCGACACGATCGGTGAAAAGAGATGCGGAAAGAGCGCTGACATGATCGGCGAGAAAAGATGCAGTAAGAGCTCCGATACAATCGGTGAAAAGAGATGCCGGGAGAGCGCCGATACTTTCGGCAGGAATAGACGGGCTGTGAGAGCAAGGACAGACGGGTGAAGAGTGCAAGAACCGATGGGCAGTCCTCGCTTTCAGATCACCCATGTCTTACTTAAAAATAGTTGTTAATATTATCTTATGTAACGGAAAATTAACGTGTACTTTTATCTTCCATAGGTGTTTACCTTGTGGTTACAAGATTGAGGTTGAGGTTGTAGTTGAGGTTGAGGTTGTTGTTGAGGTAGTAGTGTAGGACGGACCGAGGACAGTTGAGACTTAGACCCGTGACCCAACCTTAATTTATAAAGTTTTGTTCGAAGTTGTAACCTTTTTGATATTGTAAAATAAACCCGACGTTGTGATATATTTTGTAACATATGTTGTAAGAAGGAGAGCGAAAATAAACTGTGAACCTTAGTAGTCGTCCAGTGTCATTGGTTCGCCGTTAATGAGTCGAAAACGCAGGTTCTACCCTGCAGACAAACCCACGTGGCTAATAAATAAAAGATTATAGGTTTCCAAATTAAACCCTTCCCACGCACAAAATGAGGTGGTGTCAGATCTGATCAACTCTGCACACTTGGCTATCGCGTGCTCTCGCTCTGCGCCCCGCGACATTGCCATTGCGCGCGCAACTATTGCTTTCCAGGTATTTACGGTCATTAGTTTGTGTCCCAAGTTCCGGGTCAACTCCTTTGTTGATATTAATTGCTACCCAGGTTGGTTTTGGACGTCCTACTGGTCTTTTTGTGGCTCTATTATAGGCCTATTCTGTTAAAGCTTGGCGTGCTGGAGTTTCTTGTGGTAATCTACGTCGTATATAGATGTCCCAGCCAATGTAGGCGCCTTCGTTTGATAGTTTTGCTTCATGGTTCACTATTTGTTTTTGTGTATAGATCGACATTTGTCACTTTGTCAATGTTGGTAATATTCAGAGTCCGTCTTAGTAAAGTTCTTTGGAACACATCAATTTTGTGTTCTACTAGTTTCATTGTCATTGTCAATAGTTAACTATTGTATAGAAAAATTGAGCATACATATGCGTTGAAAATAATCTCAATATCCAAGATGGCGCATAAATCCAATATGGCGTCTAAAATTTAAGATGGCTGATCAGTGACGTCATCATATCAATTCAAGATTGCAGACCGATACAATCAATAACGTCATCAAGGATGAATGTGTTTGGACATGAAAACATCGAATTTCAAAAATGTCTGTACGATTTTGTCAATCGCTGACTATGTGGTCCACTTTCAGGGTTATGAAGGATAGTTTATGACCTTGGGGCATAATTACGTCCTTTGCAGTCTTTTAATTGGACCACATGTAGTAGGAAATAGACACATCCTTAGATAATTTATTACCGGCGAAATGTCAAATCACAGGTCCGAAAGTGTTAAGGGAGTGGGAACATAATGGGACCTATTTAGAATAGTACATGAATAGAGATGTAGCTGAAGGTCAGGGCCCGGGGTCATAGCTACCATGTATGGTAAGGACATGCATCGCTTGTCTTAACTGTCACTGGCTCAAGGAAAAAGCAGTTCTTACAGGTGTGTTTATAAGAAATGAAACGGGTGATTTCTGTGAATACTCTCAATGGTAGATTTTACATGCTGTGTTAAAACCTTTGACATACATAATTTTATTTAAAATATGATTAATGAATTGACACTTCCCCACAATATCTAGAACACGACTAAATTATATAAAGTGAAAAGATCACATTTTGTATCTCCGTTTGTTTAGTACCGTAAAACGGGGTGAATAGGGACATGGGGTTGAATAGGGACAAAAATGGGGAAAGTTTTTAGTGAAATGTCAATTTTGTATTTGATGTATACTATTTATTTTCTTTTTTCCAAATGTTTAAAGAGCAATATAATAGTGTTCAGGATATGGTTCAGTTGATGTGAAAGAACAAATGTGGAGCCCAGGCTTTCGAAAATAAAGGTGTCCGAAAAAAAACACTGATATAATTGTGTGGTCAATACTTTCCTGCTCCTTACTGCATAATTTGAGAAAATGAGCTGGAAATGCACCAGGACCTAGCTTTTAAGGTTCTTTAACATACTCTTTGACATTGGTAAGAAATTCTGAAAGGATTTTACGTTTCAAGTTTTTATGCACTTTTTCCGTAAAATTTGTAAACACTGGGGTCAAAAGGGACACCAACGTTTTTAATGAAAATATTATACCCACTCCATATATTTAATTTTTTGAAAGAGCAGTTTAAAGGCATATTATGTGGACATAATAATTATCATCTCAAAAGTTTGACTCATTTAGGTACAAGAAAACAATTATGGTCTGGATAAGTGTATAAAAAATATGTCCATATTGACCCAGTGTTATGAACGCTTGATTGAAAGCTTAAATTTTTGATCTGATATTTTGCCATTGTTGACCAGAAATGTTCATATTTCTTGTTAAAACTGATACCATAACTTTAATATGTCATAAACCAACTCCAAAAGTGTGCCAGATATTATACTTCATGATAATATTCCGAGAGATGTACGAGGGTGCTATTTTGTTCATAAGTATTTTTCACATTTAATGACACATAACATTTATCTCCATATTTGTAGAAAAGATGAACATTTGATACTGAATTGTTACATCAATTAGAATATAAAGCTCAATATAAAGAATAACATATTTTATGATCTTCAAGCACCTAAACAACTCTTTACCTTAATCAGTCAAGTATTTATTTCCTTGTTAACTGACACGTCTAAGAAATATTGTTAAAAAATAATTTTGAATAGATAACTATTTGGAAAAACTACTTAAAAGTGATTGTTTGGGTTTTTTAAAACTCACTCATTATCCATATTCACCCATATGTAGAATAAAACAGGTAACATTCTTTAAATCTAGTGATTTCCCTACCCAGAATAATGCTGTCCCTATTGATCCCGACGTCGGGTGAATAGGGACACCGACCTTTGAAAGAAGAAAGTATATACCCATCACATATTTTCAATTTGTTATAGTAGCAGTTCAAAGGCATTATAGGTGGACATAATATGTGCTAAAAAGATTGGCTCATGAGGCTACATGGAAAAAATGACAATCTAGAGTGGTGAAACTGTCCCTATGCACCCCGTTTTACGGTACATGTTTTTCCAGTCAATTAAATACCATGATTCTACCGGTATTATAATTATTTAAGATTTTTAAAAATTCGCAAAATGTGTGGATTCATTAAAACAGTCCTATCTCGAGTTAAAGGTAGATGTTCTAATTGCTGGCCCGATTTTCAACTTGATGTTTTCTATTTTACATGAAAGGTCATCCTAAACATTGTCACATTCCAAGGTTTTGGTTGCATAACTCCAATGGTTATTATTTTAGAAGCACAAGGTCACAAGAAATTTGCCCATTGAGTAGTACACCAACTTGCTGGTGGTTAACCACCTTTGATAATAATTCACCAAATTTTAGCCTATAATTTATAAATGGAACATTTCTGGCCCCTAATATTTTACAGACATGATGAGAACAATATGGGGAAGTCTATGGGGAGAGCTAAAAGTAAAAGCAGGCGCATACGCAGGGGAGCTGTCAAAAGATTATAAAGGGGAATAAATAAGGAGTTACCGCCCCCCCCCCCCCCACACCTCCGCGCCGCGCATTACCCCCTCCCACAATTTGAGTTGAGGGCACTCCACTTTTTTTGGCAACCTTAAACACTTATATTTTATAAATTAAGAATTAATGAGGTCTGAAAGGGGAACTAGAACCCTTTGACTCCCAGATATATTTAAGCAAAATGCCAGGCAAAAAATGTTAAAAACAATCATTGGATGATGTAAATTTAAGGAAGATAGTAAAGTTTGTGAGCCTAGAAACGGCTTTAGAAAACCCTCAGCGAGCACCTAAATTCAAAATTTTCTCGGGGCATTGTTTTTAACATTTTTTGCCTGGCATTTTGAGTCGGGGCCCTTGGGTGTGCTCAATACCAACCAGGGGTCGCATTCTGACGCGTCTGCGCGTCCTAGACATCTCACTTTCTAATAGTGACGCGTCAGGTTTCAAATTGGAAAGACTTGCGGGTCCCGATCAAAATTGAAGGGACCCCTTAAATTTGACGATGTATGGAAATGGAAACCTTAAAAAATGCTGTAAATTACATATCCATCCTTTGCTCACAATATAAATTCATTAAAACTGCCTGTAAAAAAGTAAATTGTTCAAATACCAAAACATCAGGACCCCTCAATTTCTTGGGGGACCCCTTAAATTTGTTTTTGGAAGTTCTACGGGGTCCTGAAAAATGTCATAGGACCTCTCACATTTTTGATCCAGTGCTATCCCTGATACCAACACATCCCACTAAAGGCGGAACCTCACCTTTGATAACCATCTATGATTAAGCATATGACGAGCAAAATATCAGATGACATACCATAGCCTATATACCGTATAAAGGAAAATAATGTAATAACATTTGTGAGCCTTTAGAAATGCCCTCGGTGAGCATCAAAGCATCATCTGGCCCTTAGGTGGGAACACCCGACCTCTTGACATACACCTGAATGCAATTTCCAGCGGTCAATATAGCAAATACAATTTAAAAGTGCCTGAAATTTGAAGGAAAATGATATAATAATTAGGTCTGAAATGGCTTAAAACGCTCTCAGAGAGCGTCTAAATTAATTTTGTTCCTCGGGGCCCTTAAGCGGGCCCCGAACCCCACGCCGCAAGGATGATCCACTCGCTTCGCTCGTTTCGCTCTACACTGATCGTCATTTTCCAGCACCCCGGGGTTGGCCATCCTGCATCCGCGCTTGGTCATAGCTACCATGTATGGTAAGGACATACAGTCATCACAAAAGTAACTGACCAGGTAATAAATGTGCTGATAACTCTAAAAGTATAACTCCCACATAAACATATTACATTAAAAACATGTTGAGAAATTTCTCTTCTTGAATTTGAAATATTACACGCTAAGAATGGCTGATTATTAAGGAAGTTACAATCCCAAATGTACTGTCAAGTCTGATTTTCATTTTCACATTTTCGTGTTCAACACGGGGACTCAGACCGGCAAATTATTGATTACTGGTAGTGGTAGTGCCAATTCACCCGTCGATGGCTTGGTTGTTGGATAGTCGGCCGGTGGCATTGTTACGGTTGATCAATACGGCACACACGCTTTACCTGTCTTACTCTAACCGTGTTGAAAAGAAAATGTTAAAATGAAAATCAGATTTGCCCTAACGTTTGGGATCGTAACTCCCTCATTAATCAACCATTCTTAGCGTGTAATATCTCAAATTCAAGAAGAGAATTTTTTCAACAACTTTATAATTAAATATGTTTATGTAGGAGTTATACTTTTAGAGTTATCAGCATGTTTATTACCTGGTCAGTTACTTATTGTGATGACTGTACATCGCTTTTCGTGATCTTTTCAGGGAACGCCCTCAACATCGAGAAAAAAAATTGAAAGAAGATTTTCTTGCAGATTTACATTTCTGATCATAAATCGTACATACATTCCAAGTTACAGGGCGATACGATTCTTAATTACTTCAAAATCATGATTTTAGAGTGAAAATAAACTGTCGGATAACTCCGATAGTTTATATTTTTACTCTAAATTCACTCTAAAACCATGATTTTGAGGTAATTAGGAATCGTATCGCTCTGTAACTTGGAATGTATGTATGATTTATGATCAGAAATGTAAATCTGCAAGAAAATCTACTTTCTAAAAAAAATAATGAATAGAGGGCGCTATCTTGAAAAGATCACATAATATGCCTTTAACTGTCACTGGCTCAAGGAAACAGCAGTTACAGGTTTGTTTATAAGAAATGAGACAGGTGATTTCTGTGAATACTCTCAATGGTAGGCTTTACACGCTGTGTTAAAACCTCTGATATACATAATTTAAATTAAAATATTTCTAGGATGATTCATGAATTGACACGTCCCCACATTTTCAAGAACACAACTAAATTATATAAAGTGAAAAGATCACATTTTGTATCTTCGTTTGTTTAGCACATGTTTTCCAATCAATTAAATACCATGATTCTACCGGTATTATAATTATGTAAGATATTTAAAATTATGCTAGCTAAGTATGAGAATTAGTAAACAAATAATAATTATTTGGTTGGTAAGTACATTAACAACTGTCAATTGCAAATTCGGCATTGACACACAACCCGGGCACACAACATTCAGGAATTATTTAAACGACTGCTAAAGATGACAAAATGAAGATTTGGTATGGTTTGAACTCAAATAAAATTTGTTTATAAATTTCGACAGTCCAGACAACTTTATCACTGTTTTATTTACAACAAAGTCAATAAATACCCCCGTAAATACCTGTATTTTACTGCTATAACCAAGCTCCAACCATGAAAATAAACAACGCATCCCAAAATGAACAGCCACGAAATGACCTTACATGTAGGTGTATGGAAAGATTACATGATCATAACAAATTTCTCTGTGGTAGATTTCTGGTTGAACTGTTAAAGGTATATTATGTGATCTTTCCAGGGAACGCCCTCAACATCGAAAAAAAAATAGAAAGCAGATTTTCTTGCAGATTTACATTTCTGATCATAAATCATGCATACATTCCAAGTTACAGGGCGATACGATTCTTAATTACTTCAAAATCATGGTTTTAGAGTGAAAATAAACTGTCAGAATCTGGACACTTTATATTTTTCACTCTAAATTCACTCTAAAACCATGATTTTGAGGTAATTAGGAATCGTATCGCTCTGTAACTTGGAATGTATGTATGATTTATGATCGGAAATGTAAATCTGCAAGAAAATCTACTTTCTAAAAAAAATAATGAATAGAGGGCGCCCTCTGGAAAAGATCACATAATATGCCTTTAAGGAATGGATGTATAACAAAAAGTATTGTCCTGCACTTGACTAAACTTGCACAATGACGTTGAGTGGTTCCCAATTTACAAATTGAATTTGTTTGCCATTTTGTTAAATGGGCTTGATAGCTATTTATGGGTCAGTAGTCTGAGATCCACTCGCTTAGTGAATAGGCTCTATAAATAGTTGAACCTTGCATGGAATACACCACCAAATTTGACAATTGTTTGTGAATTTTGTGCTGATTCCAAATCTGGTGAGTGTAAAATCAGAAATTTTGTGCTGATTCCAAATCTGGTGAGTGTAAAATCAGAATCTGTGAGGAAAAATGTCAAATTAAAGGGGCAATACCCGAATTATGTTTTTTTTTAAATTAAATTAATGCACCTATAAAACATTTTCTTGTGATTCTTTTAATATTTCACATTTCTTTCTCATTAATTGTCCTAAATATGATGTTCTGTAATGTTGAGCACTGATTAAAAGCAATTTCTGCTCACATTAAAGGGGCATTAACCGATTTTATAGTCTGCATGCAATCCTGAAATTTGGTCAAAAATCTAGGAATATACCTTTTATAATTACTCCATTCTTTTTTTGGAATGAAATACCACAAAATCGTAAACATTTTTTTAAACTAACATTTTGTGCCGATTCCAGATCTGATAACTTTGTAAACCATATATGAGGGGTAAATGGTCAAATTAAAGGGTAATACCCAATTGTTTTTATATTAAATGCGCCAATAAGGCATTTTCATGAGATTCTTTCAGTATCTCATATTTTTCTCTCTATTTTCTCCAAATATCATGATGATCTTTAGTGTTGAGAATTGATCTTAGATAATCCTGTTTTTAAAACATGAAAGAGGCATTACCCAATTTTATAATCCCAAAACCCTCAATTTGGTTTAAAATCTAAGAATATGCCTATTGCCTTTATATTGACTCTGTTCTTTGATAGAACGATACACCACTAAGTCAAACACATTTTTGTAACTGAAAGTCTATTCTGATTCCAAATCTGATAATTCTATCAACCATATTTGAGGGGAATGTTGCTAAATTAAGGGGGGACTTTTTGAATTTTGCGAGTGCTGTAATTATTGAACTATTAATCAAATGCATATAAAAGTACACATTTTTGGAAAGGAAATGGATAAGAGAATCCAAATGTGGCGTCAATTTTGACCAAAAAAGTAGATTTTTTGAGAAAATCACAAAATTCACTTTTTTGACCCAAATTTGTTTGAACAAAACTAACAAAACTAATTTTGAGTAAAAAATGGCCAAATCACTTAATAATGATGTTAAGACACTAATGAAGGGACGATTTGGGTTTTTTAAAACCTTATTTTATATTTTTGAAAATTTTGACCCAAAAGTGCCAAAAAACGTGAAAAATGGATTTTTATTTTTTTTTACACGTTTTTGTCAAAATTTCAAAAAATATTGGATTAGGTTAAAAAATCAAAAACAAATCGTCCCTTCATTAGTGTCTTTACATCATCATCAAGTGATTTGGGCATTTTTAACTCAAAATTATGTTTGTTAGCTTTGTTCAAAAAATGTGGTTCAATAATTACAGCACTAACAATATTCAACAAAAAACTTCCTTAAGTCCCCCCTTAAAGGGGAAACACCTGATATGCTAAAATTCTGAAATATGTTATATATATATTTTTTATAATATCCTCTCTATATTCAACATTCTTAATAAAAAATCATGATATTTGAATGAATTTCAATGGAGCCATTGGAAAACTCATGATGGAAAGTGGATTGAAAGATGTATTTGTTATTAAGCAAAGTTATTGCTACCCGGCACTACCAACAAAGTCATAGGAGGACAGGGGTATTACAAGCAATGAATGCCCATATCTCTGTCTATAAAGGTCCGCTATGTCTATGGTGGAGAGCGTTTGAGGATTAGTGCATTGGACAAGAGATAGGTACCAATGATATCGATCAGCTCCACTGCAACTCTTTTTGAACAGTTGCATGCTTATTTCAATTGCCCAAGCGACTAGGAGAACCGCAGATGTATAGTTTACAGAATTGATGAAGGCTTGTCTAAAGTAAGATGAACCATGAAACAGTTTAATGTAAAGAGAGAATGTCAGTGCCATAACCAAAGGGGGAGGGCAGGGGTGCATCCCCCCCCCCCCCCCTTGCCAGAAGGATTGGCCCCCTCCCAAATGAAATGACAAACTCTATGTATACCTACGTATACTTAAAAATAGTCAGATATGCCCCCCCCCCCCCCCCCCCCCCCCACCTGATGACATGCCTGCCCCCCCCCCCCCCCAAAAAAAAATAATAATAATAATAAAAAAATTGAAGACCCTCGTTATGCTACTGGAGAAGGTCATTCCACTCACATGTGGGTTATGTATCTCAAGATGGTAGAGATACTGTTGCAGTCCCTGCACTCCGAGCGTGATGGTGATTGGACCGAACACTTGACAGCAACATTAAGAATGTTACCATACATAGTGAGTGCCGGACACCATAAATATGGAACTCAAATAATAAACTATCTTAATGAAATGAGATCACTCACTCAGGAAGTTGAAACAGCATTCCTTGACGGCTTATTTACCATTAAGCAAGTAGAAGGTTATTTCAACACTATCTGGACAGAATGTGAACTGAATGCAGATGCAAAGGGAAGAAGATTGCTATAAGGAAATATACTGAACGTAGAGGCTCGTGACAAATGGATTCACTTTGATTCCAGCAGTACTCACCATGAAGCTGGAGCGGCAACAGTGACGAGGGAGACTAAATCAACTCAGAAAGTCATTGACGTTGTAAAAGAGTGCATTAATCCGTTCATTTATCAAGTCACAGATATGGTTGATATAATTACTGGGGAAATAGGAACAACCAAAGTCGACCTCCGTATGGCAGCTGTGAAAAAGTACTGCGAAAGCGGGGAAAAGAAGATGGACGTTGTTAAGCTCAAAGCCTTTGCTACTAAGAAAGGAAAGAAAACCCAAGCTATCCGTGCAAAGGAGAAATTGATTAATGAAGATGCCAGGCTAAATCGAGCATTGCTTTGCAAGCGGGAAGAAGACAGAAGCAAGGATATTACTTTATCATTGCATGAGATGTTTCCTTACCCACCATCAATAGCAGAGACGGATGTTCTGGGGTCAGTTTACTCAAAGACTTTGGTTTCACCTTAGATCAGGAAATGTTTTAAAGTAGCTGAAACAGACAACAATGCAAACAAAGATAACATAAAGGAAAAGATGGCATAGCTGGAGCAGAGACAAATACAGAAGCAGAGGACATAGCAGAAGCAGAAGATATAGCCGAAGCAGAGGACATAGCAGAAGCTGAGGACTTAGCCAAACAATATAATATATCAGACGAAGAAGCCATGGAAGCAGAAGACATCGCAGAAAACAGCTAAAGCAGAAGACGTAGTAGAAGAGGACATAGATGAAGCAGAAGACATAGCAGGACAAGATTGCATAGCAGAAGCAGAGGACATAGCAGAAGTAGAGAACATGTAGCCAAAGTAGAGAACATAGTCGAACAAGCGAACATAGCCGAACGAGAGGACATAGCGGACCGAGAGAACATAGCCGAATGAGAAGACATAACAGAAACAGAGAACATAGCAGAAGACATAGCCAAAGCAGAGGACATAGTAGAAGCAGAGGACGTAGTAGAAGCAGAGGACATAGCAGAAGCAGAGGACATAGAAGAAGCAGAGGACGTAGTAGAAGCAGAGGACATAGCAGAAGCAGAGGACATAGAAGAAGCAGACGACATAGTAGAAGTAGAAGACATAGCAGAACAAGAGGACATAGCAGAACAAGAGGACATAGCAGAAGCAGGGGATATAGTGGAGTAGATAACATAGCCGATAGCATAACATCCAAAAGGATGCAAGTTCGTCCACATCGTTGCTGACAGTTTTGATGGAATGCAAGAATATGGTGTAAGCTTGAAAGAGGCAAGTGGCTGCAGAAATAGAAGAAATGAGTCTGATAAGCAAGTAACATATACAATTGAAGATAACTTCCTATTGCCAACTGGAATCAGGTTTTATGTTGTGCCAGAAGCAAACAACAACTGATCAAGTCCTGTTCAACACCTGGGAAAACTGTAATAATCTGTTACCATCAGACGTAACACTGTATCTAGCTGTTGGATTTGAAGTGCGACGAAAGACTATCTGATGACAAACACTAACAAAGAAGACTGTGAGGAACTGAGTAGTACACATGAGGAAGGAGACACGCGAGTTATTTTTGCAGCGTAATAATAATAATAATAATAATAATAATAATACAACGACTCTTGTATAGCGCTTTACACCGAAGTCCCATAGCGCTTACAAATAACAAAAGAAAACAACAACAAAAAACAGAGCAAAACATATGAAAGACTCAATATACCAGGAAACTAAAGATACAAAATTAAATTAAATTTTACAAAATGCCATTTCAAAGAGATATGTTTTCAGAGATGATTTGAATTGATTAAGAGTCTGAGAGTTCTTAATATGAAAAGGTAATTTGTTCCAGAGTTCACAAGATGCATGGCGAAAACTACGATGACCATATGAAGTTGTACTAACCAATGCCGACAGGTTGTCATCCAAGCCAACGATATACAGATATGGTGATTACGGCCTTATTTTCAAGTCACAATTATCAGATGGTGGCGTCACAGAATTGCTATAGTTCCCTGATTGTTTCAATCCATGATATCACAAGTGCACTTAGGTTAAAATGTTACCATTTCTCCATGCGATAAGTGCCTGCGATACCAAAAGCTTCTTCTTTGGAAAAGGAAAGAAAACATTCTATTCCAAATCTAAAGCTAATGGCAATATTAAAGAAACCATGGCAGCATGCTGCCAAGAGTTACAATTAACGCGAAGCACCCATTTCAGACAACCTAGTTGAAAGTGCACATATAATGTTGCCAAGCAGCTGCTAGTGATTGATTATCTGCTTATGGCAAATATCCTGCCCAGTTTAAATCTCTGAATGAGTTAAAGGCAAACTTGTATGTCACGCCACCAACTGAAGATGTATTCTACCAGCATGTTCTTAGTACAATTTTGCAAACAAGTATCTGGGTCATCATAGTCTTGGCTGATAAGAACAATCCACATAGTCCAAATCCTCTAGAATTTGGATGGTGCAAATACAACAATGAACTGAGAGATTATAAAATTAGGTAATGCCTTAGGATTACCTTAGATCAATTCTGAACACTAAAAGACCATCATATTTGGAGAAAATAGAGAGACAAAAATATGTGATATTGAAAGAATCTCATGAAAATGCCTTAATATTGGCGCATTTAATATAAAAACAAAATTGGGTATTACCTTTTAATTTGACCATTTTCCCCTCACCTATGGTTTACAAACTTATCAGATCTGGAATCAGCACAACATTTCAGTTTGGAAAAATGTTTACGATTTTGTGGTATATCATTCCATCAAAGAATAGAGTAATGATAAAAGGCATATTCCTAGATTTTTGACCAAATTTCAGGATTGCGGACCATAAAATCGGGTAATGCCCCTTTAATGTGAGCCGAAACTGCTTTAAATATGTGAAATATTAAAAGAATCACAAGAAAATGCTTTATAGGTGAATTTCATTAAAGCATAATTCGGGTATTACCCCTTTATTTGACCATTTCCCCCTTACATATATGGTTTACAAACTTGTCAGATCTTGAATCTGCTCAAAATTTCGGTTCAGAAAAATGTTTAAGAATTGGTGGTCTATCATTCCATCAAAGACCAAGAGTAATTATTAAAGGCACATTCCTAGGTTTTTGGCCAAATTTCAGGATTGCGGACCATCAAATTAAGCAATGCCCCTTTAAGTGAGCCGAAATTGCTTTATATCAGTTCTCAACATTACAGAGCATCATATTTGGGACAAATAATGAGAAAGAAATGTGGAATATTAAAAGAATCACAAGAAAATGCTTTATAGGCGAATTTAATTAAAAAGAACAATATGGGTATTATATTACCCCTTTAATTTGACCATTTTCCCCTCACATGGTTTGCAAAATTATCAGAACTGGAATCAACACTAAATTCCAGTTCAGAAAAATGTTTTTGATTTTGTGGTATATCATTCCATCAAAGAATAGAGTAATTATTAAAGGCATATTCCTAGATTTTTGACCAAATTTCAGGATTGCAGACCATAAAATTGGGTAATGCCCCTTTAATGTGAGCTGTAAATGGGCGTAAAACGTTTGTACATATGTATCTGAAAGTCACTAATAGAAGACAGTTAAGGTAGGAAATAAGACATAAATTGTCTTAATTTTATTACTTTTTCATCAAACAAATCTTACAAAAGAGGGTAAAAATGAGAAAATGTGAGCCTCTCAAACCCCTAAAATCCATGAGCTTCCAGGGGCCGTAAGGTGGGCCCCTGGACCCCACCCGTTAGTCGCTCCACTCGCTCCGCTCGTTTTGCTCGCAATGTCAGTGGCACTTCTTGATTAATAGTATTCGGAAATAGTGCTTCATTAAAGTTAGTTGAGAAGGCCATTGCACTGCCTGTGTCTTTCATACAAAAATTACCATTGGTCAGTTACATTATATAATCATCTTGATTACGAATTACAAATAGTAAATATATAAGCTTATAAATAGTTTACGCTAATCTTTTCTAAAAATTGTAAATATCCTTAAAATGTCTCTGACTGGCGCAATATTTGACATATCCTAAATTTCAACCAATCGGCAGTTAGTTCTCATTTGGGTTAAATAGGAATCTGTGCCATCACATGAATACATGAAGCCTTCCACTTGAGTTTCCGCCAACTAAGATATTGCGCGTCGGATGAAAGGCGTTTATAGAGCAGACGGATCCTAGATAATCATCATCCATGAAGTTGTGAAGTATGACGCCTCTGTCATTGAATGCTTCAATCTGAAGAGTAGAAAGCACACACAAAAAGAGATCATTCTGTCACTATCTCGTATCTCCATCCTGCCCTTCAGCATGTACAAAGTAATACTTCCTGTGTATAACCTTTGGGTAAACTGCTCTAAACATGTTCAAGGGCCACAAATACATCTATAAAAACCTTGTAAGTGCTCTAGCTTGCCCATGATACATGTATAAAGCAACACCTCTTATGCATAATTGCTGGGCCGTTTTACTTTGTACATGATGATCAAGGGCCATAAAAACGTAATAGGTTTGGAGAGAACAGGGATGAGATGTTGTTCTTTCATCCATTCAGGAATTCAAATTTAGATTCGGTTCAAGAACATAAAATGACATCATAAGGCTACAGAAGAAAAAATCTTGTTGAACAAAAAGTTCAAATTTTGAATTATTTCTGTGAAATTTTCTCATTAAAAACTTGTTCTGCTGGCATAATTTGCACACAGGAGAATATTTGATTATAATAGCATGTCTATTACCTGGTCATATCCTGTAATGCTGCCTGGATTGGTTTATTTCAGAGTATACACTTTCAGTGAGAATGGCATGGTTTTCTTAAGATCAAATATAAGGTAAGTACACCGAGTGGCATACCCAGCTTTTGGAAACTGGGGGGGGGGGGGGGGGGGGGGGGGGCACGACCATAGTTGTACCAACAATTTTTTTTTACAGACTCCAAAAAAAAAATCATCGTATAACATGCAGGAGAATATTTGATTTTTTTCTTCTAATCAAGCTTTATCCAAACAGTTTGTTAGGTGTAGGATTGAGACGATTGATATTAATTCTAGGTCACTGATCTGTTACTGGACTTTTCTATACGCCTGGTGATTCTACATGGCCAAACAATCCAATTATGTACTACAAAAGAACTCAATTGCATTTGCAATTTAATTTCACTAATTTCGCTAGGCGTCCCGATTCGCTAAATTAAATTGGCGCCAATTATATTATTTATAGTTGTTATACATAGGAAGATGATACAAATTAGTGAAATTAAATTACCGCAAAGAATTGACTAAATGCTAATGAATTAGCTAAATTAAGTTGCCGTGAAATTAAACCGTTATACAGTATTTCAATCAAAGTACCAGGTCCCCTGGTCCATGAAATTGCACGATATAAGGCCAAACAAAACAAAAGTTTGTTTCCAGTAGTGCGTGGGCATTTATTCACTGAGACGCTTGATTCTTGGGCATTTATTTTTTTAAATAAAAATAACGGAAAAAATATTGTTAGGGCGCCATCTTTTGTCGAAATTGTGTCCAACATGTTTCAAGATGGTGATTGGCCACATACGCCAAACAAAAAAGTGAAAACCCGAGGCGAATAGCTAGCATAAGAGTAACAAAATGCACAGATTTGACTAAATCAAACCATTTCAAGTAAATATCCACTATGAATTTGAGCAACAAAACAAAACAAAACTTTTGCATTTTAATTTTCAGGCTTGCTACTGAAAAGTAACTTGTTTTGTTTTTTGGCCTGATGGTTTAGTGACTGACCAAGAATACCCAAATCATAATGTACACCAAACAAGATTAATTGGAGGCTAAGTATAGGAAAATATTAAGCTGCTGATGCTTTCCTGTGACACCGTGTCTTGACCTAAAAAAAAATCAGTTTGAACTGAAGTTGCGATGCCGAGGGAAGATGGAATAGGGCAAGATAGGCAGTTATGAATTTGGATGTCAGTGTTTGCGACAATTTCCATTGCATGATTGTTCTTGATGAGTGTTTCTGTTGAAAATTGAGAGCATGGCCACATCTAGGCCAATTTTTGTTGTTGTGTTGCCCTAAAGTGCCAAAATTCTTGATGTCGGGTCGGTCAGCCGATTTTCCTTTTCCTTTTTTTTTCTTTTTTTTGCTGACAAATATTATTGATGAACGTGGTTCATGACAAGAAAAAATTGGTAAATGTCAATGTGACAAATGTTTCTAGTATGATAATAGTTTAAAAACAATCTATTCAAGCAAATTTATTCTCTTTAAGCCGAAAAAAGTAATAGTTTGACAAATTGGGTAAAATTTAAATTAAAAAAAAACACCAAACAACCAACAAATTGGGACCCTGATTTTTGAGATTTTAGAGTCGGTCGATGAGGGCCCTATTTGTGAATGAATGTCTAGAGCTTGATGTATTTTTTGGTAGTTGCTGAAGTAACTGCTGATTTACTTTGTTTCTTAACTACTTTGCATTCATGGGAGCGTTTAACATAACAAACAGTGGCGTATCTGGGATCTTTTTCAGGGGGGGGGCAAAGGGTATTTTTTCCCGGTTAACACCAGTTCGACCCTATTGCGAGGCGGGGTTGTTTATTCCAGCGAATGACGTTGCATCCTAAAGTTGATGCGCGCGCAGCGTGCGAAATTTTAACAACATATCTACACGAATCTGGCCATTATTAAGGTACCTTTTTCTTTCAAACGAGCTTCTATAATGATATTCCTGGACAAATGCGCGCGTAGCAAGAGAAAATTTGCCATTTTCATACTAAATTGCCCATCATCAAACCGGGCAAGGGGCAAAGTTGTCATTTAGAAGGAAATTAAGTAAATCCCTTAGATTTTCTCTTTTCTTTTCCCTTTCCTTTCTTTTCCTTTCCCTTTTCCTTCTTTCTATCTCCCCCTCTCTTTCCTTGCTTTCCCTTTCCTTCCCCTGTTTCCTTTCCTTTCCCTTTTTCTCTTCCTCTCTTCCCTCTCTTCTTCCCTTCTCTTTGATTTTTTTTAGCCCGGTAGTTTGAGCTGGCCTTCCCGGTCAAAGCCGTCTGGGGAAGGTTGACCCCCCGGGAGATACGCCACTGATAACAAATTTTCTACACACGTCCTATCCATCCATTTTAAGGGAATAAAAATAAGTTAAATGAGTTCAAATTAAACCGCAAAATTAATTTTAAAAAAGGAATCGCAATAAAAATATATCTCACCCTGCGAGGTTTTTCCATACTGCCGGACACAAACAGATCTTCCCTCTGTGGATGCCAGATGGCACGAAAATTTGTAAGCCAACGGCCGACAAAATTGTTATGTCTGAAATATATAAAGATAAAGAAATATTGACCTGTTATTATGCCTTCAAAATTGTTGCCAAAAAAAGATTCTGACCCAAATCCCTTCCAAAAATGTATAATTTATATGCATTTGATTAATAGTTTAATAATTACAGCATTCACAAACTTCAAAAAGTGACTTCCTTGAGTACCCCCTAAGATGATAAATGAGGGAGTTGTTCAATGATAGCCACATACATGAATTATAGTAAGACTAGCGGGCTTCGAACGGGCTCCCGCTAGTAAGTAGCGCCAACCACCTACCTACACCACCTACAAACTGAAAAAACACATAATTAGCTATAATAAAGGTTACATTTATCACGAAATTAGTAAGAAATTTCAGCCATTTATAGCTTATAACACTCACATTATAATCATCTTTTATTAGTAAAATGTTCACGGCGTTTAGATAGAAAATGAGAGTGCCTTTTATGGATACATATACACATACATCTATATATACATAATTGTGCAAATTATAGTATGATGCAGGTAATTTGCTGGGTCCTTTTAATTTCCATTACAAAGTCACTGTGATGTTTTATGAAGCACTATGTGAATTATTCATCTTGAGTGATTTATACCATACTTTCTTAAGCGGCGTTGCGAAGTTTGGTGCAAGTTTTATCAAAAGAAATACGCTGAAGGTGAAAAACAATAATGTCATGCCATATCAGATTGAAGAAAGATATCTTGATGACATTCGTGCCCCCCCCCCCCAGTTTCCAAAAGCTGGGTATGCCACTCGGTGTACTTACCTTATATTTGATCTTAAGAAAACCATGCCATTCTCACTGAAAGTGTATACTCTGAAATAAACCAATCCAGGCAGCATTACAGGATATGACCAGGTAATAGACATGCTTTATAACGTAAAAATGTTAAACTATAAACTTGTAAAGAAATTGCTTCTCCTTAATTTGAGACTTGGTTCTCGAAGATTGGTTAATAATTACATTTAAGAACGCTACATTGAAACCAATAAAACAAAGTGCAGTTTACATACATTTTCACACTAAGGCTTTGATCAGGCAGGACAGTGTGACAGGATGTGTATGGGCTGGAATGATCAATTAAAACATCCCCAATCTTACTATCGACCCGCGAGTTGTACCTATCAGTTAATCAATTATCTTCCTGTTGCTAGTCCGAATGCGTGTAGACAAACAAAATGTTAAACCGAAAAACGGACTGTGTTTTGGTTTTGGGCACATAACTGAGTTAATATTCATTCAATCTTCACATGTTATATCTCAAATTAAAGAAAAGACATTTCCTTACAACTTTATAATTTAATATTTTTACGTAGGACCTAGTGTTGGAGTTGAGAGCATTACCGGGTCAGTTACTTATTTTGAGGACTGTATTCAATGAACCATAACATTACTACAAAGTTTATCAGGAACACAAGTGTATTGTACTCCACCATGCCAAGCAAAATACATTGTAATTAAAGGTAGATGACCCGATCACATTTTCGTAACACAGACCCTTACCAAAGTGAAGACCTTCATTAAGCAGTCGCACAAGCAGTCATTTAAGTAGTCAATTTAGGCAGTCAAAATGAATGTCTTCCTATTTCTCAACATGTATGATTTAGGTCTTCGAAGACCTATTCGCAGTCGCTAAGCCTTCCCACAGCAAAGTTAATATGCAAATGAGCTAGCCGACTGCCTATTTGAAGATATATTTAAGCAGTCGAAGACCTATTCATCTTCGTCTTCGAAGACCTATCCATCTTCGTCTTTGAAGACCTATACCTATTTATCTTCGAAGACCTATTCATCTTCGTCTTCGAATAGGTCTTCGTCTTCGAATAGGTCTTCGTCTTCGCTTAGCAGTCGACCGAAGCCCTATTCGCAGTCGCTAAGCCTTCCCACAGCAAACTTAATATGCAAATGAGCTAGAGCTTCATTTGTCGACTGCCTAAATGAAGACCATTAAAATAAGATATTGACTGATAGGTCTTCGAAGACGAAGACGAATAGGTCTTCGAAGATGAAAATAATAGGCAGTCGGCTAGCTCGTTTGCATAGTATGGAAAACAGGAGCGTTCCAACGAGGGACACTAACTTCTAGGTTTAGCGTCAAATTCACTAACCTAGAGGTTAAACTCTTGTTTAACGGCCGTGTGTATCGATCATGTTTAACTATAACCCTGAGTATAAAGCTAGAATAATATCATGCCACAGATACATTTAGTGCTCATGTGGTATGCATGCACCCCCACCCCCATCCTACTCCCCAACTCAACACCCTCCTCCAACTCAACAATCCCCCAACTCAAATATAACTCCATTGCATCCACATCTGTACATTTCATACAGGCACACTTTAATTTGCCTCCATCACCCACATGTCCCACACCAGATCAAATCTGCATAGAACCTTTATATATTACGATCTATAAGCTTACTAACTATATAAGCTTATGGATTTAACTATAAGTTAAAGCTTTACTATATTTTACACATTTCAGCTATCTGAATGTAAGTGCAGTTCTATCTATATCCACATACCTGCTCTGCAAACAATAGTGATTCAAAATTCACATAGATATATCAAATACCTCTGAAAGAAACCAAAATATCCATCATTTATGCTCCACAACCCAACTGCCATGCATCACAGCTAGACAACAACAGCAAATTTAAATTGGCAGTTGGGATCATGTGACTTGTATGCAAATTAGATTTTGACTGCTTATTAGGTCTTCAAAACAAAATAAGTCTTCATTGAAAAATATCTAAGTATTAAGTCTTCATTTGCTGTCATCAATTTTGTCTAAGTGTTTGTCTTCATTTTACTGACTGCCTAATTTCAAATGATATGTCTTCTTTAGGCTTTTGACTGCCTAATAGGTCTTCATTTCGTTTGTCTTCAATTCTGACTGCCTATTATGTCTTCATTTTGTTTGTCTTCATTTGTCGACGCTCATGAAAATGTCTTCGACTGCTTAATAAGTCTTCGACTGCTTATGGGTTGTCTTCGACTGCCTAACGACTGCCTATTAGGCAGTCTTTTATGGTAAGGGGAATTATTTCAAACATACGGAGATTTTCATATCATATGAAAGCTCGTATTTTTCCCATCATCACACTGAAATTTGACGGCCTAAATCGGTATAATTACGGAGAAATCGATGAAATAACGTTGAATTACCGCGAATGGTGGTAACCACTGATATAGTTTGTGTACTACTCAATGAGTACAGTTCACAGCATCTTGTGCGTCTAAAACAAGAACCATTAGAGCTATGCAACTCAAACTTTGGAACACGATTTTTTTAAGGATGACCTTTCATGTAGAATAGAAAACTTCAAGTTGAAAATCGGAACATCTACCTTTAAGTGTATAATTTTATTATGGTGCCAATGTTGTAACTATCAATTTCGCTCTGAAATGAGAACAACAATTTAAATGTTTCTGTTCACTAGAATTCCATTGACAGCTCAAGAATTGTTTTTTTCAAGAAGAAGGCAAAACTCTTTGTATCAACGAATATTGACTTTATCCATACTGTAATTCATTTCTGTGTTTGAATGTCCCAGGTACCAATATTCTTTGAATTTGAATGAATCTGTACCATTTGCAATATCCTTAAGTTAAACGGATCATTTCAAAGCAGTTAGCCATCCACGGACAGTTACCAAAACGGGGTCTGTTAATAAAACAGACATAACTCTTGATAGCAAGGGGCAATTCAAGTGATTATTTTTTTAAGATAAGTGAAATGATATGTTCTTTGAATATGCGCTTTATTGTCTGAAGTATCTCTGGTATAAACACCATCGTGAACATTTGAATTTTAATAAATCTGTACTCTTTGCTCCTCCGATAGATGGATAATTTCAAAAGATTTAGCATTTCGTGGACATCAGCTACTAAAATGGGTTCATTTATTAAAACGGGCATGACTCTTGATAACAAGGATCAACTTCAGTGATTCTTTTTTCATATGACCTCATTGGTTTGTCAAATTTGTTTGGTCTTTTTGGGAAACAATATTCATTCCCGTACAACTTTTTTTGACTCACCCTTTATATCAGACTATGTAACATCCCTTTAGCTTTAAAGTCGATTGTACTTTTTCAAAAAATCTAACTGTTCCATAAAAATTATGGAACAGTTAGATTTTTTAATATGAAGAAGAGATTGAATAATACCTTAACGAATCCCTGTGTGCAGTGGTCAGTAGTTTCTTTCCCGTCAAAGGTGAGAAATATGCCGCTGTCACACCGCCTCCATGCTGCAGACGTACAATGTGCTTGTTTTTCCCACGACCCTTTAAGGAGCGTGTATCCCATAATGCAACGGTTCTGAAATAAGAAGAGAAAACAGGTAAACAATGGGCTCTTCCACAGAATAAAGTGGTAAACAGAAGTACCACTGGCCTCCAAATCCAAAATGTTTGAAATATTCATGAACATTATAACACTTTCCACATGGCAGGCATCTGCAGACGACATTCCAAAATGTCACAAAATCGTTCAAAAATGTTGAAATTATTCACTTTCATTACCATATTTGGAATCACCATGAGAAATGCATTGAAATAAGTACAAACATGCCATTGGTTCAGTAATCATTGAGATAGGCCTTTAGAGTTAAGGGTTTCTGAAAAACTGTTTTATATAAAACCGATAGCCGCATAGAAAGTGTTAAAGGTAGGTGTTCCGTTTGCTGGCTCGATTTTCAACTTGATGTTTTCTATTCTACATAAAATAGTCGTATTCCAAAGCTTGAGTTAACTCTAATGGTTCTTGTTTTAGAAGCACAAGGTGACATTAAATTTGGCCATTGAGTAGTACACAAACTGGCCAGGTGGTTAACCACCTGTGGCAGTAATTCACCGCATTTTGGCCTATAACGTCTAAATGGAACATATCTTGTGTCAAACATTTAACAGAAATAATGAGAGAAATATGGGGTTCCTTCTGATATCAAAATAATATGTTGATGGGCAAAAAAGTGTTCTGATCATCAACCTTTAAAACCATTTTGGTTTTTGATTTTTTTTTCTCGAATTTTCTAAACATTTTGAAAATGATTTACATATTTACCAAGGTTCTGGTATTTCAAGATATTTTTACTTCTTCTAACTACACAACGACCCTTCTCCCCCACAAAAATTGCAGCTTAACTGAGCCTACTTTTGCCTACTTTTCTATTGTGCTACCATTTGATTTTTGTTGAGAGTTTTGTCTTCTTTCAACTACTTACCCATCTTTACTTCCTGTTACTACATAGTTATTTTTCAGTGGGTGAACCGATACCGTCCTTATGCTCTTATCATGTAAACGATACAAATTCTGGTCACAGGATCTGTGAAGTTTGGTTAAAAAAATAAGATACCACTTTGGATGAAGAGAACACAATACAGCTGTACCCATATTAAATGACAGGGAAACCCCTGTTCTACAAGCCTGACAAGCCTGACCAACCATTCTCTCTTTTTTTTCTTCTTTTTTTTGAAATATCTAAATTTTCAGATTTTGTTTTTTTTAATTGACATTTTTGGGGAAATGTTTACATTGTTTTGAAAATTGATGAACAAAACAACGAAATAAAATCTTTGGAGGTTGATGCCTTACCAACCGACCCGACCCTACCTTAGAGTTCTGTCTGTCCGTAGAACAGTGTTTGGGTTTTTTCGTCGTCCTAACTTCAATGTTGTGTTTGTCAATCCATACACTCACATGGGATGGACTTTTCGAGGATCAGCCCAGTTGCAGATTATTATTATTATTATTATTATTATACAAGGCATTTATATAGCGCTCTTACACAATGAGGTACCACAGCGCTTTACAGAATAAAATACATATAGAATTAAATACATACACGGTAAAAGGTAAAAATACATACTTGGTAAAAGGAAAAGTACATACTTGGTAAAAGGTAAAAATACATATACAATATAATTTTCTAAAATACAAACACATTTTTAAAACAAGTTGATGAGAAGAGACAACCAATTAACAGATTACAAATTACGCAAGAAAAGATGTGTTTTTAATAGTTTTCTGAACTGGGTAACAGAAGAAGCATGACGGATATTATGTGGGAGCTTGTTCCAGAGCGGCTGCAGAGAAACCTTTACTTGCGGAAACAAGGCGTGTTTTAGGTCTACTAAGAAGTCTAGTGTCAGTGCTCGAGCGAAGCCCACTCCTGCCAGGCATATAAATTAAAAGAAAGTTCCTCAATGTATGGAACATTGTGAAGATTAGCAATGCACATAAACTGAAATATGATTAATTTCTGTCACTATAATGAAAAAGAATTTTAACCCTTTTTACCCCATTGATCAAAGCTTTACTAGAACCAGGCAGAGTCGATGCCTGACCCTAGGAGACCATCTCCTAACCCAAAACGGAATCCCAACATCCCATATAATATGCACACATTATAGCCTCAAAATATGTCCTACTCCCCTCCCCTCCCCTATACACTCCACTTCAGAATCTAACAAGGAGTAAGATGTCATTGGCCTGGAGGCTCCTTGACATGGCAACATTTTTTTTGTGTATTGCCCTCAAGTGCCAAAACTCTTGAAGTTGGGTCAAACAGAAAATAGTAATATTTTGACAATATTTTAAACCAATTGCGACCCTGAATGTTGAGATTTTAGGGGAGGTCGCTTGGCAACACAACCATTTATTGGGGGCCTAAGGTCACACATTACCTAGTTCTTGTGTCTACCATTGCCACGTAGCCGTCACCATCATTCTGTGCCGCTATTAGAGTGGAACCATCTGGCGCCAAGAAATCAAAACAACTGATGTAAATGTGTTTGCCTGCAGTTGTAGCATACACCTGATACAGATGAGGAACAAAGAGTAAGTTTCAATAAGGTGACGAAAAAAACCACCCTGTTCAACAGGCAAACGTACCTCTCAGGTAGGGTCAGTCGGTTGGGCGGGGTTTTTTTGGTGGGGGGATTCAACATTTTCATGAACACGGTAATGAATTTTCAAAAATTGTGTACATTTTCAAACAATTTCTATCAATTTCAAACAATTTGAAAAGTTTTCAAAAAAAATCATCAATAATTTTTTTTTTTTTAAAACCTAAAATTTGTACCCAGAATCTGAACTAGATACACTTCATTCAAGTCTGAGTCCAGTCTAATTATATTTAAGCCTAAGAATACATTAAACAATATACAATGCATTAGGCGGTGATATCCTAGCCTCCTTCTTCAATCCAAATCCATGCTTTGATTCCCAATCATAGTCAATGGCGGCACCAGTATCAACATTTTTTTTTTGGGGGGGGGGGGGGTGGGTAAGAAAAAATCAGGGGGGGGGGGCAAGAGAAAAATGGGGGTGGGGGGTAATGTGCAAGAAAATGTTGGCTTTTAATGTCAAAATTGTCTGAAATTACAAATGTTACCTAATTTGAGGTAATATGGACATGAAAGTCAACATTTTCTATAGTTTGGGGGGTGTGGTGTGGGCTTGATCTGAGGGTGGGGGTTAAAGATCAAGACCTGGGGGGATAAACCCCCCCCCCCCCCCCTCCTTCTCTGTTGCCACCCCTGTTCATAGTTAACAAGGCCAAGTTACAAAATTACTAATGCTGAGTCACTCCATTTAATTGATTGGCAAAATACAGTCATCGAATTGAGTTATTGAGAGCAAATTTAAAATCCAATTGAAAATGACCCAATCTCATTCGGCTTTAATGTACTAATTACTACACTCATAAAATGTTGTCAAATTTTGTTAGACTCTGACTTGGATCTATTATATACAAGACTTGGCTCACTTTGGATTTAGGCTGGACGTGTACAAAAAGAACTTTGTTTAAGTTGTGAAATTCTTAAATTACCTGACACAAGGAGGAGAAACAGAAACATCTATAATCAGTTCAAAATTGGCGAGATTTTTTTTTATCTCTCAGCGCTCAAAATTAATCGAAGCGTACAATTATGACCACACGCACATAGTTTTGGCCGCACTCACACATCAGGCATATGATGCACTGAGTGCTTGTTGCCTTCATGCGCACGCACCTTCATTGCTAAACCTCCCCAAGCTTTCCATCTACCAGTGCTTCCTTTAATCCTTTCCACGTAGCAGTCATCTGCAGATGACATGCAGTTCCAAAATTTCCCAAAATGTTTCAAAAATGTCAATAGTATTAAATTTCATAACCATTGGAATCACCATGAGAAATGCATTAAAATAAGTACAAACATGCCTGGTATTGGTTCTGTAAATCTTGAGATAAGACTTTGAAATTTGAGAAAGGTTTCTGAAAAATCTGTTTTGTATAATGGTAACACTAATTAAAAGCCGTGTGGAAAGAGAAATCATTTCATACAGACTTGCCTTACCTCTTCAAAGACACCTTTCTCAAAGTCTGTTTTATTTAAATATGGTAACACTATAGCCGCGTGGAAAGAGAAATCATTTCATACAGACTTGCCTTACCTCTTCAAAGACACCTTTCTCAAAGTCTGTTTTATTTAAATATGGTAACACTATAAATAACCGCGTGGAAAGAGAAATCATTTCATACAGACTTGCCTTACCTCTTCAAAGACACCTTTCTCAAAGTCTGTTGTATTTAAATATGGTTACCCTAATAGCCGCGTGGAAAGAGAAATCATTTCATACAGACTTGCCTTACCTCTTCAAAGACACCTTTCTCATAGTCTGTTTTATTCAAATATGGTAACACTAATAGCCGCGTGGAAAGAGAAATCATTTCATACAGACTTGCCTTACCTCTTCAAAGACACCTTTCTCATAGTCTGTTTTATTCAAATATGGTAACACTAATAGCCGCGTGGAAAGAGAAATCATTTCATACAGACTTGCCTTACCTCTTCAAAGACACCTTTCTCATAGTCTGTTTTATTCAAATATGGTAACACTAATAGCCGCGTGGAAATATAAATCATTTCATACAGACTTGCCTTACCTCTTCAAAGACACCTTTCTCAAAGTCTGTTTTATTTAAATATGGTAACACTATAGCCGCGTGGAAAGAGAAATCATTTCATACAGACTTGACTTACCTCTTCAAAGACACCTTTCTCAAAGTCTGTTTTATTCAAATATGATAACACTAATAGCCGCGTGGAAAAAGAAATCATTTCATACAGACTTGACTTACCTCTTCAAAGACACCATTCTCAAAGTCTGTTTTATTTAAATATGGTAACACTAGAAATAGCCGCGTGGAAAAAGAAATCATTTCATACAGACTTGCCTTACCTCTTCAAAGACACCTTTCTCAAAGTCTGTTTTATTCAAATATGATAACACTAATAGCCGCGTGGAAAAAGAAATCATTTCATACAGACTTGACTTACCTCTTCAAAAACACCTTTCTCAAAGTCGCCACACCTAATAGTGCCATCATAACTTGAAGAGTATATCTTGCCCGCATTAGAAGGGGCAAAATGCAGACAGTTTATCGGGCTGGCGTGGGGCTCAAACGTCAATATTCCTTTGCTTTCTTCACCTGTTGATTCCTTTCAAGAATAGAATGAAGAGTATACTGTTAAAGTGGTAATTTTCGCGATATTTAATTTTCGCGCTTTGCCGACATTCAGCCATTTCGCTGGTTTTGAAATTCACGACATAGATTTATAGACACAAAATACATGTTAGCGTGGGATTTTTTTTGGCGGTAGCTGCTTGGAGCGTGAAAAGCACAAAAATTAATGTAGCGCGAAAAAATTCCACGTTTACAGTAAAATAAACTCCTCAAAAAAGTTCGGAAATTGTTATCTATTGCCTAAACTTGGTATATTTTGTTATTGTTCATAGTGTGTTGTACATTGGGGTCATTGGAATGGAAAGCTGATGTGTTTATCGTTCCATTAATATATGTACCCCAATTTGTAACAATAACTTTCAGTATACTTTCAGAGTTTCAGTACTCATCAACTTGATGGAAAATATGGGGGAGGTCTCGATCAATCTCAATGTGCCAAAATCAGTTTTTGTGCTCAAAGGTCAATAGAGCATCACTCTACACTGTAGCTGTCAACATGTAACAATTCACTGAACAGAGACGACAGAGTTGTGGTGAATGTGGCACATTTTGATTAAGACCTCCCCACATTCTCAAGCAAGTTGCTGAGCACTGAAACAAGTGATTGCTATAAATGTGATATCGCTGGAAAGAGGAAAACGTCAGCTTTCCATCAATATGAATATATTAAGAAATATTTGGTGATTGAAAAAATATTTCAAACTTTTTTTGAGGAGAGCTATACAGTCATTTGCAATTTGGACATGGCATGACCGACTATTTTTACATTTTCTACATTGTATATACATTTCATCTGGGGCATCAGAGGGGAAAGCCTTCTGGGGGGGGGGGGCCTCTAATGTGTCTCCCCCCTCTAGTTGCGTCACTGCTTGTCCACCTTGCATCATCAAACTTACCACATCCCACATTCCTAAACGACCACCTCGATCCCCAGCGCACACCAACACCTTGTCTCTAGAAGGATGAACGGCAACAGAGTAAACTCGCTCCTTCGTAACCTTGGCGACCCTCTCCGGCGTTATCTTCATCTTGCTGAATGAGCGACAAAACGCTTGGAGATCCGGTTGTGATTTGTCGGGTGCAGGATTGGGAGAATTGGTCACATTTTTCATCATTTTGCTGACTTCCAATGATGAATTCTCCTTACTTGACTCTGACATGTTGATTGGTAGCATCTCCATCGGCCCTGACGGTTTACGCTCCTGTTTATTGATATTTCAAAAGGTTAAATTAAGGAGATCGCAATTATGGTGTTAGTACCAGACATACGTTCTGAGCCAATTTCTAAAAAAGACACAACTATTGACAACAACCTCTATAAGGCGTCAAAGAAGAAAACAAGTTTTACAGGCATTTATTGGGGGTTCAAAAATATCAGGAAAATGTTGGTAACTTTTCAATAATTTTTGTCATTTTCAAACATTTTTCAGGAAAAAAATTCAAATTAAAAAAACAAATCCAACATTTTTCAAGCAATTACAAATTGTTTCAAACATTTTCAGTTTTGTTTTTTTAAATTGGTGCAAGAAAAAATATGACATTTGAAAAAAAATATGGGTCTGTCAGGCCCGTAGAACAAGCTTGTTTTTTTCCGTCACCTAGCCTGATCAAGACAATCATATTTATTGAACTCCAACAACAATCATTTTATTTTTATTAACCCTTGAGAAATATGTGCCCATTGGTCATAAAGATAAATACATCATTTATTTGGCCAAGCAGATACATTGTAAGAAGGATTGTATTTTGGTGTAAGTTCATCAGGATTGTTCATTAATTATTATAAGAAATTGTTTTTCATATGACAAATCCAAGGTTAGATGAAGTATAATAATAAAACAAATTATTATACTCACTTGTGACAGTTTCATGCTACACTGAGCACTTCTTCAGACTATTTGACGTCAGATCTCATCACAGGCTTTTTATCCTGTCGACCACCGGAAGTAGAGGGCGGTCTTGATGAGATTAACTGATCGTAAATGTTGTTGAGTTGAATTAGTCGGCACTATAAAGTCTACCAAACCTCCAAAATCAAACATCACAAAGGAGGAGAGAAGAGCAGTGAAAGAATTGAATTGCAAAAAGTTAAAGCCATCACTATCCTTCCGGCAGATAAAGGGAGAGCTACAGTAATCCTAGATACCGACGAATATGAAGCCAAGCTCAACAAAATGCTCAGTGAAACCAACACGTACACAAAGCTCAAAAAAGACCCGACTGCAGTGTACAAAAGGAAATTAGTAAGCATCATCGCGAGACTGGAGAAGGAAGAAAAAATAACGCCAGCTGACAAGAAATTTCTATACCCAACTGCTGAAAATGTACCCAGAATATACGGGAGTCCCAAGATCCACAAGGATGGCACGCCTCTTCGTCCAATCGTCGATTACCTGGGATCTATTGCCTACAATGTATCCAGATCTTTGGCGGACGTCCTTGGACCGTTGGTCGGTACCACTATACATCATGTGCTCAACTCCAAACAGCTAGCTACCGACTTAGCAGACATTTCTGTGGAGGATGATGAGATATTGAATTCGCACGACGTGGTAGCTTTATTTACAAACACACCCATTGAGCTCACCTTAGACATCATTAGACGCAGACTAGAAGAGGACAAAGACTTAAAGCAACGCACCCAACTCTCAGTAGACGATCTCATGGAGCTCTGTCACTTTGTGCTCACTACTACCTATTTCTCGTTCAAAGGGGAAATATACGTCCAGAACTCAGGCGCAGCAATGGGCAGTCCTTTCAGTCCGATAGCCTGCAACATCTTCATGGAATGGTTAGAGCAGCAAGCCATCGCTACAGCTCCCATCAACTGCAAACCTAGGCTATGGAAACGGTACGTGGACGATGTGTTGGAGATCATAAAGAAAGGGGAAGTTGACAACCTGACTGAACACATTAACGGCATCGAACTGACCAATAACATCAAGTTCACTTACGAACAAGAGGACAGCGGCACAATACCTTTCCTGGACACCCTCATTATAAGGAAACCGGACGGTAGCACCAAACTCTGCATATACCGGAAAAAGACACACACCAACCAGTATCTGCAGTTTAACTCACACCACCCCCTCCACCAGAAGTTGGGAGTAATACGGTCGTTACTGGACAGGAATGAAGCTATTGTCACTGAGGAGGAAGACAGGAAGGCAGAGGAGAAAGTTGTAAGCGACGCCCTCAAGCAATGTGGTTATCCTGATTGGGCCATCACTAAAGCCAAAAAAGACCGCGAAAAACACCGACAGAAAAAGGCATCCACCAACAAAACACCGGACAACAAATCAAAAGGTCTTGTCGTCGTGCCCTATGTGGAGGGGTTATCGGAAAAAGCATCTCGCGGGTTCAGGAAACATGGCTTCGCCACAGCAATGAAACCACACTGTACGCTGCGCAACATGCTGGTCCACCCCAAGGACAAAAGAGATCCACATCAGACGGCAGAAATTGTGTATGAAATCCCATGTAAAGGCTGCACAAAATCATACATCGGTGAAAGTGGGAGATTGTTCGGTAAGCGCCTTCAGGAACACAAAGCGGAGGTCGACAAGATTAGTGCGAAAAGTTACACGCGTGCACAAAGGAAGGTCTCCATCGACGAACAATATAAATCCGCGATAACGGAGCACGTCGCAGCAACGAACCATGTCATCGGGTGGGAGAAGGCTAAGGTCATCGACAAGGAAGCACACAAGACCACAAGATGGTTAAAGGAGTCCATTTGGATTCGAAGAAAGGGGAAAGCCACGCTCAACAAGGATGAGGGGGCTTATCAACTCAACAACATTTACGATCAGTTAATCTCATCAAGACCACCCTCTACTTCCGGTGGTCGACAGGATAAAAAGCCTGTGATGAGATCTGACGTCAAATAGTCTGAAGAAGTGCTCAGTGTAGCATGAAACTTCATCTAACCTTGGATTTGTCATATGAAAAACAATTTCTTATAAAAGGATTGTATTGTATACCTGCTGAAGAAATTGGAGAATTTACTCAGGAGCTACAATCTAAATGTGGTTAATCAGAAATACTGCAAAAAGGCAGGTAAGTGCTGGAAACGGGTTCATAATCATGATGAACTCGCGCATATGACTTAGTTCCCAGAAAGGATTTTTTTCCTCTGGCCTGGTTCATTAGTCGATAAAAAAGTAAGAAAATATATATCATATCAAAATTGACAGTGTAGAGTGATGCTCTAGGTTGAAAAGTGACTTCAAGGCTCTTGGGTTCAAGCAAAGCATATGTTGCTACATCCAAGATTTGATATCCTTAATGCATGCAGATAACATAACAAGAGCATGGTCAGCATCCCCTGACTTATTTGGGTCAAATGAAATGTACAGTTGTGTATCATCAGCGTAAAAATGGAACATTATGTGTTTGTAGCGTTTGATTATATTAGCAATCGGATGTGTGTAGAAAGAGAACAATTGTGGGCCAACACAAAATCCATGAGGGAAACCGAAGTTGAAAACATGCAAGTCGCATAGCAGGTAACTTTTCCATTGGGCGGGTGAAGATACAAAAATACCCGCTCAACTAACGAGTACAATTTTTTGAAGTCACAGTGTCATGGAAATGAACCTATAAACAATTAATTTGGGAACTAATTCTACCAGGAGCTGCCTATCGTCACCTGTCTGGTGCGTGTCCGTACCACCAACACAGCTGGCTACATAATTTACAGGTCATCCACCATGCACCCCCACCCCCTCTTCAATCAAGCATATAGGCCAAACTGCTCGGTCCTCAATTCAAAAATGTGTTTGACAATCCACAAAAAATACAATCAACCTGTAGAACAATTTATCGGCTTACTGATACTCACATTGCGTCTGTTATTCGCCATAGTGATCTCATCTATGAATCGCACGAATGGTTTAGGTGGTAAAGGTTTACCATCAGGGCCAAGGCTTCTCAACCTCAATGAGGGCCCTCGCTGGGGTAACACAGGTTTATCTCTGAAATGTAGAATATAATTATATGAATGTTACAACTATGAAAAGGGGTATACTTGGGCATTGTCCCGGGGGGGGGGGGGGGGAGGGTCAACTATTACACTAAACAGGCCTCAAATTAAGAAATGGAGAGGGCATGCAATGTAAGGCAATTTAAAAGGGTCACCAACTTTCTTTAAGGCAATTATGTACTTTTGAATGGAGTGAAAACAGACAGAAATTGAGGGCATCAAGGCAACTAGGTGGGACATCGAAGGCTGTTGCCTTCGACTGTTGCCTTCGATGCCTTCAATTAATTTGAGCCCTGACACTAAACATGGGCGACCACAAAAATGTGTAAGGATTATCTTTACATGGGACCTGGGGTGCGTTAAACATGTAACATATATTAAGGGTTTAAGGGGTCTAAAGACATTTTCAGGAAAACAGGTACCTTTTTTGTGTAGATTTTTACGCATTTAGGCTGTCAGGTTGGAAAGAAAAACACACACAATTCTCATGTGAAATTTTTGAACTGTTGACTGCATACTTAATGAACCCTAACCCTTCCTTATCACTACAAGGTACTGGTAGCGTGCGCTTCCCTGGTCTATCTTGTGTTGCAATAAGTTAGGAGGCTATTAAATGTCGAAGAAAATGTGAAGTTTTTTAGCTGACTCTGTGGCGCAATCAGTTAGGTGGAGGACTTACACTCGGGCACCCCGGGTTAGATCGATCCCCAGCACTGGCGCTTGCATAGCGTGATTCTCTCCCTCCCCCCCCCCCTCCAAATTTGACCTGCTTTTCTTCCCTGATAGTTGCATTCCCGAGGAAACCATAGAAGAGGGGGGGGGGGCTTTGTCGTCGCCTTATTCTATATTCACTTACTTCTTTCAAGTTGTATTTAAGTACTTACTTGTCTGATGTCTTAGGCGTGAGAGATTTCTTTTTGTTGGTGCTTGCATTGATAGAGGACAGTTGCTCTTTTGCCTGGGTATAGAGGGATAGATAATATTACAGTAACTGCAGAAACATAAGGCCTAAAAAAAAAAAAGTTTGATTGGCGTAACCCGATCGACCCTAAATACATCGCCGACCCTGAATATTTTTTATTATTTTGAGGGGGAAAAAAACACACACAAAAACAAAAAACAAAATAAACTGAAATCTGAAGTTTGTTATTGTTTAAAACTTCAGAAACTTGTACTCATAGAGTCTGTTGGTTTCTATAAATAAAAAGAAAAATGTTTAAAGAAAAGGGAATTTTTGCCGTCTCTTCATTTGTGTGTACTGCTGTCTTTTAAGTGTTCAAAAGTAGATGATTTAAAAATTTAAAAAAAATTATTTTAAAAAATCCCGACCGACCTACCCTATTTGTTTTGGTCATGTTACGCCAATCAAACTTCTTTTTTTTTTAGGCCTAACTAGAGTCTTCAATTTGGAGGGGGGAGCCTGTAATAAGGGGAGATAACAGACTACTTATTGTTAATATAAATAGAGTTAATCATTTCATTTGGGGCGGGAGGGCATGCCT
This sequence comes from Ophiura sarsii, assembly GCA_035610835.1. Taxonomy (NCBI): domain Eukaryota; kingdom Metazoa; phylum Echinodermata; class Ophiuroidea; order Amphilepidida; family Ophiuridae; genus Ophiura; species Ophiura sarsii. The sequence continues at coordinate 50,399,046 of CM069448.1, forward strand.
TCTGGTGGGGGTGGGGGATTCCTTCCCCCCCTGAGGTAAGGCAACAAAATCCTGTTGTACGGGCAAACAGGAAAAAAATCCCCAACATTTTTCAAACAAAAATTATACAAAAATTGGAAAACTTGAAGAACAAAATGGGTCGGTCGGGCCCGTACCGACAGGTGTGGCGTTTTTTTGTCGTTTAAAAGAATAATATAATAAGCCTACCTTAAATATATCTAATGACGCAAAAAATGTGGCATTGTCTTTGATGTTTTTCAGCCTTGTTTTCTCGTAGTCTGACATCAATGAGTCCTGCAATGGGCAAAATATAAAAGAGCAATCATTATAATTCTTACATAGAAACAAAGGGAAGATATTGGGGAATGAAAGAATGAATTGAAGGACATAATTGGGCAATACTCAAAGTAGCTACCTTTTGCATATTGGGGGGGGGGGGAATATTAAAGTGAACCAATTAGGCTTGAGGGTGGGGTGGGGAGGTTGGGAACCTACACCCAACATGCAAAACGTTCATGCAGCGAATGCTCAACGTATAAACATATGGTATTGATCACTACGTTATCACCCACTCAAAATTTTGAACATGCTCAAACATTTTCATTAACCCCAGCGTACCTTTGCGAACCCCTAGTAAACTGCAACGAATACAATGTATGCCAAATATGTCACAATCAAAATGACAACTAACACAATGTACACCCAAATTGCCAAAACACGGGGCACACGTTAGCTCTATACGCAACAGTGTGACAGAGCCTTAAAGCTAACAAAAAGTTCTTTAACCCTGACTCCCACGGCTATGTTTTTGCGTGTATTGGGGGAGGGGGAAAAATTACTATTTTTTAATCCGAAAAATCACCGAGCACCCCAAGGATTTGATCCCGGGACCATCCGCACCCCAGTCTGTGCCCCTATCAACTGAGCTAACTCCCCAGCGCATATGCGGGCACAATCTTCGTGCCCACATATGCCTGCGGTAGGTGAGGTAATCGAGCCAATGCAGCAGCACGCGCGTGGAGATTTTTGGATGATTTTGTATGGTGTAGTGGGGTTAGGGTTTAATATCATGACTTTCAAATCTCAATTTTCATATCTGGAGACAACTTCAATGTGATCACATACCTCCTCCTCATCTGATTCTGAATTGCAATCATCAGCCATCACCTCCTCTTTAACATCACGGATTAGTATATCGGATGTGCTACACACATGACGCGGCTCTTTTACTTCAATAGAATCATCAAGTTCTTCTTTAATCTTGACTTTGCTGGCTTTTCCTATGTGGTATGGGTTCAATTTCTGTAACATCAATTTTGGTATCTGAAATGAAAGACATAAATACTAGCAATAGTAGGAAGACTTACATGTACACATGTAAGGTATTTCGCAAAAATATCTGCCCTACAGAGAGAGGTAGTCAAGAGAAAGGTTTCATGGTGATTTTTCTTAATTTCAGATTGAAATAATCCTTATTATGAACATTATTAACCTAACTCTAGATCACCACACGGCAACAGATTTCTTTTCCGACCCCCAAAATTCACCAGAAAGGTCACCCCCCCCCCCCCCCCCCCGGATTTGAACCACGGACCTCCAGCACCAGGGCCCAGATCCTAGCCACTACATCACGGCTGCCAGTCGACACTCGGCGAGTATATTCGCCTCGTTATATAGCCTGGGTCCGTTATGTAGCCCAAAGACCTGCATCCGCTTTAAGGAATTTTTCAACATATTTGTTTTCGATTTTCATCATAAACCATTCCGTAGGGGTGTGTTCACTTGTGTACAGTTGCAGTCATAACCGGAAACACAGTAAACACGGTGTCAAACCATGGAATTCTATTTACGAACGAAAAAGAGTAAAAAAAACCACTCATCAGGATAATTTTTTTCAAAATGTAGTATGCATAGGCATTTTATGACAATTTACAAGGACCATTTTTCGTGGGCATTTGATGTACAACATGCCCTTAGCCCCCCCCCCCCCCCCCCCCCCCCTTCTCATGTTTTCTGAGCTGACTGAAAAAAATATTTGGGCTTTTACGAGAGAAAAAACCTAACTACTCCACTGGCTCTGTAACTTTTGAGATATTTTAGTATAATGGCTATAAATGTAATTTGGCACAAAAAATGCATTTCTTGGAAAAAAATCACAGATAGAGGGCATTAATGACTGAACAGCGACGATAATTCAGTGGAATCCCACATCCATGTATTGTCAAAAAGGGGAAGTCATTCAGTTGGCATCTCTCACTTTATCCCGCTTTTAAAACACTTTCCATGCAGCTATATTAGTTTACCATTCAAAACAGATTTTCAAAAACCTTTCCCAGCTTTCAATGTCTATCTCAGCTATTACTGAATCAATACTAGGCATGTTTGTACTTATTTCAATGCATTTCTCAAAATGTTGACATTTTTGAATATTTTTTGTTGACATTTTGGAAAACTGTCGTCTGCAGACGACTGCCGCGTGGAAAGTATGGAGCATTCGGTTTCAGTGAGAGAATTACTTTACAAAATAGGCTTCATCTATTTTGATCAGTTCCAAATTGGTGAGGCCTGCCTCCTTACAGCAGCGAATGAATACAGAAGGAGGCTGGCGCGTATGAATGCAAAAAACAGGGGTTAAAATACTTTTTGGGCTATGAAGGCTTTTTCGAGCAAATTCTGCTAAAAATCGCCACTTTAGTATTACAGTTTACCATTGAGCTCTGCAACAAACGTACTGTGAATCATATATGCATGACGTGTGCGTGCCACCAAAACTGCAAGCGTGTGGCCATGACCGGCAGGCTTCTCGTTATATTGTGTTTTCGTGTCTGGGGACGCAATATTTTTGCTAAAAATGCAGTACATTTTAAACTGGCCTCTTTATTGCGTCCATCTGGACGCAATAATTTCTAATCGTGTGTCAAGATAATTTTGCATACGTGTAAGCTTACAAATATTTGAAAGTCATTTATTTACTTATCTTTCTCTTTACAAACAACAAAATAAATAGAGAAGACAGTTTTTGGACATTTCAGCGCTGTAGTCCCCGTTTAACCACTCCGTATCCGATTCCGAAGTCACAATTCGCAAATTACATTTTTGACTTGGACCCCATAATTTCTTCTCAGACCCCATAATTTTGGTAGACCCCATAATTGGTAGATTATGGTCCAGTGGACCCCATCATATTTTTACCTAACGAGAAGCCTGATGACCGTGCGTGTACGCTTGGATTAATTTTGCGCACGGAGAGATAAAAACCAAATATTTCTTGCCATTTTGAAAACTACAGTTTAAAAAATAGATCAAAAATAGATCATTGGGTATGGATCAGGGGGGTGTACTCGGATTTGGCTTGGTCGGGGGTGTGCGGCTGGAGATTCAAAACCCATACCCATTTTTGAGGGTGATTTTGGAAAAACGGAACCCATTTCTAAGGATTTTGCATTATTATAGACCCCATTTTCGCAAATTATCTGGAAAAATAGACAAAATTTTCGAGAAAATAGACCCATTTGTAAAAAGTGACCCCATTATTAGGGATTTTCATACCCTGTTTAGGGATTTTTTGCAAAAAAGCGACCTATTAGAGCGGCACATCTCCGTATACCATATTAAGCGAGTACTCCCCCTGGGGTGAGGATAGATTTAAGGCACACTCTGACACTCAGTAGTTTCACCTCCTCTTTAATATGATCATGGATCACCATCTGCGATGTGCTATGAACATATTGCTCCTCTTTTAGTTCAATAGATTCCTCTGGTTCTCGTTTAATCTGCTCATTGCCAGTTCGCCAAGGGTCCAATTTCTGTAAAACCAATTTTGGAATCTGAAATGAAATAAAATATACATTGTATAGTTACAATAGGTAAGACATGGCTTTCAGTCACCTACTTTTATGGGTTTTATTAAATTAACAATGAGGGGTGGGCAATGGCGGTACCAGCATGTAAATTATTTGGGGGGAAACAGGAGGAAAGACAAAAATCAGGGGGTGGGGGGGGGGAGACAAAAATGTTGGGTGTACAATACAAATGTGATGCAAACATGTTGGCTTATATTGTAAAAAATTGGCTGAAATTAGCTTTAAAATCTGTTCTGAATTAGAAATTTCAGACCAATTTAAAGCTAATTTTAAGTAATTTTTACAATAAAAGTCAACACTTTCAATTGTTTGAGGGACAAAATGGGGTCGGGCTTGTGCTGACTGGGGGACCTGGTGCTGCCACTGGGGGTGAGATATAGGGGGTACACAAATAAGCTTGACAGGGAAGGAACTGTGAATCACATCTGTCGTTAAGTTGGACATTATCAAACTACTCACTGATTCCCAATACTTTAGTACCATATTGAACTATTATTTAAGAGGACTGTCATTTTTTTTTTTATCCTGGGAGGTCATATTTTTTTTACACAGAAAATAGGTGGTCATGCATTTCCTTTTTTGTCTACTCAAAGTCAAAGCAGTCAAAAGGGAAGCCTAGCCCATGAGCCCTGGGCCTAGGCTAGGTTTATCCCATTTACTGACAATCCAATTTCCTAAAAGCAAACAAATGATTAACTTGGGATAGTGCGGCATTGTGCAGAATTCTCCGAGAATTCTGAATACAATATCATTATTATAACACCAATAATCGGATAAGCAGTGATGCTTTTTAGGATCAACACATTGAAGATTGAAGATTGAAGGCTAAAAATCTAAGCTTACTTTTATTTTAATTAAATTAAGTTGCTCGTGATGGAAAATCATAAAATGTACTTGTCTACTATTTTTACTAACCATCTACGCCTACCTTGCACTCAAATTTGTCGTCATCACACCTCACGACATAATTAGGTTGTCTCTTGTTTGCTCCTGAAAAAGAAGTGTAACCAATCATTTTGAAGTCGATCGAGATCGTATTTCGGTGATAACAAAAAGGGTGCTATATAAATTATAAGCCGAAAATAAATACGTAAGCTTCTTTAATTTCCGCGCGGAATTTTATATAATGTAAACACAAGAAGAGGGCGCTATTAAAAACCAATGAGTGCCCAGACGACGCTGGCCACGAGTCTCGGACGACCCAACGCAACGAAATTTATTTTTAACAGTCATCGCCCGGTTACAGTTATTATTATGAAAATAATCTAAAAAAAAGCATTTACAATTGATTGAGTTGATTAGCCAGTGGATTGGAAAAAAAATCTTCTAATTATGATGAATTTCCAAAACGAATTCAACATTTAGGTTTCGCGTGGCCATCGCCGTCTGTGAGTGCCAGTCCAGACGACGCTGGACACGATTGCCTAGATATTTGCCAATTGGCGTTTCAGATCCGAATTCAATTTAGGGTTTCAATTTAACCTTTGACCTTTGAGATTGACTCCTAATAACACCTATTCTTAAAAAAAGCTTCCTTGGATCATGATATTCTCAAAAACTATCGCCCGGTGTCGAATTTGCCTTTCCTCTCCAAAATTATAGAAAAAGTTGTCACATCTCGTCTTGCTGATCATATGGACCTGCACCAAATGAATAAACCTTTCCAATCAGCATATAGAGCTGCTCATTGCACCGAGACAGCTTTGTTAAAAGTTAAGGATGACATTATGTATGCAATTGGCAAACAAAAAGGGGTCTTCTTGGTGTTACTAGATTTGAGTGCCGCTTTTGATACAGTGGATCAACCAATATTGCTTCAAAGACTAAATCAATGTATTGGAATTAGTGAGACAACTCTCAACTGGTTTAAAAGCTACTTGGATGGAAGAACGAGCCGCATTTTTATTAATGATGTACTCTCCAAGTCGAAACCTTTAAATTGTGGTGTACCACAGGGATCGGTTGTGGGACCAAAAATGTTCACTATTTATACTCTTCAACTTGGACAAATCATTAAAAAACATGGTCTCTCGTATCATATTTATGCGGATGATACGCAAATTTACACCACTTTCAATCCCAAAGATTAGACATCTATCAACATTGCACTTTCGTCAATTGCTTCTTGTATTACTGAGATAAAATCATGGATGACCAAACACTGTTTGAAATTAAACGAGGACAAAACTGAGTTCCTGGTTCTTGGTTCACCTCATTCCACACGTATCATGCCTACTGTTGAACTCAACATTGGAGATAGTTCCATAAAACCGACAACAAGTGTGCGTCATTTAGGCGTTCTCTTTGACTCTAACATGTCTATGTCAGTCCATATTGTCAATCTCCGTCGTAATATAAGCTTCCATCTCCGCAACATGTCTACTAGAATTCGCCGTTTTCTTGACTACAATAATTCATGCCACCACGTAGCTCGTGCACTCATACTTTCTAGACTTGATTACGGAAATTCGCTACTTTTTGGTTCAGATGAATCTGATCTCAACAAATTACAATCATTACAAAACTGGGCAGCGCGCCTTGTCTGCGGAGGCAGAAAAGGAGACTCGCCATCTCCGTTGCTCAAAGAACTTCATTGGCTCCCGTTGCGAGAGCGTATTATCTACAAATTGTGTGTACATATTTATAAATGTATTAATGAAACTGGACCTATCTATCTGAATCAGTGCATTGCTCACTATGAACCTGGTCGATCTGGTCTTCGATCTGGGTCTGATCGATCTCTCCTAGTTGTTCAGCGTACAAAAAACTCTGCCGCAGATAAATCTTTCACTGTTGCTGGGCCTAAACTATGGAATGATCTACCCAGCAACATCAGACTCTGTGAATCCTTACAAGTTTTCAAGAAACAACTGAAGACTCACCTGTTCCCTACTTAATTGTTCTTTCTGTATACATGTAGTACTAGGTTTTATTGGTACATTATTTTTGTTTTGTTTGATTGATTGTACCTTTTTGTTTTGTTTGTTTGCTGCCAGCGCCGTGATCTAAATGAAATAGCGCTTTATAAAATCTCATATGTATGTATGTATCATAGCAATTCTGCCTCATTTGTAATGTCCTTGCTCTCTGCTTCAAAATGATACCAAACTTGATTACATTTGGTCATTCCATTTTTGAGATATAGAAAAATTATTCGAATGTTTTTTAAGTATTTCTTTATTTCCTCGGAACGCTCTGGCGTTCTGTGGATCCAAAAGGGGTTAACACTTGAGTCTTGAGCCTTGAGTTTCGTATACTCCAAAAAAGCAACTGCTTTTCACGTCCATGGGTTCGTGCTGTGCGGGCTGAAGAACTGGTGCTCGCCACTAGATTCGTAGACACGGGTGTACATAGTACCCGCGGGTAAATTTAGCGACGGATGGGTAACTTTTTAAAAACACACGCCCGGCTGGCCGGTAAGAATTTTGCTATCCCTGCTAGTGCTACACAAAATGTGTTAAATTCTATCGTTATAATTCCTGTCCATGAAATATGTAACACCTAAATAGTATTGCCAACATGTATTGAAATTAAGTAATACGTTACCTAATTTAATAAAAGAGACAATGCTCCATTTAGAACTTTTGTCTTTAAATTAAAATCGATGATGGTACGTAGGCTACAGATTAATTTGTAAATTGTCCACCGAATGTTCAAACAGCACTTCTGAGTAACAATTACAATTTAGCCCCTCTGCTTGGAAAATATAAATGAAATTTTGCTGGATATGTCGTTGTGTTTTCTCAATGTATATATCAAAAACAAAGCCCTTGGCACGATAAACAAGACTGCCACGATTGAGTTGTAATTAAAACTTGAGGCAATTCAGACAAACAAAAGCGATAATTCAAGAGTATTTAGCTTTTATTTTGAAATCTTAAAATTACTTGTTGGGCTGCACTGTACTGGTAAGTTCACAGTCGGGCTGGTAACTCTTACTTGCTACCTGCCCGACTGGCCGGTTAGGAAAAACAATTAAGGTACACCCGAGCCTGTTCGTAAATGTATACAGATGGTGCAAGTAAAAAAAACCACAGGTGCTGGAAGTTACAGTTGATGTTGGGTACTAGCTAGCTGTCGAAAGCATCCCACGGAGAACTTGCAGTGCCAATGATTGGAATTGTCTGACTGTTGCTGGTGCTGTGACGACATTTGAGGGGAGTCTGTTCCAGATTGTTATAGACACGTAATCTGGTAAGGCAAAAAAAAAAAATTGTTATATTGGCGTAACCCGCCCGACCCTAAAAATACGCCCGACCCTACACTTTTTTTTTTTTTTTCCAGTGAAAAAAAAAAAAAAAAACCAACCGACCGACCCTAAAAAATAAAAAAATGAAAAAAATAAATGTTTTTTCTCGAACGAAATACGACGGTGCTTCTAACAAACAATAGGGAATGTTTAAACTCGGTTAACATTGTTCAAAAACAGCTGCTAAAAAAAAAAAATAATAAAAAAATTTAAAAAAAATCCCTACCTACCTACCCTATTTTTGTTCAGCCCGTTACGCCAATATAACAATTTTTTTTTTTTGGCCTAAACGCGGATACCCATAGAACAATTCTATTATCACATCACATTTTTTTTAAATTACAAATTACTATTATTGTTGTTTCTACTCACAAAAACACAGCAAAATTTGATCAAAACAATAACATCGCTATTTATTGAACCTTTTCTTAAAAACGCCCTCTATGTAAATATGGTTCGCGTTATTTATCACGCGTGCTGCAGGGGACACTATCTACGGTAAATGCTGATTACGGCTCAACCAAGAGCCGTAGGCGAACTTATTGTCTCTGATTATTACTTCTTTTATTTGTTACCTATAGTACTTAAATTACATTTTCAGTTGAATTGTATGTAATTTTTCAATAAAATACGTATATTTGTTGATTTATCATGTTATTGTTTTCAACAAATCATTATCCAGAAAAACAAATGTCGAAAACCCGATTAATTCTCGACGTGTAGTTAATTCCTCCTATATGAATTAGAGTCCGCTTATACCTGAACAGAATTGTGGTTCATAAAATGAATTTAGGCCCTCTATTTTCTCGCCCCGCCCAACTCTTCTCTAAACTCCGCCCTTACTATCCATATTCATAATCAAGAAATGAATAATGTATGTTGTTGTTTTAGAATCCAATCATCCAATTTAAGTAATTAGAAAACCACCTAATTAATTACCCCACAGACAAAGTTGATGTCACCTCATTGGTTAAAAGTCCGCCTTACGATTTACATTATTCATCACCTTTCGTAATGAATATGCATATTTGATCACAAGTCCCGCCTCCAAAATTTAACAAAGCTATTATAGATGGCGCTATTTAATAGGACCGTTGTGCATCGTTTTAGTGCAGGGGTTCTCAACCTGGGGGTCGTGACCCCGTGGGGGTCGTGACCCCATGGGGGTCGTTTAGGGTTTTCCAGGGGGTCATGAAGGGCTCATAAATATAGGTTTTTGGGGAACCGTGTTACATTTCGCTTTAAAAAAAGCTTAGAAACACCCAAAAGAAACGTTCAAATATGCAAAATTTCCTGCTCGCTACGCTCGCATCCAAACTAATCAGTTTCATTTATGATATCCGGCTGCTGTTTTTATTCAATTTTTGTTTTAGGGGTCACGGTACTGACCAAGAATGTCAAAAGGGGTCGTTGGGCAAAAAGGTTGAGAACCACTGTTTTAGTGGGTATACGTATAGGATGTTCTTGTACCGTTTATTAGCTTAAATAATAAAGTTTTTTTGTTGGTATTGACACATAGACAAGATATTCCCCTTAAAATACTTGTATAAAATATGTTTTTGTTGTTAATTAATAAATACACAGACAATAATAATTCTGATGTATGATATTTTATTAAACTCAAATTACACATTCAATTGGCACAGTGACAATACAAGTTCGCCTACGGCTCTTGGCTCAACCAGCATTTTTGAATCGACGTTTTGTACAAAGCGGGCTGATTTTTCTTTATCCTTATGTGTAAGTTCATACTGAATCATACATGTAATACAATTGTAAAAATATACAAATCCCAGTTTTTATCATAATTGAGGGCGAAGCCTCCAATACATGCCCTTTCAGACGATGGCAGCCACGCGTCTCGGACGCCCCAATATGTCATTTTGAAATACTTTTAACAGTCATTTAGGTTTCGCGTGGCCACTGTCGTCTGTGCCCCTTTAAGGATATTATGTGATCTTTTCCAGGGGACGCCCTAAATCCTCGTAAAATATGGAAGCAGATTTTCTTGCAGATTTACATTTCTGATCATAAATCGTACATACATTCCAGGTTAAGTTACAGGGCGATACGGTTCTTAATTACTTAATTAAATCATGGTGAAAATAAACTGTCAGGTTTATAATGGACAGTTTATTTTCTTACTCTAAATCCACTCTAAAACCATGATTTTGAGGTAATTAGGAATCGTATTGCTCCGTAAACTTGGAATATATTCATGATTTATGATCAGAAATGTAAATATGCAAGAAAATCTGCTTCCAATTTTGTTTCGAGGATTGAGGGCGTCCCCTGGAAAAGATCAAATAATATACCTTTAAGTTCCACAGTATTAAGGCTAAATTAGGTTCTAGCATTTTGTGTTTATTTGACTCTAGTGTGCGATTCATGTACAATTACAACAACACACATACATTATATGGTCACGCGTTATGAACTCGCCTCCCAATAGGGTGGTGCCGTTACATTTTTTAATTTCATGCTGTCATTTTCCTCAAAATTTTTTAAAACCACAAAAGCTATCTCAACAAATTTGGTATCATTTTAAAGCCATAATAACAACCTATCTGCCTGCAAAATGGCATTGGTATAGCTAATACAGAATGGGAGATACAGCTGTTTGATGTTTGGGGACCTTGGTGCTGGAAGGGGTGCCGCTGGAAGGGGTGCCGCCTGTACAAACTCAATGGGGATAATCCCATGTTTTGTACTTTTTACAATAACTAGTCATCTCTTAATGTTACAAACACCATTCTGGTCCCATTTTAAAGGATATTAAGTATGTGGTTCAACAGACTTGTCAACTATTTGTAACAACTAATTAATTATGGATAAGACCATGAACATCAACTTTCTTCTATATATTCGCTACACAGTAAACATAAATAATCAGCCTCAATTTACCGGATTTATAAAAATGACTATAACAGAAAAAGTTTTCAACCTATGATAGCATAAGTATACATTTTTGGAAAGCTTGTAACTAGAGGAATTCAGAAATGCAGTTTATATCAGGGAAGGGTTCATTCTTAAACAAATATTTTTGAAAATTCAAAAAATATATAAAATAAAAATTGGAGATATTCACTAGCCGGTATAATTACCATACCGACGTAATAACTTTGACAATTATATATCATCTAATGGGTAATTTCATGAGGAATTCAAATATGTAAAGTAAATCATGATAGGGGTAGGTATAAAAAATATATGGGTCGTACTATAATTTCAATGGCATATTTGGTTTCCTTATGCAATTTCCCTTCAGAAAATGTATACTTTATTACCTCAGGGGGGTATACAAGCAAATATAAATGTGTAAAGTTAAAATCATGTCGTGAAAGCCAAAATCCGTGTGTAACGCGAAAGGAGGCGAGCTTAAAACACATGACCATATACAATAATAACTGACAAGACAAAATCACTTGAATCATATACAATGTTGATATGATTTATTTCATTATTTATGGTAATAATGCAAACTAATCTCTTTCTTAGGCTCAATCAATCAGCAACAACAATTCAGCATATCCGTTCTCGACAAATTTAATGCATTTGGATTCTGTTCATGTTCAGTACGGTGCATATCGTTCTCGAATAATAACGTTAATCATGTTTTAACCGTGTCAATAAGTATGCATGCCCTCTACAGCTCTTTGTGTATTCTAAAAGGATGAGAATGGTTCTGCAATCAAGGAAAAAAAGGTTGGCACACTTTGTCCTAATTACGGGGGGACCGCCCCTCTCCCCGGAGGCAATGTTGATCCGAGTCATATTATCAGTAGCCTTGGCAGTTCCCCCAACATTGATTGACGTGGGGTGGGGAAGGATATAAGAAAGGGGGACTTTTGCTTTCTATTAAACAGTGCTATGTCCCAAGTCAGATCTCAATTGCGAGCACAGGGATAGTTGTAATAAGTTGCGTCAAGTGTGCCAACTATTATTTTCCTTGATTTTAGGTCCAGAATTACGCAAATTCAAAAAACGAAACGCAACTAATTATTTCAACATCATTTTTATATCTTAGTAAAAGGTGAGCCAATAACTTAATCTGAGAGCAGAAGTATTCTTGTCAAATTTTGAGATAACAGCAAACATTTTCGATTTTTTTTGGGGGGGGGAGGGGGGGGGGGCAAAATGAGAGGGTATTACTCAAATCTCAGGTTTACTCGAGTAGGCTACTTTATGCTGTATAAATTAAACTGTATAGTGCTACGTAGTACATTTTTATGATAAGTACGTGCATTAAATTTCTTTGCTATAATTATGTTATATTATAATAATTATATACATTTTATAGACTATAGTTTACAGATTACCCATTTAGTTCATGTTATATTATTAGTACTTTATATAACGGTTATTTTTTTAATTATACAACAGTGAAAAATATATATCGTAATTATAATATAATTTTTAAATGTCTTATCTTAAATGTCTTATATACATTTTTTTAAAGTTATACAACAGTGCAAAATATATGATATTGTGTTTATAAGATACACTTTTGTGTTCATCGCATTTAATTAAGGCGTCAAGATACATTTAGATTAGTTTGCATCATGTGGCCTGAAGACAATATACATGTACGTATCAATATAATATTTCACGTCTTGCATTTTCAAAGACACGATCAGTAATGACCATTTTGCATTCACTGAAGTGTTACATTGACAACTTCAGTGTAGTGTAGAGTCAATCCCAAAAGATCAAAACTTCTCACTCGGTCTCGTTATAGCTTCGGTAAGCTTCTGGACAAGACCTGTACACTTGTGATTTGGTGCACAGCTGTGACAAATATATAGGTATTCTTATAATTGCATAGGTATTCTTACACTTGCATATTAATTAACATTTTCATTATAATTATCTGTGAATAAGAGTAAGAATCTTTTTCATCCCTCTTGATGTCAGCCTCAAGATCTATTAGTATGATGTTATCCTGTAAATTGAGATTCCTATATAGATCAACTGAACACATTTTATACAGCCCCTAAGATATATCATTCTGTACAATTTTGCAGGTCTACTTCCTCTTTTTCGTGTTTTCTAATCCTTTATTTTAAATGAATATGCCACAGATAATCACATAATTGAGACACATACATGACATTTGTACACAAAATAGTCCTCTTTGTCCATTACGCGTTCGATTTCGAACAAAGTAAATGGTAATTTGGAGGAAACCCTAAAGAATATGTCTTGTACAGTCCAGCATGCTTAGCACCTCTTCAGTGCCAACAGGGCTTTTCCCAAAAGCAAATAGTGCCAAATATGTTTTAAAGTAAGGCCAATTTTTTTTTTTTTGTTAAAAAAAAGTCGGGACCGGCCCTAAATCTGACGAACGGGCGGTCGAGGACAACATAACAATTTGTTGGGCCTAATTAACACTAGCTGCAAGTCGTCTGACTTCCACCTTCTAATAAATAGTACAATTGGCCACATAATATGAAAAGAAGTTGAATCCCAACTACAACTTATAGGCCAATGTGTTATTCAAAACATAAATGGTACTCGCAGCAGGATTTTCGTAAAGACCCTCGTTTAAAAATATTATAAGCCTTTCATTGCAATTAATGTCAATGGGAACCAGTAGACACTGGTGACATTAATCAGTGGTCATGTGATGAAAGTGAAGCATGTTGGTGTTGCTCAAGGAATCTTCATCGGAAGAAACCAACGAAGCGTATTAACGCTTTCCATGCGGCAGGCGGCTGCAGTCGACATTCCAAATGTTGACAAAATATTTCAAAAATGTCAAAATTATTAAATTTCATTGCCATATTTAGAATCACCATGAGAAATGCAATGAATTAAGTACAAACATGCCTAGTATTGGTTCGGTAATTCTTGAGGTAGACCTTGAAAGTTGGGAAAGGATTCTGAAAAATCTGTTTTGTATATGGTAAAACTAATAGCCGAGCACAATGTGCACTATATCTTGGCACGCTATTTTTTGTATTAAGCAAAATGCTAAAGCTATACTGACTGGAAAATTAATTATGCTTCATAGTACCACCGAGATGGCTATAGTTTAATCAGTTCCAAATTAGCAAGAAGAATTGTGGGGCTTTCTTTAATTGTCCGTGCGCAAAATGAATTCGTATCGTTGCGCATATTTATTTGTTAAATTGTGCGTTTGCGCATCATAAGCAGGTATCAGTGAGCGGTGGGCAAGTAGGTATTCCATTTGTGCCAGCGGATAAATATTAGCCTCAAGATTTTCGCTAATTTGGAACTGATTATACTATAGGGTTGGGTGGCTTTACACTGATTTGATCGTTAGAAAAAGAATCCTACTGTGACCCAACGCGAGAAAATCAGGCACAACGAGGGACATGTGATATTGAGTTGCGTATATGAAGATAATATGTATAAGTTAAGGGACATTTTGGTTCTGAAGTCAATCTTATATCACTCTCCTAGCCAATGGATTATGTGAAAATCGCTTTGTCTCAAAATGTTGGTTTTGTGAACAAATCAATGGAGTAAATGATAATTCAATACCTCAAAGTATAGTTTAACTCTTTATTTTCATAAATTTGAGTCTTTGGTTGGATACAAGATGCATCCAGGATCAGAACTTTTTATAAACTTGACTTAATTTGACCTTGTCCCACATTTGTGCTTTTAAATCATATAAGCAGTGCATTGCGCCTCATTTACTCATATTAGGTGTCACTTATTAATAGTATAAGGCTCCTAAACCGATGCAAGTTTACCTCAGATATCATATAGAATGCGTTTTACCTATTTGGTGGTTATAGTAAATATTTGCACTTGACATGTCGCGACCATGCTAATTTTAATCTAAAAATACATACAAAGTGTTTCTTTCGGGAAGAGTTTCCAGCTCACAGAAAAGTGAGTGCTTCCCGTGCCACACGTTCACGTTTCTCCGAAAACGTTTCGCTGTAAGACACTTCCTCAAACTGCCACTCTTCCTGAGGACGAATTCCACCGATATCCACGCAACAGATTACAAACGGATTCAAACATGTCAGCAGAGGCAGAATGAACAGCGCCGCCCAGTAGGTAAACTCCATCGGCACTTCGACAACACCCGTTTGTGACAATATACCTATTACGAAAATAGGCGACAGCGTGATGACATTAAACGCGAAAAGCTTCATCATTTTCAGCGCTAAATTCTTGCTCGTGATCTTCCGCTCTTCTATCTCGATCGCATAATCCTCGTCCGACGATTCTTCATCATCACTACTGGCAGATGTGTCCGTTTCCCAATCACTGCCGTCTTGGTTCTCCTCGCCCAGGTTCTCACCCACACCTGACTCTGCGTCTGTCTTTTTCTCTAATTCCGCGCGTGCCTCTTGACCTTTCACCTCGTCTGGTTTACCATTATCCTCACCACTGGCTGACTTTTCCTGATTGGATTTCTCACCATCGGTGACCGGCTTCTTCTTTCGTCTTCTTATCTTCTTCTTTTTTGGTAACGGATTTTCTTCTCCCTCATCACCACCCACAATCCCGTCGTTACTTATACCTCCCAAGTATCCTTTACCAACTTCGATGTCTCCAAGGGCGGGTCTTTGAATAACCACTCCATCTATGCTGATCGGTGTCTCCGCAGAGTCCTTCTTGTCTAAACTTTTCTTTTTCGGTACAGCTCTCTTCAAAACTCGTTTTTTCGAACCGCTTCGCTTCTTGCCAGTCAACTTCCGGTTCATTTTGTCCGTTGTGTGTTTGGATTTTGGAGTCTTATCACCGTCATTGATGTCTCCCGCTGATGCTTCTTTGGTCCCCACTTTCTCTGTACCAGTAACGTTGGCTCCACTCCCTTTCATCGCTACTTCGAGATCCTCATAGACATGCCCGACGGGGTCATCGTACTTAATTTCAACAGCATGCGGGTGCGATGCACCTCCATCGTTGGAATCAGTTTGCAATGTAGGAGGAGTCTTATTAGCGCCGTCGTATCTGTCATCAACGTTCATCATTGCTTGCTTCTTCTTTAAATCCACGTCATCTTTGTCCTCTTCTTCATCCGCTGGCAATTCCTCATGCTCACCTTTGAACTTGACAATAAGGAACAACACCAAACCCAAAATCATGCAAAAAGGATCGATAATCAAGAATAAAGCAATCGACACTGGCCAAGCAGTTTCCTCCATCTGTACGTCAGGAGTTGGGATCATTATCTGCACACCTCCCGCCGGGGTCCTCAGATCCACAACATCATTGTAATAGAAGTTATGTAACTTATGCAATGGTAATCCAAGGCAGGTGTCAGTCCATCCATACATTCCCGTTTCTGGACCGGACAACAATGGAATACTGACGCCTAATACCAAAGAGAGCGTCCAACACAACAGCATCGATACCTTCGCACCTCGTACACTCATCACATATCTACTGACCGGAAACATGACTTTGATGAACCTCTCCACCGAGATAATGGTCAGTATAAAGATCATAGATTGGGTCGATATCAACGCGATCGCGCCGGCAATTTTGCATTTCATACTTTCCCGCCAAATATCAGAATTGATAAAGAAAGTGCCGACATTCTCAGTTGATAAATCGATAAACCCTAAAATAAGTGAATACACTCCCATGAATACCCCAGACACGCCTAGATTACCAAACATATAAGACGGGATACACAGTTTACCAATTCTATTATAATTACGATATCTTATTTCTACCATTAACACGTTTGCGACTATGCCCACTAGGTTGATCAGCCATAGGCAGATCTTGATGGCGTTGTGCTTTAACAGGTCCCCGCATTCGAAGAATTGGTGTTTCATTTCGATGGAGCGGCACTCTTTGGCGCGCATGAAATCAAGATGACAGCACAGACGGAAATCATCGACGATTCTGTGGACGTAAAAGGAGGAAAGAATGAAAGAGAAGGTTGCAATTTACATTATTCAGATACAGGTTCGTTACAAACTACACCCAAATAAATGATGCATAAATCATTGTAAAATCAGGTTGGTGTTCAGTAACCTATATCTATTATGATTACTGAAACCTGGAATGCGTCAACTCAACAGGTGGCTACTTATAGGAGATAAGGGACATGTCCTCAAAGAGCTATTCTTTCAAGCGTCTTTATAGTCATTTTAAGTAGCATATGTCACCAACGCTTAAAGACATAACGCCTATGCCTGAAACACCATGACATAATTATGAAGTGAGGCATTACTTAATCCCCGCGTGTTTTTAGACATAAGGGTATTTCACTCTTATACTGATTAAAACATTTAACTGGTGGAGAGGTGACAATATAAATTATAAACACATAGAAACATTTTTTAGAAAAATTATATGTAAGGCTGACCACGACACTGGAAGCTACACTCACTGTCATAATGGTACGGACGAAATTCAAGCTATTTCACACGAGCGTGATTTTTTCCCGGGGCAGCGTCAAATGCATGATGTTCTCGCCTAAGCGCTAACAACTATGCACGTGCATGCGCGTGGTAATTTCACGTTTTACGTGTTAGGAAGTGTGGTTATTTTTTGAAATATTCCGGCACGCACTTCCGGGTTTACGCACGGACGTTCGCATTGGTGGAATTTTGTCCATAGTATTACGACGCTAACTATATTATAGTTCAATCAGTTCCAAATAGGCGAGTCTCATAACAGCAGTGAAATACGCAAAAGGATGCACTACATTATGTAAGTGGCGCATGCCATAACTCGTGCGCGTACGCTTGGATTACTTTACTCGCGGAGAAATAAATACCGTATGTTCCTCGCCAATTTGGAACTGACTGAACTATAGTTGAATTGAACCATTTTGAAGGCACCTATCGATATCATTTCAATGCACTTACAGAGTCTCGATACCCCTTACTCCAGAATATGATGGATTGGAGTATGTAGAATCCGTGCTATCGTCCGTACGATCGTAGGTACCGCCCATATCCAGTGATTTAGTTTTAGGTAAGTTCCGATGTAAATAACTGAAAAAAATATAAAGAGTGGGTAAACCTAGCTTAGTTTTGAAGATGCATGGAATCGTTAAATCGATTTTGATTAAAGGAAAAATTGTCGATTTATGCATCACAAACTGGCTTCAAAATTGCGTCTTTATCATTGACGTCTAATGTAGTTTATACCTACCAAATGAGAATCTCCTAACGATACTTGAATATGATTAATAACGCTAGAAGGTTAATTTCTTCCGAGGCTTTACGCGCTCAAAAACATGGAATATCAGGAGAATTTGGCCAATAACTAGAGTTTAAATCATGTTTCAACGTATGTGTATCACCAACATACAACGGCGTTCGCGTTGTATACGTGGTTCCTTTTAGTTTCAAAAGTCGATGTAAACAGCGATCATTCCACAACAACGCACACTGCGGATGCGATTGATAACACATTCTTAAACAGCTAAGAAAGTTTAAGCAATCTCATTGGTTCTCAGAGAAATCGGCGACATCTAGATGAGACAACTTAACACGGGGAGGTAAGGCTTACGTTTTAACAGTGCGCCCGACCTTCACAATGAGTGGTTTGCTCCATAACGCGCACTTCTGCAGTGCGTCTTAGCGCTTTTCATGCGTTTATGCCGGCGCTGCGACGCTTACGCATGGTTTACTCATCGCATGTGATTGGATGGAATGTTTGTGGGCTATTCGATCCTAGCAGGGGTAAAAGTTGTTAAATGTGGACAATAAAATGTACTTATTTCTTTGATAAATGTCTAAAGTATGATTGTTTAAGAATGAGAATAAAGGTATTGTTTTTAGACCGTACCCGTGTGCGTCGTTGTTCTACTTAAAATAATACTATCGTCCGCATTTATGTCAGACATTCTTAAACAGCTAAGAAAGTTTAAGCAATCTCATTGGTTCTCAGAGAAATCGGCGACATCTAGATGAGACAACTTCACACGGGGAGGTGGGGCCTACGTTTTAACAGTGCGCCCGACCTTCACAATGCGTGGTTTGCTCCATAACGCGCACTTCTGCAGTGCGTCTTTAGCGCTTTTCTTGCGTTTATGCCGGCGCCGCGACGCCTACGCATGGTTTACACATCGCATGTGATTGGATGGAATGTTTGTGGGTTATTCGATCCTAGCAGGGGTAAAAGTTGTCAAATGGGGACAATAAAATGTACTTATTTCTTTGATAAATGTCTAAAGTATGATTGTTTAAGAAGGCAGAGTTGTTCTACGCAAAAAATAATACTATCGAACGCATTTATGCCAGACAATATAACACGGGTATGGTCTAAAAACAATACCTTTATTCTCTAAATATAACACGGGTACGGTCTAAAAACAATACCTTTATTCTCTAATTATCCGCGTGGTGCGGTTCGATCGGCGTGCTGGTTTCCATAGCAGCGCGGGTTATCTCAAATTAACAACGCTTTCCTATTGTACTTTTAAGTACCTTAAAAGGTATGGGGGAGATGTTGAACTATTGGTATGAATTGAAATTGAAATGACACACATGAATATGTTAGCGGTCAAAGTTGTTTTCTCGGTAAAATGGAGACTGTTACTTACAATGTAGATAATGAACTCAATCCCTCCAATCCTGCCGCATCTATGAATAACAACGGGACTGAATACATGATCCTGTTGGTATAAAACAAACAAGAATAGCATAGCAGATGTAGCACATTACTTTTTCGTAATTTCTGAGTTCCCAATCTGAACACCGTCATTAGCAAATTTCACAATGCACGAGTTTTGAGATTTTTCAACTCTAAACAGTTAGCGGTTTCAATACGGTTGTGGAAAAAACTCGTAACATTTATATCTGGTTTTCTATTTAATATGACGCTAAGGTCATAAGCTTAACCATTTATTGTTACCAAAATGTGTTTGAAACACTTTGATTGACAATGGAAGAATTTTTTTTTTAAATAGCATTGCATGGCTTAAAAATATCAAAATTCAGAAATACAAATAAACTACACCTACAGCTAAACATAAAAACGATAACATGCCAAGATAACCTAAAGCTATAAAGTTGTCGACGAACAAAACAAGTACAAAAATGTTTTTGGCTTCTCCCAGATGTTGGCAGATAAAGGGTGTGTTATGAACATATAAGATATTATTCTATTTGACGCATTTGTGTGTAATGACTATACATGCAGTTCGCACTTCATACACTATTATTATTGTTGCAGTGAACACAAAACGTCATGAAATATGGGAGACGTTTAAATGCGACTCGATAACGTGAAAGATAGAGTACTCACAGATCTTTCAAATGTTCTAATCCCAAGAATGAGTGCCGGTCAATCCGTTGGATACGATTTTTAGACAAATCTCTGTAATAAAAATGATTAAAAATTATAACATTTCGAATATCTCAATGTGATCGATTAAACAGAAACAGTTGGTAGTTTGCTATTGTAGAATATTTCAATGGAAGCACAATGCAATCCAAACATAATACAAGCCTGAGGGCGCTGCACAGAAAATCATAATAAAAAAGAAATACCATGGCCTACATGCTAAAACACTCACAATCAATATAAACTAAAACATATTAAAATATACCAAACATGAAAATCTATACAAACATGTTAATCAGTAAAAGACATTTTCCAGGAGATTAAAACGATTTGAACACCCCCAGAATCATACTGAGTTTGCGCGGGACATGTTCTTCTTAGGAACACGAGCAACACGAAATCATCATTGATCTTACACATTTTTGCGTTTGGATGGGGTACGTTCTTCTAAGGAGTACAAGAAATGTACAAGAAATAAAGATTGTATTGCAATCATAATTATGTATTTTATATGTTATCGCTGTTTTTATCACGTATTTATATGTATTTTTGATGATAATATTATATGTATTTATATTGTAAAAAATGCGCAATTTGGCCTTTGGCCACGATTTTTATAATAATTTTTATAATAAATTGAATTGAATTGAATTGAAGGAACTTCGTCCTTCGTAGGAACACATGAAACGGAAAATTAAATGTTGACCTATATTATGTCTTTCGTGGGAACACAGGAAAGGGAAAAATTATCTTTGACCTTCATATGTATGTATTGACGTATATACAGACTAAGTCTTTCGTGGGAACACATGAAAGGGAAAACAACATTGACTCTATTCACATTTGCATGGGCCGTGTCCTTCATGGGAACCCTGAAATGGAAAATCAACACTGATTGTTGATACAAATTAAAGTTTGCGTGGACTATGTCTTGCATTGAAAACACAGGGAAAGGAAAATCAACATTGATTTACATATGCTCAAGTATGCAGGGACAAAATCATATACATTTAATGATCCTAAATGCATTGTATACCATTTCAAGTACTTCATTATTGAATTTTGTGCGTTGTATTACGAAGAACATAATAACTGTCTTCAAGATTAATAAATGATCCTAAAACACAAAGATAGTCACTCAACACTTGATTTGATCGTTCATGTGTGTACGCGCCGTTCTTTAAAAATGTTCCATCCCATCAAAAACATATGGCCTAAGGATTTCTTCAGCAATTCCTTTCCCGTACCATCAAAAACATATGGTCTAAATGTTTCTTCAGGAATGTGTGTTTAAAGTTAGGATCATGAATTATGAAAACTTACAGCCACTGTAGCATCTTCAATCCTTGGAATGCCCCGCTCTCTATTCTAGTGATGCCATTGCTAACCAGAGACCTAAAATAAGAGTAGTAATGAAACCACACACCGAAAAAGAAACTGTATAAATAAAAAAAATCTAAAACTTTCAGTATTCGTTGTTGGTTAAAAAATGGTATGTATTTTAGGGTTTTTCGTAAACATTGAGAATTTCAAATGGGGTTAACTGCATGGGTGACTCCATTTGAATTCTACACTCCTTGTGTGGAAGATTAAGTTCAAATCTTCAATAGGGAGTGTATGCATTTCAAGTGGAATAACCCAATGTCCGGATTGATCCTAATTTCCATGAGAATCCTCTGAGACGCAAACTAAATATTACTCTGGTTGTCACCGGTACTATCAGATTTAAATTCAGTACGCTAAGCTCCAGCATATAGATGAGGTGACCGTTGTTTACATTTAAGACGCCCTCTGTTGATTTGAGACAAAACACACCGGGCAAGAGTTCCTATAGTTTACCGTAGGCCAGATCAGGTTTTCTAACTAGATTGTGGTGTCACAGCAAATTGTTATCAAAACTGTCTTTATACTTGCTTAGGAATGCTATAAGCTATCGCATTTCACAAAAAAAAATAATTAAAAAATGAGTTTTACAATTCATTAGAAAGAAATTTCATGTTGTCTTCATTAACTTTACTGTATATTCTGCCTGGAGGGAATCAACAGAGGGTGTCCCATTTGTAAATACATGACGTCACCGGTCACACCATCTATAGATTTCGCACGCTCATCTTATTTACATAACACATAATACGTAATACATGAAATTTAAAAAAAACTTACATATATTTGACGAGGGTAAAGTTGCGAAAAACAGCGGTTGATGGGAGGTATGCAATAGTTGTTCCGGACAACACCCTGAAGAATAAATACAGATGACAAATACAAAATGATGAATAACAGTGTTTTTATTTTCCTAAACTCGGTAATTATAATATGAAGTGTAATAAACAGGATCTCTAATTATGTTATTGAAATTCATATATATTATCATAAAGTGACATTGTGGTGGAAGAAAATAACTGTACCAAGAGCATAAAGCATATATACTATGGTTGCCAATTTGTAACGGAATAAGAACATATTCGCAATTTGTTTTGATTCTCTTCAACTGTTGACATATATTTTTCACACGTGATTATTGCACACAGTCGAAATATATTTATTTGCCGAATACTGATCTATTTCTTATCCATTTATCGAATATGTGCGGCAGCGCAAGTTTTCTGATAAATGAACAATATAATGATGATACATAGGGATACACATAATGTGTAATAGACATGATCTCTAATTATGTTATTGAATCTAATATATATCATAAGGTGACATTGTGGTTGGAAGAAGATAAATGTACCAAGAGCATAAAGCATATATACTATGGTTGCCAATTTGTAGCGGAATAAGAACATATTCGCAATTTGTTTTGATTCTCTTCAACTGTTGACATATATTTTCACACGTGATTATTGCACACAGTCGAAATATATTTATTTGCCGAATACTGATCTATTTCTTATCAATTTATCGAATATGTGCGGCAGCGCAAGTTTTCTGATAAATGAACAATAATGATACATAGGGATACACATAATAGCTGCCAGATGTAATCATGTACGGTAGTCTACAGCTGAACCATAAGCTAAAAGTAACACGGGGCAGTTATAACAGATAACACATTTTCACCATAGTTTAATCAGTTCCACATTGGCGAGAAATATTCCATTTTTATCTCTCCGCACGCAAAAAGAATCCAAGCTTATAGGCGCTATTATGGCCACACGCACGCGGTTTTTGCTGTACGCACGCGTCACGCATACGATACACAGTGCGAGTGTCGTCTTCACGCACGCCCGCGGCCTTCTGTATTCATTCGCTGCTGTAATGAGGCTTTGCCAATTTGGAACTAATCAAACTATAACATCTCAGTTATGAGATAACCCTAACTCTACTACACCATACGGCAACTGTGCGGAAAAGGTGTTTCTATAACCCGGCGTGCAGGTTTTTTGGCTACAAAACGGACCCATGCTATATAACAAGTCGAATATACTCGCCGAGTGTCGACTGGGAGCCGTGGTGTAGTGGCCAGGATCTGGGCCCTGATGCCGGAGGTCCGTGGTTCAAATCCCGGGGGGATCGGAGTGACCTTTCTGGTGAATTTTGGGTGTCGGAAAAAAATTCTGTTGCCGTGTGGTGAAATAGAGTTAGGGTTATACAGTAAAAAAAAAAAAAAAATCATTCCAAATTTGGTAATTTTCATCATATATTATGGCAACTTAAATGGTATCGATTTGTTTTGGATACACATAATAGCTGCCGGCTTTTATCATGTGTGGTAGCCTATAGCTAAACCATTGATATAAACTGAAAGTAACACAGAGCAGCTATAACTACTTACATGGTATCGATTTGTTTTGGATACTTCACAAGCATGGCTACGTCCCATCCCCTGGAACAGTTGACAACCAAATAGTCCGGCGCAGTCATGTTCCCGCCCGAGTCGTCAGACCTGTAGTAGCATTTACAGTTGGCGGGACATTTTTGCTTGTCTGTTAACAAAAATCAAACACACTTCAATACAATGTGGTATATACGGATAATTACCTAACAGGTTTTCAATGAATAGGGTATTAGGATAAATGAATATTCTAATGATAAATTCACCGCCTTTTTAAATAACAATAATCTAATAAGGAATGAATGGAGATAAATTATTTAGTTAACAAGAATACGTTTTAATGTTCAAGAATCTATGAGAATGAAGTGATAAACTTACAAAAACCCGGTTAAGCACATTCTTGTGATGAAAGCCAAGTCAATCTATAATTTTTGATTTTTTTTTTTTCTTCAAAATTTCATTAATTGAAAATCTTTGAACATTTTGTGAAAAAAGAACAACCCCGACCGACTCAACTTTTAAGGTATGCTCGCCCATAAAACACCACAGCCTGATTCAAGGTAGCTGATTATCCCTATAAATGACGTCATATCAGCCAATCAATTACTATATTCTAGTAGCATTTCCTTCCGCAATGGTTAATACCAATAATAACATTATGAAAATAACACTAACACTAACCGACTTAATACAAAATAATAGTAACACATTGCAGCTTTCAGCTATAAACAATCGCAAATAGGACATTTAGCAAACTAACCTCACTTGCGTTCATTGTCATTATGTAAGCAATGTTACATATCGGGGTTTTTAACCAAAACTAACTCGGATCAGCTAAAACAGATAGGACATTTTTCATTAACATCTCAGGTATGTGAAACGGCAATATCTCAATATTAATACGGATGCTTTTGAGATATCCCTTGCATATAGGGCTTTGTTGTACTAAACCATTGATATCGTCACATATCACATCCTAACTAATACATAAACAAAACAAATACTATTCAAAACGAACCGCAATTCAGCTCATCGTCATTATGAACGCAATGTTGTATTCCATCACATATGTTGGCGTTCGGTATACAATACGAGTCTTCCCTGCACCAATATCGACCAGCACCGCAGTTTATGTATTCTATAGTGCGAAAAGCAACAGTAAAAAGAATTGGACACAGTTATCCCATATGGATATTCATATTTTTATGTTGTTAGTGTTTGTATATATTCATATTGGGTAATTTTCTAAACATGAAAAACGCAGAATTTAGGTATGTATCAGGATTTCCAATGTGCTCAACGCTTGCACTTAACAGCCGAGCTTTGTGGAGTCTGCTGGGCCCGTAAGACTATGCCTGACTTTTTCGACTAGGTTAAGTGCATGCATATGAGCACAGGACACAGAAAATGAACATTTTTATTATTAGCCAAACACTCGTCCAAAATGTGACTCCAGAAATGTCAACGTTCCTTATCAACAATTGACAAGCAATTACACAATGCTCTCTAAAAAGCTCAATGTCAGTCTTTTTCGACTAGGTTTTGTGTATGCACGAGAGCACAGGGAACGGAAATTCAACATTTTGATAATCAGAGCATACTCACCCTTTAATTTGCCTGTAACATATTTTTAACATTCGTTATCTAAATAATTGATATACAAGGACACAATGATATACCCAAACATATCATAAGTATATATTTCTTGAGTTTTCAGCTAGATTTGGTGTATGCAAGGGAGTTCAGGAAACGGAAAATCAACATTGTTATCATTAGTAGAATACCCGGGTTTTTTTTAACGGACTATTACAGAACCGTGGTATAACACATGAGATCATAACTAACCGAGATCATGGTGGTACATAATGGAATAATGGGTTTAAAAAGATAAGTAATAAATCTCTTTTTATCTTGACGCTACGATATGATTGAACAACATAGATCCCACGTTTTACCCACAATTGGTCGATTATCATATTGCATGTCTTCGTTTACTTGCAAGTGTGAATTCTGTTTCACAACGATCATTTTTGGCTGTTTCCAATATAAATCAACAAGAATAATCATAAAATGATAGGCATTTAGATTTGGCGGAACTACAAAACTAGTACGTATGACTCATACGTATAAGTGACTTGAACGTAAGACTTATAGGATAGGAAGCAAAGTAATACAGAATACTTATACGATATGAAGCAAAGTAATACAGAAGACTTATACGATATGAAGCAAAGTAATACAGAAGACTTATACGATATGAAGCAAAGTAATACAGAAGACTTATACGATAGGAAGCAAAGTAATATAGAAATATTTCCATAATAATAAAGAAATATTTACATCGGCATTGCTTTTGTACGTATAGTGATATCAAATATGACTATGGTGGCTATCGTATAAGTCTTACGTACAAGTTACTTACGCAAGTTATTTGCGCAAATATTGACGTTTTGCAACCCCATGTTACATGTTAAGGTATGGCGAATCTATTTACCGGTGTGCAATCGACGGAGTAATAATAAAATGTCTTACCACATCGTGTTTCGTCCGAGTTGTCTAAACAATCGTTATAACCGTCACATGCTTTACTACTTTTGATGCAAAAGTCATTGGCGCACTGGTAGTACTTTCCGTAATCAGTGCAGTTGTCTATAGCAATAACAACAACAATAAGTAATAATTAGGTATAATAATTATGCTCATGCATCCCTCTAACATGTATACAGGAGCAATCGCACTTGGAGTCGCCTAAAGATCTGATATCTATTGCTTCAATCACAGAAATCGGAACAGATGGATGATCATCTGTATTGTTATTAATAACAAAGCTGATACCGTTGTATACTGCCCTAACACCTGTATGACTGATACGTTTGAAAAGCGCGGGTGATCAATATGGGCATTGGTAGTCTGTTTCCACGCCATAATGTTGCTTGCAGTGGGTGTTATGATACAAACCTATTAGAAAATTTGCAACGGTGACAGTTTATATACGTCAAACATTGTGAATATGTTTAATTAATAAACACATCTACCATTGCAATTGTTGTAACAATGAAGTATTTTAAAAAGCTGTTTCACCCAGTGTTTTAAATAGGCCTAAACTCGAGCAGATCAATACAAAGAGTCGTAATCGTCTCTAATACAAGGTGAAGTTTTTAAATCAATGGATTTTCAAAAGCTATTTCATGACAGCGCTAAAGACTACTCAAGCTTTTGTGATGGTGACGTGACTGTTGAGCAATGTTGAACTGCGACACACATAGCTTCGCTTCAAGAAATTGTCCCCGTGTGCCAAATATATACCTGTGCGTCAATCAACTTTTCTATATTTTGATCAGTATCAATTTGGCGAGCCTCCTTACAGCAGCGAATTAATAGAGAAGGGTGAAATCAAACATAAACACCACAAGTGCATTGTGCGTAAATTACGTGACGCCTGCGTTCGACCAAAATCGCGTGCGTATGGCCAAAATCGCTCGCGTATGGTTGGATTACCTTTGCGCCCGGAGAGATATAAACCGAGATATGTATTAATTGATTGAACTATTATACACCATCTTGATACGGATACTAAGGGAACAGTTCCATTTATACGCGATAAATTTATCGCGACTGTATCGGGGCCTGATATGTTTTGGACCCGATGTTTTTCAAGTTGATCCGCGATAAAATAGTCATCAGGCCCCGATAAAATAGACATCGGGGCCCGATACGAGGCCTCTGCAATACCCTGGGGTATGTTTAGCAAATAGAGCGGGACATTGTTTAGCAAATACACGAGGATAATACAATTTACGTTAAACATCCATAATCAATAACATTATCTCTAAAAACATGAAATGCTGAATTTGTACCTTACAACTAGAATAAATAACCTGAAGCTCTATTTACATACCGACCACTTATCTTTCGTTATATTTAAACAAGCGGTAATACGCTACTCGATAAATAATCCTTTGCTACTCGCAACTGTACGCGATAAAAATCTCATCGGGGCCTGATAAAAAACTCATCGGGGCCCGGAACATTCTCGCAATTTTTATCGCGTACAAATGGAACTGCTCCCTAAGAATATTAATCAAACCACAACCACACTTACCCTTTCCGGCGACCGCTTGCAAATACAACCAAAAGCCCGGTTTGTTAACACGATTATCACTCTTAAACTCGATCCACATCGTACTGAAGGGCGACATGACACGGGTGATGGCCAGATCACCGCTAACCTTCACTAATACAGTCGTGGGGTCTTGGTAGTTAATCCCGTATCCCGCTGTCCACCAGTCATAGTAATTCTCCAGTTGGAAGTCTTCCACTAAAGCGGAAACCCGTGAGTTGGGTAAGGTGGCGTTGATAATCCAGTGACACTTCATGTTGTTAGGATAGCGCGTTGGATATCCTGGCGTCCAGAGGAGCCGGCGGGTATTGAGCTCAGTCAGATCAACATAGTTATCCCTTGGGCAGGTATCTACAGAAAAAATTATGTAAGTGAATCAGATGTTAGTAATATCTTTAACTCTAAAAAGTGCATTTTTCAGGTGTAAATCGAATAGGTTGCACACCACTAAATAATTGTAGTCCTTGCCGATAACAATCGAATCTTCTCTCTGTTTTAGAGCCCATATAGCCCAATCATAATCATAAGTAATCAGGAAAGGTATTTATTGTCCTAAAATGATTAACCCTAACCCTAGAAACGTGCGGTGGGGATGGAACGAGGAACAGGGGGTAGGGGTTAAATAAATTTTAAAAATAAAAAATTATGTCCGCCGGCCCCGGGTTGAACCCGGGCCATACACAAGTGCTACCGCAAGCATATAACGGACATCAAATGCAGCGCCCACTAGCGACCAGCTGAACAATAGGAATCGAACCACGGCTAAACATCAATGGTCGCTTGCCCTGATGTCAATTGTCTAAAGCGAACTATTGGGAGTCAATATATTAGAAAATTGACAAATCAAATTTGTTGTGTAATGGTATGGATGTAATGAATATTAGTCAAACCACTATTATGGATGAGATGAGAGCCAAATGCCATTCCCCTGCAACATAGCAGATCTATACAGATGAGTGAAAATTAACGTGTCGCAAAAAATTAAAAAATTCAACAAAAATTTAAAATGTTTGCAACTTTCATTTCAAGATTTCTCTGTAATTTGTGCATTAAAGAGAATGATTTCGTCCATAATACTTATTTATACATCAGGGAATATTTTGATAGCTTACTTATTGAAATTGGTTCTATAAATCGTCTAATATCAATGCTCCCGTAAGTCCCAAAATATAAATAATTAAGTTGTCCCCGGTCAGTCCTTATATTTGGTCATATCTAAAACATTTTTAGTGAGTTCACACGCTCACCATAGGCCCATGAACAATGATGTCAATAAAGAAACAAACTAATACAACAACAAAGAGTTTCAACACATTTCCCAATCGACACTCTGCCCATCAACGGCTAATTATCGGTGTTTGAACTCACGTCATCTTAGCATATCACACGCTACACATGAATGCCTTCATTGCACACTGATCTATTCTGCAGTCAAATCCGGCGCCACTACTGCACTGATACAATACAGGTAATATGTTCATCGGTTAAGCATGAGCGGGTAATTTGACTATGAATAGGGTTGCGAGGAAAATTTAGTCATGGATGATTGGTTCAACAGTTAAATGCGGTCACTTGGAGGCGCTGTATATAATGTCCCTAGTGTACCACTTGTGGCCAGCCGCGTGACAGGCAAAAAACACCACCACCCAGCCACGGGGGGGGGGGGGGGGCTTCCCACGCTAAAAAATCGGAGACCATTACCCAGGGTTTAGTGCTACATGAGATATAACTTGTGTGCGCTCAAGCCAAGCGCTGCTGACTGTGTCATTTCCGTGTTGTGTAGTAGGGTTAGGGTTATAGTTGGAATATAATCCTGATTTTAGGACTATTACCACAGTGCAAAATTCCAAAAGTCCATTTTGTAGGTCATTTGCTTGCTTTTGATTGTATATGATCTGCCAATAATAGGCATGTTCATACTTATCCTAATGCATTTCTCATGGCGATACCAAATGCGGTCATGAAATTCAAAATTTTGGAAATTTTTGAATCATTTTGTGACATTTGATAAATGTCGTCTTCCGACGCCTGCCGCGAAGAAAGCGTTTAACATGTTTAAGGCGAGGTACCACTCTGGGTTACTAGCCATATCCAGTTCTCTTGGGTATATGACAAGGTTACAATTTCTCCATGTTAACTCTGTGACAATCTGTCATCAAATAAACAGGTGTATGACCAGTTCGTCTGTGGTTAACTACTGAAATGGTAGGCCAGCTTTAAGTCGAAACTTTAAAGGCCTTGATATGGGGAACAACAGAGGTAGGTGGCACCACTGTCATTTTTGCCGACAAACTGTGGTTATTTTATTTGATCTCAGAATTGTGTACATTAATACTTACTACACTCAGGCGATTCGTCAGAATTGTCGCCACAATCATTTACTCCATCACAGCGCCCTCTGTAGTTTATACAAAAGCCATTGTCACATGTGACCTCACGATCGCCCTCACACTGACCTGTTTTAGGAAGAAGCCCAACACAAAAAAAGAACTAACCTAGCATAGTGGCAATGCAAATTCCGTATTAATCATTTTTAACAAAACAGTGATATCTTGTTCATCGTCCCGTTACCGTATAAACCTTGCCGAATTCTGATTAACCATATATTTCACTTAAAACTTGAAGCATGCGTACATCAGTTATGGGACGATAATAAAAAAAGATATTGCCCACTCACCTACGGCGGACACCATTTTGATGCTGATTACGAATCCCCTCATTTGTCTGGTTCGATCACTTTGAAAATGCATCCACACGTTATAAGATGGCGTCCACAACCGCTTGAGTTTGAGGTCACTTCCGGTGAGAACCACTATCTCTGACCTCGAGTCAACGACGTCGTCACCTTTGCCGATCGTAAGCGTGTCATAGCCTCGTTCTACTTCAAAACTGTAAATAATAAAATGAAAGGTTAGTTTATATTTACTGGTTTTATTCTACGTGGGGCATGGGGTGGGGAGAATGCCCCACCCCAGTCAAGACATTTTCCCCCGCTCCCCCCCCCCCCCCCCACCCCACCCCAGTCAGCTCAAACCCCATACCCTAAACAATCAAAAACGGTTGGCTTTTAATGTCAAAGTTATTTAAAATTAGCTTTAAATTGGTCTGAAATGTCTAATTCAGAGTAAGTAAGCTGTAGTTCAGGGAATGTTTACAATCAAAGCCAACATTTTGATCGTGTGGATCGTGAATGAATATTTTTTCCACAAAGAAAAAACAAATCTGACAAACCCGGACAGTTGCCAAAATGGGTTATTTTATTAAAACAGGTATAACTGCTTATAGCAAGGGGCAACTCCAGTGATTCTTTTTTTTTAACGATGAGTGGAAGAATATACTCTTTAAGGGGGACTCAAGGAAGTTTTCTTTTGAATTTTGTGTGCGCTGTAATTATTGAATTATGACTCAAATGTTTATAAAGGTATACATTTTTCCAGTGGCGTAGCTCAGGGGGGGGCAGGGGGGGCAGATGCCCCCCCCCCCCCCCCTGAAAAAAAAATTGTGCCCCCGCCCCCCTTTGTGCCCCCGCCCCTCTCTTTGGATATAGTGCTTATATGTGGGGTAACCATTTAAAAATGACCATTTTGTTTTTGTTTTTTTTAAAGAAATGAACATTTTTGTGGAAAAACTGCTTATAAGCCTGAGAATTGGGCAATATTTGTTGACTACAGTGCTTTTTGGACTGCGAAATTTTGTGTCCGTGCGAAATTTTTTGACCGCGCGGGTTTTTTTTTACTTCACCCCCCCCCCCCCCCCCCCCCCCCCACCCCCCACTTACGTGAAATTCACGAGTTGACCGACCTGGAAATTTTTTGGGGCAACCTTTTACGAAAATTTTAGAAATCTTGCCCCCCCCCCCCCCCCTGAAAAAAACCCTAGCTACGCCACTGCATTTTTTTTGAAAGGAAATGGATCAGAGAATCCAAATTTGGCATCAATTTTGATTTTAAAAATGTGGATTTTTTGACAAAACCACACAAAAAATCACTTTTTTGACCTAATTATTTTGAACAAAGGCACAAAGCTAACAAAAATAATTTTGATTACAAATTCCGAAATTGCTTGATGATGATGTAAGGCTCTAACTTAGGGACTAATTTATAATTTGTTAACCTAATCTAATATTTTTTGAAATATTGACTAAAAAGCGCCACAAAAAAAAGAATTCAACTTTTTTGGCACTTTTTGACTCTTCAACTTACAAAGCTATATTCATGTAGATCTTCTTTCCGTATTCTGTGGTGAGGTAATAGTTACATTTGATTGAATTCTGATAGTTGTAGGGCCAATCAGGTGACGTGATGTTGTGAAATTGGTCGTTTGTCGGGGCAACGACAGTAGTGTCCGGACAATAGGCTAAAAAGCAATACAGATATTATGTGTGGTTAAAATATTATACAATTTTATTTCATAGGTCCCGGGTGCGAATTTATTAACCGTAAACAACATTTGGCCAAACACTGTATACATGTACCGTATTATCAGTCTCATCATGTATACTATACGCTTTATTCCGTCAAGGTATCAAATGTTATTTACGGTAAATAATATCGTGTTGAAGGTTTGTTTTTAAATAATGTAATTTACTTCAGAATTCAAGATAAACATTAATAATTATGGTCAGCTTTGCTGTTGCCACTCATAAAATCACAAATGCAGCCTTTATACCCAACATATTGATATTATGACTGTTTATAGAGCTATATCTAAGGGGCACACATAGTTTTGAAACACACTGAAACACATGTGACCTTCCACTCTAAATCAAGGTCAAGTTGGCAAGAATGTCCACTTAGGTTTTAATTTTACCAATTTCAAAGAACATTTTGGTATATACATGGACCGGGACCGGAAGACCCTTATGCTTCCCAACTATAGTGTCGGAAATTCTGATCTACAGCCGTATATCAGAATATTTAAATTGTAATTTGTTGTACAAAGAGAGCTGATTTTTCTGAATCCTTACAGGTGTAAGTTCATACATGTAATACAATTGTAAAAAATGTACAAATCTCAGTTTTTATCAAAATTGAGGGCGCTGCCTCCAGCACATCGCTTCGTGTCCCTTAAACTTTCAGCTGGATCTGCAGTAGAGTCAAGCGTCAAAGGGCAGCGGGAAATCTCCCCTTTACCAGTCGGATTAACCCTAACTCTACTACATTGTACACCATACGGAAACTGTGCGGGAAAATGTTTTGATAACCCGGCGTGCAGGTTTTTGGGCTACAAAACGGACCCAGGCTATATAACGAGGCGAATATACTGGTCGAGTGTCGACTGACAGCCGTGGTGTAGTGGCTAGGATCTGGGCCAGCTGGTACTGGAGGTCCGTGATTAAAATCCCGGGTGCACTAATAAAACTCTATTGTACATTTCACGGACATAAATTATGCTAATGAGCTCATTAAATGACGTCACTCGCATCATCGGGTTTTCCCGATGATTGAAATACGTTGATTGAAATTCTAGGTCGAGTAAAATGATGTTCTTATTTGTTGTCTGTGAGCTTTTCTGATTTTTTTCCCGTATTGGAATATTTTTTTATTGAAAATAGACAGTTCAAAGTAAACGTTGGTTCCAAGTTCAACTGACAGCACATGTATTAAAGGCGACAGCAACGGCAATATGCAAGCAACATTTGAGAAAAAACGATGCCCGACTTTGCAAGAAAATGTACGGGGAAGTGTACGGGTGAACATGACAAACCAAAACAGCCTAGTAACTAATCACCTCCGTGGCGCAATTGGTTAGCGCGTTCGGCCGTTAACCGAAAGGTTGGTGGTTCGAGTCCAGCCGGGGGCGTTGTTACTTTTTGCATTTAATGCAGATTGACAAACAAATCACAGTAAAAATATAATATTGACAAAATCACAGACCACTTACACAAAAATCGCATCTGCGCATGCTCCTGTCGTGATCGAAATCCACCACACAAGCAATGGGCGTGTTTTATAAGTGGGCTGGGGGTCGATGAGACCTTTCTGGTGAATTTTGGGGGTCGGAAAATAAATCTGTTGCCGTGTGGTGATCTTGAGTTAGGGTTATCTATCTAATTCGCCTGGATCCGTGATAGAGACAAGCGTCAAGGGACAAGGAACTCTCCCCTTACTGATGGATTTTAAACAATTTTACAAACTAGGTTGCTGGTAGAGTCAAGCGTCAATAAATTTCGGAATCATTTCATATATGAATCTATATTGGTTCAAGAGACATTAAAAGAAAACGCCGTTTCGGTGAAATTCAATGTTTTTAATTATGATATTGTTCTATTAACAAGTGCATTGAATTCATGAAAACCGTCAAAATGGATACTAATCGGAAATAAATTTTGTTCGCTCTAATTTGAGTCTATAAATAGCGAGAAGGGCGTTTTGGATATTAAATGTATACACACAAAAAAACTGAATAGGCCTAGCTACGGGTATTATACGAAAGGCAATTTTGCCGTTTTCAAGAAAATGAAGTCATCGCAGGGCTAAAAAATGTTGGCACCCCGTCCTAAATTTTGTGGTACAGCTGAAATGAAATAAGTACCGATTTGTAGAGCTGTATCAAAATTGGGCGAGATGTCCTGACTTTTGGGTATACAGGGTGTCCCAATAAAAATTATGACGCTTCATTAGGTGATCGTAACTTCCTAAATACAAGTTAGAATTTGAAGAAACCGCGTTTGATTCGATTCAGTAATTACGAAAAAATTAGCGATTACGTAAAATTTATCGAAGAACACTTCCATCCAAGTTTTCTCATAATGAGTGATTCAAACAACACTAGACAAACAATTAATGAATATATACTTCCTCTCTTAAAGATAACATTCATTGCATTTGTTCTTAAAGGTTGAAGCTTGCTATCGCCAATTTTGCGCAATAATTCAATCTTTATTTAACACGGTTATTTAGGACGCGAGAATCTTAAATCTTCACTCAAACCATGCCTTTATAATTTAAATATAGACCAATGTCCTAATCCATTTTAATGATTAACATTTATGAACAACGATAGTACATCAATTAAAATTGCCATTGTTAGGTTTATTCAACTGTTCTTTTACTTATTACACCTCCCGATTAGACTTAAGTAGCCTGAACTCTAATTCAACCTAGCCCTCCTCGTAGGGCCACTATCACTATCCAGGGAAAAACTATACTAAGATAGCATATAGAAACACTGAGTCAGCCATCCTAGCCGAGTCAAAAGAGTGTTCGGTTCTCGGGTTGGTCGGTTCTCGGATGGGGAGCAATTTTTCTAGGATTATAGATTCGGTTCTCGGGTTGGTCGGTTCTCGGATGGGGGGTAATTTTTCTAGGATTATAGATAGAGTAATTTTAAAGGTAGGACTAATTCAACCATCTTTTTCACTTTCTCAAGAGACTTTGTAATTCTCTTAAGATTAAAAGAGTCAATCGTAATATCTCTCCTTACAATGAGTTGTATTGTTTTTGTTTAGTGGATGTTATGAATATCACGATCGATAATTACTCAGTACTCTAATGATATGAAGACAAATATTCAACAGTGCTTGCTAATTGAAAAGAGAATGATTAAAGGAACATTAAGTGGTGTTGAAAAGTTTAAATGTTTAAAAATTTACTTCAGAATTCAAGATGAACATTAAAAATCGCCATTATTGTTGTTTCTACTAACAAAAAACACAGCAAAACTAGATTAAAACAATATCATCGTTATTTATTGAAAAACGCCCTCTATGCAAATATGGTTCGCGTTATGTATCACGCGTACTGCAGGGGGATACTGTCGGACGTAAAATGCTGGTCCCGCGGGATAAGCATTTTTTGAATCGACGTTTTCTTGTACAAAGAGAGCTGATTTTTCTTAATCCTTATAGGTGTAAAAAGTTCTTACATGTAATACAATTATAAAAATAAACTAATCTCAGTTTTTATCATAATTGAGGGCGCTGCCTCCAACACATCTCTTAGTGTCCCTTTAAGTGACCACCCGCTGCGCAAAAGAAAATCTGTATACTTCACGAATTCACAAACTTGGATGGAAGTGTTTTTCGACTACTGTTATACGTAATCGCTCATTTCTTCGTAATTACTGAACCGAATCAAACGCGGTTTTCTTCAAATTATAACCAACTACTTTGTCATTATTTTGTCGTTTCCGTTCTTCTTCTCCAACTTTTATTTAGGAAGTTACGATCACCTAATGAAGCATCGCAATTTGTATTGGGACACCCTGTAAAGCTGTAGTCGCCGCTTACTAAAATGGAAACGTTTGAAGGACAAACGATGTAAAAACTCGTCTTCGGGAATGATTAGGACCGCACAGCGAATTAGTATTCAATACTCATTTTTAACTTACGTTCTCCGCTTCCTTGTCCTCCACTTGGTGCCCCGCCACCTCCCAATGGTGGCCTCCCTCCACCTCCTATCGGTAATCTCTGGGCTGCACTGCAACTACACAGGACGAACATAGCCACAACGGTGGCATAGGCTCCATAAGTCATATTCAGACCAACAGCGCAGTGCAGGTACATACCAAACCTGTACCAAACAAAACAGAAATATATACAACCAGTCACACCACAAGAGGGGCTTTTGGATGCATTTTAATACTTTCCAAGCGGCAGGCGTCTGCAGACGGACATTCAAAAAATGTCAAAATTATTGAATTTCTTTATTTCAGGTCACATGGGAGGCCTACATCCTGAGGTACCTGGGTATCTGGATATTAAAAACACAAATGGTATAGGCCTGCCTGGATTAAGGCACATCACACATACCTGGATTATCAAATGCACCTGCGATATTCAGATTATTGAGGGCCCGTCTGGATTATGTAAAGGGCATGTTCTTGATATTGTACCAAATTTTTTTACGCTTTGTTTACTAACCTCCCCGTTATCTTCTAGCGGGTTCCGCGCGAAGCGCGGATGCCCGCTAGTGTAAATAAATAAACATCCTGGAGTTTGGTTGTAATTGTACTTCATCTGTTTAAATGTAAGCAATTTTACAAATGCAGCCAATTTTACATCTTGACCTCAGATTACCTTTGACCTTGATATGTACTACCTATGTATCAGAAAAGGAACATAGTATAGCCTCCTTGTTAAAAACATAAGCATATATAGTAAGTATAAACCAAACGTGTGTATTTGCATTAATGTAGGGAAGGGATGCAACCCGTGACTAATAATCCCATAATGTAAATAAGTAAACATCATAATGTAAATAAATAAACATCCTGGAGTTTGGTTGCAATTGTACTTCATCTATTTAAATGTAATCAATTTTACATATGCAGCTAATTTAACATCTTGACCTCAGATGACCTTTGACCTTGGTATGTGACCTTTGACATATGAAGGTTTCCATGTATGACCTATTGCAAGTTTGGTATAAAATTGGATAGATTGAGCCCATGCATGTGTATTGGTCAAGCTATATTGGGCGAGACGCAGCGCAGTCAACCCCAATATTTTAAAACTCATAGCGAGACCAATACATATTGGGCGTAAATCATCCAATTTTATCATTATTATGTTTTGGATCCAATATTATCCATTATTGTGTTTTGAGGTGTCCAAGTGTGGTGTAATATTGGATGACTTGAGGGCGATACAGTGAAAATTGGCTAAGCCTTGAAAAAAGAAGACAAAAAATCAAGGCGAAACCAATTTTCACTGTATTGCCCGAAAAAAGGAATCCAATATTTACATTATTATGTTTTGAGAATCTGACTCTAATTAAAGATGGGACATCTATGCTTGTTAAATAAATGCACAGTATGTATATGAAGTAGGATAGCCATAAAATCCTATGAAGTATAGGCTAGGCCTAGTCACGCTAGCATCATCATCACCAGGGCTCTCTTTTAAATTCAAAGTGGGGTGACTGTTGCAGTTTTGTATCTGTGTTACATTGCAATACACCCAAAAGTAATGTTAACACATCGATAAATAAGACACTGGCTCATTTTGAATGGTAAATCAAGAGCCTAGACATAGGCCTGCACACAAATCAGAAATAAGCTTATTTAGGGTGTATTTTGTTTTGGAACTACAACAAGAAAACTGTAAAAATGCTATCAAAATGTGTTTTAAATGACTTACTATATCATTGTTATTTGATTTTTTCATTGGAATGTGTAAACATCATGGAAATATTGAGGGAATTTACGTCTAAAAATGCCAGCACAAAAATCGGAGATAAAAATGAGGTTTACTTTTAGGCCTAGGTAAAAAGGCTATAAATTCTCCTTAAACCCAAAACTCAACGGACCAAAATTACAATATTTGTAGCCAAAGAGTATTTCACACTGTTTGTATTAATTAACCTGATCCATGTTTATTGTATTTACCCTTTTCATGAGTAATTCTGATGGAAACTTCTCTCCACACAAAATGTTACTACAGTGTCGGCCATCTTGTTAAGTTGTTGTTTACTTTTTTCACAGGATGTATGGACTTTGTCATAGTGTTAAATAGGGGTTATATTATATTGACGGTAGGGGCTAATTGACTAGTAAAGAAGATAGGTTTTCAACATGTTTCACATCCAAAAACACAAAAATTATCATTCTAGGCTCGTGTTAAAAATATATCAATCATCATATTTTTGTTTCTTTACAGAAAATATACAAATATGGCAATTATTTATCCGGCGTCAGTTATGAAAAGTTCCAACTACAAATTACAATTTCACACCCTTCAAATGTATGGGTCAATCCAGCAAAAACATTGAACCAATCAAAAGCTCTTATTCCAAACTGTCCGATACAGTAAAAAATCGGATGGCCGATTTTTAAACTTACAAATACAGTCCAATACATGATTAACTCGAGTTCAAAGCTCTGTGTAAATGAATAGGACGGAAGATTCTCAAAACATAATAATGGATAATATTGGATCCAAAACATAATAATGATAAATTGGATGATTTAAGCCCAATTTGTATTGGTCTCGCTATGAGTTTTAAAATATTGGGCTAGACTGCGTCTCGCCCAATATTTTTAAAAACTCATAGCTTGACCAATACAATGGGCTTAATCTCCAATTTTATAAAACACTTGGACACCTCAAAACATAATAATGGTTGCAATTGGTCATTGTATGGAAAAATAATGGACAAAACACAAAGTGTGTATACCAAAAGTGTGTACCTATTATTGACACACATTTGACAGACAAAGGATGCAACCATAAGGTCTCTCTCCTACGGACGACCTAAAAATGGCATGTTGAGATAATGGCAATGTTTGTGATAAGTATGATGTTTTGTTCTATATAACTAGGCGATTTGGGCTCGATAATTCTTTTACTAACATTATAACATTATAATGCACAATGTTGTGCTTGCCGGACACATTGGTCTACATGTATATAAAGATACATTTACTAGCAAAACTGAATCACACATGTACTTGCTTCATTCATTTCAGTCTATAAACTATCTTCAGGACCTGTATTATTTGCTATGAGTATGATTCGTCGAGATATAATCCTTGTTAAGGGTCACTTTTTCCTTCTTTGAGAATCCACGTTAAGGATAGTTTTTGAGAGTTGATTCACACGGATGATTACAACTTTTATACATGAGTGCCACCCCCGCCCCCTTCTTCCCGGGCATTTTGAATGACAAAAGCCCCCCCCCCCCCCTCCCCAAGCCCTATTGTGCCCCGCCCCATTCTCCGGATGTAGTGTATTAATATTATACTACATCCGGAGAATGGGGCGGAGCACAATAGGCATTATGGCAATTTACATGGACCATTTTTCGAGCACGTTTTCAGTAAATCTGTTACACACCCCCCCCCCCCCCCCCCCCCCCCCGCCCCGCTCTCAAATTTTCTTAGCTGACTGCAAACAAATTTGGGTTAACCTTTAACGAAAATTTCGGAAATCTTGGCCCTCCCCCCCCCCCCCCCCCCCCCCCCCCCCCCCTCCCTGATA
This sequence comes from Ophiura sarsii, assembly GCA_035610835.1. Taxonomy (NCBI): domain Eukaryota; kingdom Metazoa; phylum Echinodermata; class Ophiuroidea; order Amphilepidida; family Ophiuridae; genus Ophiura; species Ophiura sarsii. Next base: position 50,439,219 of record CM069448.1, read on the forward strand.
AAATCATAAATACGCCACTGAACATTGCTCAAAATAAGCAGCATCTGACACCAAGAACCCACGAAATTCCATAATGATTTTGTCAACGTGATGGGCGGGCACGGATGGCTATCAACTTTTTGAATGTAGTTGATTTGTTTAAAAATCATTTTTATTCAGTGAATTTTGCTTTATTCTGTATACTAGCACGAAATAAAGTTAGTTTAAAGGTAGATGACCCGATCACATTTCCAATTTTCAACTTGAAGTTTTCTATTCTACATGAAAGGTCATCCTTAAAAATGTCGTGTTCCAAAGTTTGAGTTGCATAGCTCTAATGGTTCTTATTTTAGACGCACAAGATGCTGTGAACTGTACCCATTGAGTTGTATACAAACTATATCGGTGGTATACCACCATTCGCGGTAATTCGACGTTATTTCGTCGATTTCTCCGTAATTATACCGATTTAGGCCATCAAATTTCAGTATGATGATGAGAAAAATACGAGCTTTCATATGATATGAAAATCTCCGTATGTTTGAAATAATTCTGTGTTACGAAAATGTGATCGGGTCATCTACCTTTAACAGAACTCATGTACGAAAAGAAATTGCGGACGGCTGACTTTGAAGGCCGGCAGTTTTGCAAATATTTTTTATTGCGAAATGAATTAGGCTATATTTTGCCGATTTAATAACCCAGTTTCGTTGGTGATTGAAACATAGAGGTTATCCATGTAGCCAAGTGCAACGTACAAAGGGGAATCGCACCCGGACTATTCTATATGAATAAGTGCGTTACGTCCAATTCATTGCATGAACCGTATGGTTGCTGAATGTGCCTAGTACTATTATGAAACAGTTGTCTTCTTTCTGAAAATCGTTAAACACATTTTCCTGACAAGATGTCGCTAATCCAGAAATACGTGTAACCGCTACTGATTAGTATGCAGGGAGTCAGAAAAAACGAATACTTTGTTCACAAAGACGTCACAAAAGACATAGGTATGCATATTCAAAACCAATGGTAGCACTACAAAGACCTATACATTGGCTTTCATTAAAAGAAGAATTAACGAATTAGCAAGCCATCCTTAATGAGGTTCGCTTTCTGAATCAGCTGAAATGTATCTTTCCACCTTTTTTTTCTTTAATCCAGGCTTTATTATTACTCATATTCCACAGTTCTGTTAATTTCAAGTAATTTTAAGATTTTGAATCCAACACATTCATGTGCCTTTTCATGTTTTTCACTAGTTTCATTGGTTGGCATCTCTGAATCAGTTACCCAACAATACCATGTATTATTGCCATTCCGTGCGGATTGGCTTAAAAACACCGGGTTTTACTAAAATCGTTGTAACATTATGACGCAATGATCGAATTCAAAAAATCTTATTTTGAATGAAAGCCAATTATGTGGTATTTTTAGCACTTTCATTGCTTCTAAATATTCAGGCCTGTAATTGTTGTGGCGCTTTCGCTAAAAATGTGCCCGTTCTTTCTGACTCACACTGTACGGCGTATCGAAACATGGGTCCACAAATGGGCGAGCTGATAATCTTCAGTCTTGACAATAATGTGAATTTCCTCTTGGTATTTTATGGCTAGAAAGTGTATGCTTTTGTTCTTTCACTAACACATTTCACCCGGCTATTGGTTTTACCATACAAAACAGATTTTTCAGAAACCGTTCCAAACTTTCAAATGCTATCTCAAGAATTACTGAACCAATACTAGGCATGTTTGTACTTGTTTTAATGTATTTCTCACGGTAAGTCTAAATATGGTGATGAAACTCAATAATGTTGATAATTTATGTTGATATATTTTGTGCAATTTTAGAATGTCGTCTGCAGACGCCTGCCGCGTGGAAAGTGTTTATTTCATGGAAACCAATTGTAAACTCTTTGAGATTTTTGATCCAATGACTGTTTTTTTGTTAGCTCATTGTTCAATTTGTGTTTTAGCTGTCTTTAAATCTAAGAGGTCTCGCTATGACAAAGTTTGTATGGCTAGCCCCGTCTTAATAGATAAATAATTTCAAATAAAATTGGGGTGGGGCTAACCGGCTTACAAATCATTGCATATATCTCAAGAAGTTCCTTAAAGAACTTTATCGGGAAAATTGTACAGATTAACCTAAGATATATATTCTTTAACGACTCCTTTACCGAAAGGTCTATATTTCTGAATTTGTATTCTTTCTGATTTGTATTTATAAAGAATTTTGGTTTTCTTTATTTCAAAAGTTATTAGTTCTACCGTTTTTTTGGAGGAACACGCTGAAAAACTCTTCAGTTGTAGGCGATATAAATAAAATCAATGCCTGCTTACATTAGCCTATACCAATTTAGAGCCGGGTTTTTCTATGTGAAAATGAGAGCACCATTTGACCATGTTGGCTTAGGGAGCAGTTCCATTTATACGCGATAAATTTATCGCGACTGTATCGGGGCCTGATATGTTTTGGACCCGATGTTTTTCAATTTGATTCGCGATAAAATAGTCATCAGGCCGCGATAAAATAGACATCGGGGCCCGATACGAGGCCTCTGCCATACCATGGGGTATGTTTAGCAAATAGAGCGGGACATTGTTTAGCAAATACACGAGGATAATACAATTTACGTTAAACATCCATAATCAATAACATTATCTCTAAAAACATGAAATGCTGAATTTGTACCTTACAACTAGAATAAATAACCCGAAGCTCTATTTACATACCGACCACTTATCTTTCGTTATATTTAAACAAGCGGTAATACGCTACTCGATAAATAATCCTTTGCTACTCGCAACTGTTCGCGATAAAAATCTCATCGGGGCCTGATAAAAAACTCATCGGGGCCCGGAACATTCTCGCAATTTTTATCGCGTATAAATGGAACTGTTCCCTTAGTACAATAGAGGAAATCGTAGTCGGCAAACAATGCACCACAATTTAAAGATATGGCAACAAAATCAAAATAATAGTAAAAATCATTGACATGATAAGGCCAAAAGGGCTTTTTGATTATTTCAACATAAAACAGTATGCCAATTAGATGCAAATTAGAAATTTCTTTAAGCTGGTACATGCGATTATACATGAAAGTCCTAAGTTGATTGGATCATCCGAATTTGAATGATGGCCTAAAATATGAAACTATTCATTTTGGAGTGTTTATGCCCTATCGCGCAGTGTATTGTACGGTATCACATTTTGTATTTTTTTCCCAGTAGTGTCACGCATTGATCATGTTGATTGTCATCTCCCGTGGACTGTTCAATATTGTTCTGTACAGATATCTGTGCTTATGCACAAATGTGTAGAATTTACTTCACAAAAACAAAATCTTATTATACGTTTCGTGTTTGTTTTTGTTTTGTTTTTTGTTTATTTCGTATATTATTTTAATTGTGTCTCAAAATGATGTAACAAAATTGCAATAAGATTTGTTCAATTGGAATATTTGCCCATAAACCTTTTTTTATATAAATATATTTTGTTAACAGAAAAGGTCAGGCTTCCCATTGCAGGAATGTAAAAACGCCTTATGGCCCAGGTTATGATTGAAGCGAAACGAATGCTGCTTCATAACCTTTCGGGTTGTTTTTTTTCAAAAGTTGATTTTTTTTCTTCTCCAAATATTCGATGTTTTTACCTAGGGGACAGAAAAATTCGCCATCAAAAATGTGGCTTCTCTCAACAGTTTTAGCTATGGATGCTTGTTTTCTTCGTACAGACCTGGTATAAGAACAGTGTTATCGTGGATCCTTCCAATCAATTGTGACTTACACTATACAAGTATTAATTAAACGCATCCGTACTGATTAACAGTATGTAACTTACCTTTACACCACGCGGCCGGGCTTGCAGCAGATGGCTACCCTGAAAATCGCCAATCCTTTTGATTTAAATAGTCTAATTCAAAGCCGTGACCGGTTACAAATGACAAACTCCACATTTGCTGGCGATGACTTGTGACGACTTGTATTATCCAATTTCACACTATAATCCAGTTATCCAATGATTGTCATTTATCCATAATGACAATGCAGAAAAGTCCAAATGCAATTTCCTATCTTTCTTCCTAACCTCAAATCAGATATCTTTGGTGATGTGATGCGAACAACTGCTGAATCCCCTTACTCCATATTTTGTTGCGATTATTGTAAGAATAATTTCTTAATCGGTTTTTCCCCCCAATGATTCACTCCAATTGATTGATGTGGCTATTAGTATTTTTCTTCCTCTGTTTCACCCTACGCTGCCGATGCTACAACAGAGAGGCTCTGTAGTAAGGTGTGGTTGGTGAAGAAAAACCAACCACTTGAATTCTAACCACGTGATTTTCAACATACGAAAGCGCTACAGAAACGTTTATTAATATGTAAGTGATATGGTTATATTAGTAACAGTGGGTATATCTAAACGGCCGCAAGCATGGCAAAATCAAAACCTATCAGTCACAGTAAGGAAACTGGTAAAAACAAGAATATCTTGGTATACTATTAGAATGAAAGTTCATTGTACGATAAAAGATGTGAGGTTGTTTAACCCCCCCCCCCCCCCCCCCCCCCCAATGAAGTTGTTTAACCTTAATTCACAAATCAATTGAGGGATGAGTTTATAATGGACTTTTTGCGACGAAACAAACATTGAATAGGGTAGATCAAGGAATGAACATTTGGATATATAGTCTTGTTATTTCTCTGGTACGTAATGAAAATATTTGCAAGTCTACTTTGAATTTGAATTTAAGCGGGAACCTCAAATACCCGGAAACGGTGGTTCTTATCTGAAATACAAACTATAATTGATTCCTAGGGGGAAATTCAACTTTTTATTTTCTATTATTATTGTTGGCATTTTTCTCGAAAATAATGACTACGGAAATGTGGTTTTTTTTTTCATTTTCAAGGGGATATAGATCATTTCAATCAGAAAATATTCGATCGATTCCGAATGTTTTCGATTAGCCGGCCGGGTGTTTTGGCATCATCAGTGTGGATGACTCGAGGTCATCCACAGAAAAACAAACGAGTTTTCATCCGGTATGTGCTTTTAATAACCCGTGTGTGGATTGTGCTTGTGTTGGTGAGAGATTTTCTTCCTCACAAAGTTGTATTTTGCGGTGTGTCAGTAACAAAAAACGGTGAGATAACAGAGATTCGGGGATATACCCGGTTTACATTTGATCTTGCAGCTCGATAAAGTTGCCGGTATCGACGCCATTGTTGACAAAAAAACAAAACAGTCTCGCTCCTAGTTTTACTTCTCATGGGTGTACGCTTGTACGTCAACACAGTAAACCACAGTTGAAGCGGACAACCGATGCTCTGAATGCGACCAACCTTTAAAGCACCTAGTCCATGAACTGTTTTTCCGAAGTGTTCCGATCTCAATTTGAAAGCAGTTGTAGGGGAAAGGGCAAAAATAATGATATGGTGAAAACTATTTGGAGTCACAATAAGGAATTAGTTTTAGTTTTAGTATTAGTTCTGTAATCCGTGAGATAGACTTTGAAATTTGGGAAAGGTTTCTAAAGACTAGTATAGTCACGTGGAAAGTGCTAAGATCCTAAAAGTAACACAGGGCAGCTATAGCAGATAGGATAGTTATGTGGAAAGGCAATATCTATAATAGCTGCCACATGTTATATATTAAGGGTGCTTAAAGATATGCTCTTGTGAAAACACAATCTAACAAATGGCAGCCATGATTGCAGATAGGACTTTGTAGCACTAAACCCTCGATTTGTTGCCCGGGTAGAAGCGAGGCATGCTAGTATTGCTCAAGTGATCATCTTTGAGCCGACACAATAAACATGTATTCTGGAAGTTCTTTTCCAGGGTTGCCTGTTGTGAAAACAAAAACCTTTTCATCTCTGCAATTCCAATGCGTCTTGTTGACATCTTGGGGATGAAAAAACGACGAGTTTAGGTGTTGATCATTAGGTTACAAGGCCCGCTTAGCAGCGCCATAAATTGATGCCCTAAAACCCGTCAATAAATTTAAATATTCGATATTCCATCCAAGCTGGTTGCTATATATATATGACATAATTCTCGTGTGCAACCAACCGGCTGTATTGAGTGTAAAGGCATGAGCGTCAGATGTAATTTGCAACATAATGGAAACTTACCCATGCAGTTAGCCCCGAATTCAAATATATGCACTGGGTAATCCTCTCGTAGTATTGATAACAGGTTTACCAGAGCGAATTAGTAGCGCTTCTAAGCGGGCAATTTATGTCATGAATCTATGGAAGAGTTCTGGATACACTAGTTATATAATGGATGGACCATTGATTACCAAAAGTAAGGATAGTTCTTAAAAGGTTGTAAACATGTGTAAAGACCCATATTTGGTTCGTACGAGAACCATCAATTTTCAAAAGAACCATTTGGCTAATGAAATATGATACCAAGTTTCCCGTTTCATATTTTGAAAAGAGTGGGTGTCTATTTTCATTATTCATTATTCATTATTTCACTCAATTTCATTATTGCATCTGTAAGGGGTGTTAACTACTAACTACCTATTGATTCGTATATTATATAAACTTTAATAACACTTTAACACTTTGAAAAACAATTAAGGAAGCATTTGTAGATGTGTTATTGAAAATGTCAACAAATCTGACTGAAATATTGCAACGTCAATTACATCTGAAATCGGAGTAGGTAATGCAAACAATTTCATTATTAACCATATACTACGACACCACTGCCATTAAAATCCCCTAAAATCAACAGGAAGATATGTCTGGTGTTTTGAGCCACTAAAAGTTTTGATTTTTATTCAAGTTTGTCAGAAAATGTAATTTTTTTCACAAAATGATGAAAGTTTTGGTAAAACTGAAAAGTTGGGTAGGTAGGGAACTTTCATTATATTAGCCTTACTTTTAACCACTTTGCGGGCCATTTTGCTGAGTGAGAGGGAGAGAGGGGGAGCGAGTATATGCTGATATATTATTGCAATATTGTTGCCCCCTCCCCGATGCTCCTAATCTCTGTATGTCCTATTATTTGTATCAACAAATTGTCTAATATTGTTATTTCAGTGCTACCGACTGGTTGAGTCACATTCACTGATACGAGAAAGCGAACATTCCTGACGCGAAAATAAAAGCATGGGGTGTACACACACCCCACACATTAAACCAAATGTTAATTATCCTACGAGCAGGCTTTGGTGTGATTTCCAAATTATGTGATCTTCCAAGGGGCGCCCCCTACCCATGATTTTTTTGTCGCGCGTTTTAGCGAGACTTTTAGATCGTTTCGAATCTATGCCCATTTCACGTACAGTGTAGATATACAGATATATTAAAGCCATATGTGATCTTTTCCAGGGGGCGCCTTGATTTTTTTGAAAGTAGATTTTCTTGCAGTTTTACATTTCTGATCATAAGTCATAAATATATTCTGAGTTACAGAGCGATACGATTCCTAAAGACTTCAAAATCTTGGTTTTTAAGGGTTGAAAATAGATTGTTTGCTAGCGAAAAAAAACAATTTTCAATCTATTTTCACTCTAAAAACCATGATTTTGAAGTAATAGGAATCGTATCGATCTGTAACTCAGAATATATTAATGATTTATGATCAGAAATGTAAATCTGCAAGAAAATCTACTTTAAAAAAAATCAAGGCGCCCCCTGGAAAAGATCACATATGGCTTTAATATATCTATATATCATACTATAAGCCCATGCAAAACAATAGTAGAACTGCAATGACTTTGTGTATAATGACTTTGTGTTTCCAAAATATTCAATAACCATAACTAAAGATATGGCTTATAAGTATATAAGCTTTGTGTGTGTGTTGGGGGGGGGGGGCATACAAATAATCGCATATGTTTAGGGGGGTCATAACAAATTAACGACGATAACTGACAATTTTGTGACCCCTCCCCCTACAGAAAATGACCGCCTCTCTTCCTTTTACACATTTATTAAATTCCAGAAACATTTGATAAAATTCAGACGAATTAATCATTATTGAATTTGAAATATCTCCATTTTAACGTATACCCCGCCAAAAAAAAAGTGCTCATTAAAAACAATGTATCAGCAGCGTTAGGATTGTATGCAGTGGTGTAGTTATAATGTTATGCTGTAAAATCGAGTAATACCATTTTATTAATTGTTTGCATTTTAACTTTACTTACTTATAATATACCTGTGTATATATAGCAAAGAATGTCTTTGCTTATATACTCCGTATGTTTATATATGTATTGTCAGAGTTTGTCTTACGCTAGTAATACACATGAGCACAATGTGAAAGCGCAGTTATATAACCAATATTTACGTAAGGTTGCCTTTATCAAAAATAAACACCCGGAGCAGACGGAGCTAAATTCACTTTATATTGTAAATTTGGTTCGCAACTTTTAGGTAGGGTACCAGTGACCTGATATAAAGAACATAGTGGATTTCGCTGGCAGCAGGACGTCACATACCGAACAACACCAAAAAATGAATCTTAATCGAATATTGTTTCGACTAGTACAACATGCGAAAACCTTAGTGACTAGTAGACGAAGTAGACAAGAATGTGTAAGCATCACGATAACAGCATGTCTGGTTTTCTTTCTCGTGTATTTGCTGTTGGATGACAGACATCACCATGCTACCAGCAACGATATTCATTCTCGTAATGCTGTCCCAGCTGCCGTTACAAACATTCTGAAACGTGTCGAATCAATGAATGGAGACCAAACTGGGGACCGGACTCGGAACCTGACGGTCCGATTGGAGACCGCCGTGGCTAATACGTCTTCTTCTGTCGGTTATCATCGTTCATCGAGCCGGCGGGAGAATAAAAATGTGGAACGCCAAGGAAGCGAAGACCAGTACTCGGCATCGCGTGTATCAATTCAGCATGACAAAAGTGGTAACGAGGCTCATGCTGGGTCTTACAACAATAACCATGATAACCCTAATGGAAAAGGCGTCCAAAGTGAATCAGTACTCACTGATGAATCTTCGATTTCTAGCGCTGTCAAGAATAGAGAAGAAGATGTTAGGTATGTTGATCATGAAAATGCCCAACCAAATTCGTACCAGCTGCAGGTTGGAGATGGTTCTGCAAACAGTGGAGGAAATCCGGCACAACACTCTTTTGGTCCTGACAATGAACCCCGCAATGAACAGCTGATTCCTGTTCAAGAGAAACAGGGAGGGGCACGTTCGAAAGAGGATACATACGCGCATGATGAAGATCTTGGAAAGCGTTATCATCAGGATCAGGGGGGAAAATACTCTGATTATGAACAGCAAAATGGAAACAAACTGTCATACAAAAATGGGCTTGTTGACGACGACGATCCTAACATAATAAAATCTGGTAGGAAGGTTCCGGATGGGTTTAGCTCAAAACAAAATCCAAGCAATTTCAGTGGTCCTGAAGATAGTCAATCCAGTGTCGGGCAAGAAGAGGTATCTGAGAACATTCAAGCTTACGCTGGATCTGACAATCTCTCTGACGAGCAGAATCAGAGAGAGATCGTACCTGAAATAGATACCAATGACTACGAGTCTGAGAGGAGTCGGAATGGTGATCTTCGGCAGAATCGGGCAGAACAGCAGTCTGTGGAAGATGGTCAAGCCTACGCTGATGCTGAAAATCTTTCCGGTGAGCATAACCAGAATGAAAACATACCTGAAGAAAATTTGAATGACTTTGAAGGTCCTGAAGTTGGCCAGTATATTGCTGTGCAACAGAGGCTTAATGACGAGATGCACAAAGATTATAATGAATACGCAGGTCATGAAAGTGCATCCGGTCAGCAACAGAATGAAGACGCTGTTATCCCTGAAGACAAAATGAACGACTATGTTGGTCCAGGAGATTATCAACATGGTCATGAACAGGGACAGAGTCAAGTACAAGGTGAACAAAGTCAAGACAACGTTGTTCCTGAAAGAGATGAGATGCACAACGATGAATACGCAGATAATGAAAATGCATCCAGCCAGCAACAGAATAAAGACACTGTTATCTCTGAAGACAAAATGAACGACTATGTTGGTCCAGCAGATTATCAACATGGTCATGAACAGGGACAGAGTCAAGTACAAGGTGAACAAAGTCAAGACAACGTTGTTCCTGAAAGAGATGAGATGCACAACGATTATAATGAATACGCAGATAATGAAAATGCATCCAGCCAGCAACAGAATGAAGACACTGTTATCTCTGAAGACAAAATGAACGACTATGTTGGTCCAGCAGATTATCAACATGGTCATGAACATGAACAGAGTCAAGTACAAGGTGAACAAAGTCAAGACAACGCTGTTCCTGAAAGAGATGAGAAGCACAAAGATTATAATGAATACGCAGATAATGAAAATGTATCCAGCCAGCAACAGAATCAAGACGCTGTTGTATCTGAAGATAAAATGAGCGATTCTGTTGTTCCGGCGGATTATCAACATGGTCATGAACAAAGTCAAGTTCAAGCTGGACAAAGTCCAGACTACGCTGGTGGTCCTGGACGAGATGAGAACATCTACAGCCAACAGAACAAACAAGAAGAAGAACCACTTTCTGAAGAGGGAGACAACGTTGATGGACCGGACAATGATCAGTTCATATCTGAGTCATCCTTAGTATCCAATGAATATGGTCAAATTGACTCGTCTGCGGGTGGTCACGAGAAAGATGCCTTTAACAATACATGTGACCCCAAGTTGTGGATTGCGCACTACGCTAAAGTCAATATGACATCGGTACTACGATATAACCTATTGAATTGTGTCCGACGCAATACTTCTAGTAAGTGGTCGCTCGATTGTGACGACAACCTATACGAAGTTTACAAAAACGCGCTGATTTCGGCTAGCAAAATATCGTCTGAATCTAGTGTTTACCTTTTCAAATCTTTCTTTGAGACTGCAAAGACATTCATTCCTCTTTCAATGCGGCTATCAATATTGACAAAATTCATGAATTCTTGCGGCTTCAAACAACGTTTACCGGATGTTATTCACATCGGTGTCACGCAGAGTGGAACTTCGGCTTTGCAACAATTTCTCGTCACCCATCCGCAAATCTCGCGGTCGCTTCAACAAGAAATTCACTACTTCGATTGGAATTACGATAAAGGAGTCGATTTTTACAAGTCCCGGATGGGATATCAAGCACAAGGCATGATATCGTACGAGAAAACCTCACGCTATTTCACAACCCTAGATGCCCCGCGCAACATCGCCAAAGATCTACCGAAATATGTCAAGTTTATTTTGTCTGTAAGAGATCCTATCGAAAGAGCTCTATCGGAATTCAGATATAACTCGGAAATATTACTGTTTTCGGCATTTCTTAAAGACAAAAATGCTTTCATGAATGCTTCAAGTCTCACTGAAGGATTGATATTCCAAAAAGAAATATTGGATCAATACGGTGCAGTTAATAGCGCCAATAACATACTTGATACCAGTTTATATTCAAAACATTTTAATACGTGGTTGCAATACTTTCCCAGAGATAGATTTTTAATAATTGACCAGGAAAGTTTCGCCAAGAATCCCTCATTTCAGTTACAAAGAATAGAACAATTTCTTGGCCTGAGAAAGTTTTTCCAAGCAAGTATGTTTGAGACTCGTACAATGGACGCGTTTTGCATGATATTACCCCGTATGGATTCCGTTTCTAAAGTGTGCCCTTATAGGGGCACCCCCGTGTTCCTACCAAAGCCGCAACTAAGCGAAGAAACATGGCTAAAACTGTGCTCCTTTTTCAAACCATACAACCAAGAATTTGTTCGCTTGACAAATAGGAATTTCAACTGGATTTGTCAGTAAATCTTATTTTATTTGCGATAACAATTTAAGGGGGTGTTAGTATATTTGGTAATGGATCCAAACGGGTCCAAATTGTTTCAAACGGGTCCACGTTTTACGTACTTTACCTTTATTTTGTAATGCATTTTCTAGACATTATGTGATACATTTCAACTCGTTTCGATACTATTGGACCCATTTAGACCTATTTTGGACCCGTTGGGACCCTTTTGGACCCATTACCAATATTACTAACATCCCAATTTTAGGGTGATATTTATATCTGTCAAATATCTGTTAAAATAAACTATTCAAAAAAGTTCGTACAATTTTTGTTAATCGCCTGTATTTCATATATTTCGTGATATGTTCAGTTTGGAACTTATTCTCGTACGTATTTGGACGCGGTTTTAAGCTAAGCACGCGCTTAATTTTAACTTTGACTAAACACATCGTTTAACTAAATAAATGCAAGTCTCGAAAATGTGTCTTTAACTTAAACACGCGTCTAACTCACTAAATATGGGTATGGGTATATGGTATAACGCGCATTTAACTAAACTCGTGCAACAATTGCGCCTTGAATGATTACTCAACCAGGCCCGCGGCAAGCTGAGTGCATATTGTGTAATCTTAGAAATATACGTGCATTCGAGGAATTCGGACGATATTTATTGTACCACAATGTATTGAATACATGTATACAGAAACACACGACCACTCTGGGGACGAGATTTGCGGAGTTTAAAATCGTTTTTTTTAAACACGTCGTTTAAAAGATAAACTCGCGTGTAATTTTGAGACATGAGTTTAGTTAGACACGGTTTTGAGCTAAAACAGTGTGTTTAATTCAAGAATACGGCCCAATGTTTATTTGCATATCAATTAAAGGCAGATGTGCTCATCTTTCCAATGGTTCCATTCACATTTATATCAATTATTTCTTTCAGTGCAGAGATACTTGCTTGATAATATGATGATATCCCAATCTGAATGTGCCAAATATGGATAACAAATTAGCTGCATTTTAACACAACATCTGCACTTAGATGAACAACGCCAGTTATTTAAAAGTTTTAAACAGTGTTTTACAATGCAATTATCAACACAACATTTCAACATGTTCAACAGATAACAGAGTTGTTCTTTTGAGCACAAAATAATGGTGAATTCGGCACATTAAAAAAACCTCCCCATATAAGTGTCTGAGCACTGAAACAAGTTTGTAATACAAACGTCGTCCTGGTCCATTGGATTGAAAAAATAAACACTGTTGAGCTTTCCGTTGATAAACATATTGGGCCGTATTCCCGTACTAAACACGGTTTTAGCTTAAGGGGGGACTTAATGAAGTTTTTGTTGAATTTTGTTAGTGCTGTAATTATTGAACCATGACTCAAATGTATATAAAAGTATACATTTTTGGAAAGGAAATGGATCAGAGAATCTAAATTTGGCATCAATTTTGACCAAAAATGTTGATATTTTAAGAAAATCACAAAAAATCACTTTTTTAACCCAATTTTTTTGAACAAAGCTAACAAACATAATTTTGAGTTAAAAATGCCCAAATCACTTGATGATGATGTTAAGACACTACTGGAGGGACGACTTTTTTTTTTTTAAATCATTTTTCACGTTTTTTGGCACTTTTTGATCAACATTTTCAAAAATATTAGATTAGGTTTTTAAAAAAAAAATCGTCCCTTCATTAGTGTCTTAACATCATTATAAAGTGATTTTGCCATTTTTTACTCAAAATTGTTTTTTGTTAGCTTTGTTCAAAAAGATTTGGGTCAAAAAAGTGAATTTTGTGATTTTCTCAAAAAATCTACTTTTTTGGTCAAAATTGACTCCAAATTTGGATTCTCTGATCCATTTCCTTTCCAAAAATGTATACTTTTATATACATTTAATTTATAGTTCAATAATTACAGCACTCACAAAATTCAAAAAAGCAGATCAAAAACTTCCTTAAGTCCCCCCTTAAAACCAAACCGTGTCTTAAATTTATAAACTCGTCCCTAAATAAACGCAAGTTTATCTTTTAAACGACGCGTTCAACAGCCCGATTTTAAAGGTCGTGCGATCACTGTATACAGGTATAGTCAATTTATTGTGACCCAAATGGAATTACAATAGATATCGACCGAATTACTCAAATGGATGTGCATCTATATAAGACTAAACGATCTGCACTTCAGCGTGCACCGGGCATGTAAGGTCGAGTAATTATTTAATAGGCGTACAATTGGTTTTAGTTAAACCATAGTTAAGCAGAATTTCGAGAATTGCGTTTAGTTAAATAATTTGTTTAACGTTTAAGTTACACTCGTGTTTAGTTTAAAACCGCCTTTAAATACAAATGTGAACACGAGACATCAGACAATTGGTGATTGAAAACAATTTGCAAACTTCTAAATAATTATATTGCTCAACATACCATGATAGAAATTGTCCTGTTATTCACGTTTTATTTTACCCCTTATTCCAATTTATTCTGAAGTATTATTGTAATGAACACTTGAAATTCCAATGACTATCTGTCGGGATCCCATCCTTTGTAAGGACTTTCCTTGGGTTTTGGGTTTTTTTTGTCGTAACATTTTTAAAGTTTTTTACCGTAAAATACCATGACACGAATTTCTATGACGTTTTCTGTTCATTGCTCCTAAGCACGCTTGAAGTTTATATCTGTACAAATCGCCATCCATATTATTCATTTGTCTATTTCGCGCAATAGGTGATCCAAAGCTGCTCTATTCGTTGTTGACGTAATGCACGGCATGCAGTAACTCATGGTTACTGGTCAAGCCTGTGCCAATACATCTGTTCCGAATTATGATACTGCCATGATAGATTTTTTTGATGAACCAAATCTAATCAGAGTGGTTCGTAACAAAGATATTGTGAACCAGTTTACCTATTAACGGTTTTATTCTACAGGGTGTCTCAAAATGATCTATACCGGGTTTCAAAAATATATAAAAAATATAAGACAAATACTGTTTCAGATGTAAACACTTGCGATATGATGGTGAAAAGTGTCCTACTTATTCCGTTAATTTCAGTGAGATATCTCTTTTCGTTCCGCCGTGGCAAGACATAATCGAAAACGATGAAAAACATATTTTCATATTTTGGCTTACATTATTCATGTTTATACAGCTATTCTCTCTTGCACTACCAGCATTTCAAACAATGAACCCTACACCTCAAAAGTTATATTCAAAACAATCAAAGCTTTGTTTTCTATGCACAAAACATTCGATTGATATCAAAAAGCTAATTAAAATAAAAAGAGGGTGCAATAATAATGCGAATAACATTTAAACATGTTAAAAGATCTTTATGACCAATCGGCAAGTAGTTCCCAAACATTTATTTTCAAATTGTGTGTTTGGAAGTTGGTTTTCATCAAAATCATCGTATAGCATTTACAGCAAATATGGTGCAAATTAAAGCTCAAAAGAGAATAACTGCATTCTGTGGAAAATGATTATCGACTAACACCAGCATGCTTTGTTTTATCGCTTGACTACATGTAGTGGGATTTTCTAGTCTCCTGTGCCTACTATACTTATGTTCATGTAGTCATGTAGTGCGAAGGCTAATGCAAAGGTTTTCCGCACGCATATATTTCATAAGTAATGATCTTTGGGGGGTAATGCACAGGAGTTTGCTAAAAGTCGTATAGTATAGTGAGGATGTAAAACGTTGTTTGGGCACTGCAGCGGTGCTAAGCATGCTGGGATTACCCAAGCAATCTTCGTGCAATATTATAATTATATTATTAGAACAACAAAAAAAGAAAAATACCAAATCATGGATCAAAGACAGCTGTATCCTATAATGTGTATGTAAATCGAAATACTTTTATTTGCTCAAATTAAATTACAGCGTGTCCAATAACAAATTGGTCCCAAAACAGGAGAGCTGATGAGTTTTGAAATGAAGCGTGGCAATTCTTCACAGTTTAAATGTCAGTATATAGCCTACCTGAGGTTAATCTGTGAAAATGTCAAACAAATACATGGGAAACTTTTTGAGATATATGCGATGATATGATTAATTTGGTTGCGAATCAGTGATCCGTGAAGGTGTTTCTTCAGTTTGAGCATAGCGCTTTCCACGCGGCAGTCGTCTGCAGACTACAATTCAATATTTCACAAATGTCGAAATTATTTAATTTCATCATCAAAAATGCATTACAATAAGTACAAACATGCCTAGTTCTTGAGATAAGACTTTGAAAGTTCGGAAAGGTTTCTGAAAATCTGTTTTGTATAGCAAAACTTACAGCCGCGTGGAAAGTGTTAGCCAACCAACGTTACCGTAGCGAGGCCTCTTTAGGTTAAAAGACGGCTAAAACCCTTACTAAACATGAATTGAATCATAGATAAAAACATAACTTTATTGGATAAGTTTTGTAATAATTCTTTTAGCATTTTTAGAGTCCTTAATCAGAACTGAAAAAAATTGCTTAAAGCCCGAATGGCAAATGCATATTGCGTGGGTGGTGATTTTTTGTGCAGAAACTGGACGAAACGGTTCCTGACACGCTTCACTTCAACACTGCGTATAATCGTAAAGATATTGCATTGGGTTTTATCATTTTATGAAAATAACACAGTGAAAGGACAAATGCAAATATTTTCTACCCAAAAAAACTGAAGAAGAAAATATTCACACTAATATTTACAAAATAATCAGCTTGCCTATTTTTGGACCCAATTTTTATTTTAGGACACGCTGTATGCATGCTTAATCATTCTCTTATGTCCATGCTTTAATATATCCTGTTTCCACTACAAATTATTTTGCAATATTTAGCTGGTGAGTTCTTTGCCAGAGCATCTGTATCAGACTACATGTACAGTCAGTGTAATTTTAAAAGCTTACCTGTCACTCAAATAGCATAAATACACCTTATATCATCTTGTAGATGTCAAAGCTGACGTGCGAGTAATGGCCAGTTTTCAAGAGGATATACTGATGATAGTTTGATAGATACGTCGTAGAAAAGCTTCATATACTCAGAAATTGAGTTAGACACACGTTTAGTAAGACACGGTAAAATAAGCCACTTGATCAAAAGGAATATAATTTAGATGGTGTATCACTATCAATTATTCTGCCCCCTCTGCGGTTAACACTTTCCACGCGGCTATTATTTTTTTACCATGTACAAAACGGATTTTTCAAAAACCTTTCCCAATGTTTAAAGTCTTTCTCCAATACCAGGTTTGTTTGCACTTATTTCAATGCATGTCTTATGGTGATTCCAAATAATTTATGGTAATGAAATTCAATAATTTTGACATTTTTGAAACATTTTGTGAAATTTTGGAATGTCGTCTGCAGTCGCCTGTCGCGTGGTAAGTGTTAAAAGAGAAAAGATCAATTATTCTGCACTGATGGCAATAATTCCTTCAAAAACACCCCTTTCCATTGTAGGCCATGTGTTAGCTAACTGCTAACGGATGAAGAAATACACAGTCCTCAAAAAGAGTAACTAACCAGGATATAGCCTCAATATGCTCTCGACTCGGAACTATAGCTCCTACGTTATAATAGTTATCATACCGAATTGGCGAAGCCAATGAGGTTGATGACTTATTTATCATAAAGTGCTCAACAAAAGAAAGTCGTACACTTTGTTTAGGTCAATTAAAGTAACTTTTGATTGTTTTTTTAACAAACAGGCTAGATAGACAGGCTAGATAGACATTTGGATGAATCTTTTAGGCACATTTTGATACCAAACATAACACCTAGCAACAAAGATAAACCATGATTAGCGCCATTTAAAGAAAATTAGTCACTTTTCAAAAGTCACATTTTCAATTACTACACGGGAGGAAAATGGGTGTGCGAGGTTCACCCCGTGTGTGACACTGTTATTAACCACGATTGACCGGCGGGCAATCGATCACACTGTGCAGCCGTGTACACTACCGTGCGCTGGGCGTACACTTAGTGAGCGGGATATTTGATTCCGAACATAAAGGGCATTATGTGCTTGTTAACAATTGGTGTTTCTTCCGGGTAGTGTATTGAAAATGTGACTTTTGAAAAGTGACTAATTTTCTATAAATGGTGCTAATTATGGTTTATCTTTGTTGTTAGGTGTTATGTATGGTATCAAAATGTGCCTAAAAGATTCATCCAAATGTCTATCTAGCCTGTTTGGTAAAAAAAAATCGAAAGTTACTTTAAATGACCTAAACAAAGTGTACGACTTTCTTTTGTTGAGCACTTTACGATATACACGCTTAGAAATGAGTGTCAAATTTTGCTGGGTAAAAAAGAAATGTGTAGTTTTTTACCCAATATTGTGCTAAACATCAATTTCGTAAAATAACTTTTTACACATGCAATAGTTTACTATTGAATTCCGAGTTTTACACTCTGGAAGTGTAGAAAAGTGCCCGTAATTGGGTAAAACATGATTTGACACCATGAAAGTGTAAGAAATATTGGGTAAAGGAAATTTACCCAATTTATGTGTACCAAAAATGACACAAGTGTTGAGTAAAACCTCTTCACAACCCCGGTTGTGTAAAGTGTTACACATAAGTGGGTCAAAATAGGGAACATGGTCGTGTTGGGGTAAACATTTACCCAACGAGTTTTACACTCTGGAAGTGTAGAAAAGTGCATGCCCGTAATTGGGTAAAACATGATTTGACACCATGAAAGTGTAAGAATTATTGGGTAAAGGAAATTTCCCCAATTTATGTGTACCAAAAATGACACAAGTGTTAAGTAAAACCTCTTCACAGGGAACATGGTCGTTTTGGGGTAAACATTTACCCAACGAGTTTTACACTCTGGAAGTGTAGAAAAGTGCCCGTAATTGGGTAAAACATGATTTGACACCATGAAAGTGTAAGAATTATTGGGTAAAGGAAATTTACCCAATTTATGTGTACCAAAAATGACACAAGTGTTGAGTAAAACCTCTTCACAACCCCAGTTGTGTAAAGTGTTACACGTAAGTGGGTCAAAATAGGGAACATGGTCGTTTTGGGGTAAACATTTACCCAACGATATTGTAGTTTTAAACTTTGTTGGGTAAAATATCTGTGTAGAAAGCCGCGTTGCCGATCGATGTAACTATTGTCCAAGGTAAAGTAAACTATGCGTGTAGTGTTGCGGGAGCACATTAATATTATCAAGGCGATTTTTCAACGGTTTGCCGGCAACCTGACCTTCACACATCGGTCTCCCTTAAGATAATATAGCTTTATAATTTACTAGTTTCATTATATTTATACTTTTTTCATGCCAATCTCAACATTTACCAACTAATTTCAGCAATTTCTTTCTATCTTGTCATATTTAGTCTTATAAAATAGTTTATATTAACACAAAACACTTCCACATATCAACTACTTCGTTAGCACAGTGGGTACGGCGTCAGTCTTCGAATGCAAAGATTGTGGGTTCGAGCACCGTTCCGGTCAAGTTAAGGTAAGTTCTTCTAAAAATCTTTAATTCCGTGGATATTAAAATTGCGAAAGAAGATTAGAATACAAATATGACACCCAAAATGGCTTAAAATATATTCCTGTATTTTTTTTAATTAATTTATGTGTACCAAAATGACACAAGTGTTGGGTAAAACCTGTTGTGTAAAGTGTTACACATAATTGGGTCAAAATAGGGAACATGGTCGTTTTGGGGTAAACATTTACCCAACGATTGATGGGTAAAATGTTTACTATGTGTTGTGTAAGACTCTACACAACCACTGTTATGTTCATTTTTACCCAACAAACGACCATGTTCCCTTTTTACCATCCTGAAGTGTAGCATTTTACCCAACATTGCTTAATTTTTTCTAAGAGTGTACATGTACATGTACATGATATTATAGGGAAAAGCACATTGGAGAGTTAGACGATATTAATTAAATTTAGACTTTAGGTGAAATGAGATGTTTATAAACCTGCCATTGCATGTGATTAACGTCATAGGATATTTGTGGCCCGATTTTGGGGTGTTTGATAGGTCTGCTGTAGAAAATAAGATTAACGATATGTACTTTTACAATGTTAAATTATGATAGGCTGGGAGACTGCTAGGTGATTGACAGTCTCAGGTCTTGATTGTCTAGACTGTTTAATTTATGATTTGTTTCCTGTGCGTTCTTTACTAACCAATAGGGAGCTTTCGATTTGGACGACGAACGCTTAAGATGACACCTCGAGTCATGTGCGCATGCGTCGACTTAGCAATCCGTCGGTCGTCCAATTTCTGGGACCTGTCTTCGGCTGATTATAGGGAGCTTTCGATTTGCACGACGGATGAATCTAGGACGGTTGAATGACACTTTGAGTCATGTGCGAATGCGTCAATTTTGTCATCCGTTGGTCCTCTAAATGCCACAACGCGTAAAAAGGGACTAACAACCGTCGTGGGGACGACGGTAACTTTTTGTGTTTTACCGTCGTACAAGCGTCCGTCGCGCAAATCGAAACCTTAAGATCACAGGTCCCAGAAATTAGACGACCGACGGATTGCTAAGTCGACGCATGCGCACATGACTCGAGGTGTCATCTTGTCGTAGAAGCGTCCGTCGTCCAAATCGAAAGTTAATAAAAGAGGTGCTACGTTGCATCTCATTGTACAGGTGAGAATAAAAAAACTACTACAAAGTAGGTGTTGGTTTGAAGATGCACAAAATTGTATTACAAAATCCGACGTAATACAATTTTGTGCATCTTCAAACCAACACCGTAGTAGTTTTTTATTCTCACCTGTCCAAATCGAAAGCTCCCTATTGGAGAATAACTGCTCAGGAGACAGATATGATATTTCAACATAATGTTTGGGGGTATACTTATAGCACTAAGTATGATAAACTAAATTACAATGTGTACATAAATGTATTCTCTATAATTCTATAATTCGAGATATTATACGTTAAGAGTAACTGAATATTGGCAGCTATTAACACAGCATATATCCAAAATCCACCTTTTCATTTTCAAACACAAACATTAGATTTTTGCACAAAAAAAGGGTTTTTTATGCTGAAATGACCAAATAATCGATTTATATTTTGTTCACCCCCTTCATTGGACACCTTACTACTATAAGCACTTATGTAGACTATATGTCAAGCTGTAACAACAAATGCCGTGATACTTTTTAAGCACATTTATTGCCTTTGGATAGTCAACTGACATGACTGATAGACCGCCTGTCATGCCTGTGTAATTTCCTCAAAAATATTGTATTTTGGAAATGGATTGTATACATCGATGGAACTTCATTTACACTAATAGCACACAAAAATCGGATAGAATATAACTCCTATAGCCTTGAAAAACACTACGGGGCGTATCAAAAAACAAACAAAAAAGTGTTCCATGCGAGGCAGATATAAATTATATAATAATAATACATTCCATGTTTTTTGCTTTCAAAAGTCAGATTTTTGCTAAACCCTATATTTTTGCTAAACCCTATTTAGTCCTCTATCAAATACACTTTATTCCATTACATTTCACCCCCTAACTCCCGAAATACGATCAACATGGTCAAATCGGTATTAACAAGAGTGCAAATCTCACTTTGGCCACTTTCGAACAGGGCTTATGACACTTTGCAAAACAAAACGAATCAAAATTAATTATGCTTATTGGTGCTAGGAAGTGCAGTAGGCCCGTTTCATATTTTATCAATTAATAAATGCGAAATGAAGCGAAATGAAAGCATAAAAGCATTTATAGGGGAAAACGATGCTGAGTGATGGACAAGTACCCAACCAACGCCTCACTCAGTCCCTTGATACACAATTGATAGGAAGTGCCGTGAGCCCGTCTCGCTTCATTTTATCAATTTATTGAACAACCCACATGACCCACCAACCAATGTAGGCGTACCCTCATTTTATTGATACACCAAGATCATCAAGATCCTTGAGGAAAACATCAAACAGTCTGCAGAGAAACTCCCAACTCGAGGAGCCATTAACGTATCAGCAGGACAATGATCCAATACACCCTGCCAAGTCAGTCAAGTAATGGTTCCAGGATAATGATGTAGACGTTCTGAGTGGCCTAGCCAAAGTTAACCCAATTGAGTCTAAAAAGAGGGGAGCTCAAGGTCCAAGGTCCAAGGTCCAAGGTCCAAAGTCCAAGGTCCAAGGTCCAAGGTCCAAGGTCCAAGGTCCAAGGTCCAAGTGATGGCAAGGAAGTATTCCAACCTCAAAGACCTATAGAGATCTTCGCGAAGGAGGAGTGGGCCAAAATCCCTGTAGAGACATGCAAAAACCTCTGAGCAAGTACAACCATCTGGAGGCTGTGATTACTAAACAAAGCCTTTTCCAGTGATTACTGAATGTGACTTTGAACTGATCTAAGCAAGGGTATGAATAATTCTGGACATGACATTATTTGTAAATGTGTCAATATAATACCCCTGAGACAATATATTTCTTGAAATGTCTCTGCAGCGCTTCTTTCAGCTGTTTGTCATATTCTTATGTCAAAAACCAGAAAAAAACTCATTCCTCAAATAACACGATTCAAAATACTCCGAATTTGGTAAGGGTATGAATAAATGTGGGCTTCACTGTATACAGTATACAGTACAGTATACAGTATACAGTACTCTCTCGTTTATCGTTTATAACATTTTCTAATACTTTTCACTTTGATATTGGGTGATGACCATCTGTGCGTATTTTAATGTAGAATCTGATTTATTATTATGTACAAAACTTGTTTTAATATTTTATATGGATGCTGAATAAATATGACTGAATGAATACAAGTTTCAGATTTATTTACCAACAATTCAATGTACAAAATGAAATATTTGCGTTAAAGGCGTATTATATGATCTTTCCAGGGGCGCCCTCTATTCATGATTATTTTTAGAAATTAAATTTGCTTGCAGATTTACAGTTCTGATCATAAATCATGAATATTTTCTGTGTTAGGGACGCACCATTAGATTTTCAGATGGGGGTAGGAAGTTTTTGAAGAAAAAGATGTCCCCCTCTACGCAGGCAACCCCCCCCCCCCCCCCCCTCCCCCGATGAGAAAAAAAACAGAGCGATACGATTCCTAATTACTTAAAAATCCTGGGTTTAGAGTGAATTTAGAGTGAAAAATAAGTTGTCGCGCAGACCTGACGGTTTATTTTCACTCACTTGATTTATGATCAGAAATGTAAATCTGCTAGAAAATCTACTTTCTAAACAAAATCATGACTAGAGGGCGCTCGCCTTTAAGGCGACGAAAAAAAGAAACCCTGTTCTACAGGCCCAACCGACCCATTTTTTGAGGAATCAATGAAAACAATTTTCACGTGCAAATGAAAACCCGACCCAAATATTTTTTCAACTTGTCAAAATACGGCACGTAGAGCAGGGTTTCTTCTTTTCGTCGCCTAATTAAAAAGGCTGATGTGATCTTTTCCATGGGATGCCCTCAATCTGTGATTTTTACCTAAAATGCAAAACAATTTGGGGTCAAATTGATACTAAAATATCTTGTAAGTTACAGAGCAATAATATGTGTCCTAATTACTCCAAAAACTCTAAAATAATTAAATGTCCTGATACCAGGACAGTTTATTTTTCGAGTGATTTCTTCGTTCGTATGATAGAATTCCATGGTTTCACTTCGTTTCAAAGGTATGAGATGTTTGACTTATTTCATCGAAAGAGAGAAATACTATAATTGTTAGGTGCTGCTATTTTATTCGTTTACCCTGTTTGTTGCTACGTTATAAGTAATTCATAGAGATACATTGCATTATTACAGAACAAAGTGGATTTTGAAGTATTCCACGCGTTTTATTCTCAAATAGGTACTATGGCATCTTAGATCATTTAACATACATGGCAGTCTTTAGCGCTTTACATTAAGTAGGTACTGCTTGTTGAAATGCTTGTTGACAAGTATTGGATTTTCATCGAATGAAAACTTCATCATCATCGGTCGTCCTTGGACGGAACAATGGAAGCAGCTTAGTTGCTTCCATCATTCTTTCTTGGATATTTGATAACTCCATTGGTGCGCCACGCCGAGGTATGTATAGGAATACATATTATATGTGTGTGTACAGACACAGATCGGGATGATCCCCCTACTATTTACGAAGGAGTCTGTGACCTTTTAACGTGCTCGGGGATAACTCTTCCGATACACGGGACCAACATTTCTACGTGACTTCCGAACCACGGTGCGCCTATGTACATTCCTACTTCAGCCTGCACGGTCTGAAGGAGGCATGGTGACGAGGCTGTGTTGGTGTATCGTATTGAACTCACGCTCAAACGATCCACCAACACAACTACGTTGCGCAGCAGTGTCACGACGCTCTAACCGACTGCGCCACCTCGCACCATATGAAATATACCTAACCCAACAACCAGGTTTTGTTTTTTATTTGTTTTTTATTCTCCTTCATACAAATACATACATAATATTAATGATTCATGTAATCTTTAAATAGCATCACAAAAGTGTTACATAACAGAAATTGCATTATATGTTATATTATACAAATATATCTTCATACTAACATTTTTATTTTATGACAGTTTTTCATGTAAGTTAAATAACTTTACGCGTTCTTAATTATGAATCGAAGAGAAATAGCAAATTTGGGTAGTTACCAAATCTGAATTTACTTATACAGAGTTTAGCAACAGCACCCACAAAGTTGATGAAATTGTTGTCAGAATTATTGAAGTTTTGTACCCTAAAAAAAGCACTTTCAACATTGAATTTTAAAACCAAGTTTAATTTGGCAGAAATGACAAATCAATTTAACCCTTTCGCAGAAATAAAAGAAATGTTCTGTGTACTCAATAACATTACAAGTATTACAAATACGGTATTAGATGACTCTTTACCCATTTTGTGTAACAACGTTTTTTGTCGTCGGGTAGATGTTGTTTAGAATTTTCCAATTATGTGTATAATCCAACCTTGCTTCTGCACACACACACGACTTGTTATATTTCACGGATCGGAACAGTGGCGTAGATAGATTTTTTCAGGGGGGGCAAGATTTCTAAAATTTTCGTAAAAGGTTGCCCCCCAAAAAAATTCCAAGTCAGTCATCTCGTGAAATTCACGTAAGTGTGTGGGGGGGGGGGGTGAAGTCAAACAATTTCGCACGGACACAAAATTTCGCAGTCCAAAAAACAATCCTTCAAAATTGCATTTATTTTTAAAAACCAGGCGAAAATGGTGATTTTTAAATGGTTACCTCGCATATAATCACTATATCCAAAGAGAGGGGCGGGGGCACAAAAAAATTCTGTCAGGGGGGGGGGGCAAATGGCCCCCCTGCCCCCCCCCCCCCCCCCCCCCCCCCCCCCTCCTTGAGCTACGCCACTGGATCGGAGAACTGGAATGCTTAGGCGACGAAAACAAACCCTGATAACAACAGCGAAAATTGGGAATTGAAGAACCATCTTCGCTTAATTGACAAGAGGTATATTTATATCACCAGATGTAAAGGGTCCCCCTTGTCGATCCGGGTCTTCAATAATCCTTTGAAAGATACGTTTCGATTGGAGGAGATCATTGCAAGGCAAAAAGGGAAGCTGGTATTTCACTTTAATAAATGGAATGCTGCTGGTAATATTATCTTTTCGCTATGAATGCAATTGTTTTCACATCACAAGTAGTGTGTTTTTTTTGCATTTTTTTTAAACCTGCCTTGTATTTTTCATGTTTTCGTCAAGTTTTGGGGCTTTATTTACAGGCCTAATGGACGTGTACTCGGTGGTTGAATCTTCCACCAATGTGTTCACCACCGATATGGCTCTAGTGGGCTAATAACTGAAGCCTCTAATCTTGGAGAATGGGTCTTGTCATTGGTAATCTTTAATTTGTAGTTACTATTGTGATTATTGGGTGTGTTTTTTTTCATTTATGTCTCGTTAAAAAAAGTGAAAAATAAAATAAAAGGCCAGCCCGGTATGGTTCTGGCCAAAATTCGAAAAAAGAAGAAAAAACCCTGGGCGCGACTAATCGATTTTCTTTCAGAAAATGGGGATATTTTGTTTTTAGTAGTTCAAAAAATTGAAAAATTGTTAATATATTTTTTTGATTTTGGGGGGCGTCATTTAGACAAAGCCTGACCGACCGACCCAACATGAGAGGTCCGTCAGCCCGTATAACGTTCACAGAGTTGTTTTTCGCAGCCTTATCCTAAAGGGTTCAGCAGACTCCACAACGCTCTACAACGCTGAGCGCAAGCGTTGACCACCATGGACCAATCAGGATGCGTCATTGTGTTGTGGTGGAGCTACTACGCATGTGTGAGAGCGCAAAGCGTTCGAGCGTTGTGGAGTCTGCTGAGCCCTTTATCCTTATCATAATTCCCTGTTGCGACATAAGGTTAGAAAACTTGAGGTTAGGAAACCTGTTAAAAAGCAGAGGAGTATTTTATGTATAGAAATACGTGATATAGGAGAACATTTTCTTTTTGGATCAATATTTCCGTTAAAGTATAGCAATCTGTGTACAATATCAGAAACGAATCTGATGATGGGCTATTCCAGATAATAATGACCCCCACCCCCCCCCCCCCCCCCCCCCCCCCCTATAGAGGACAATTTTTGTTAAATTATTTTAGTCCGGAATTCCATGACTCCCTCTATGAAAAGTATATGGAATTCCCGATCAAACTTAAAAAAGTATGGAATTCGAGATCAAACTTTAAAAAAAGTATGGAATTCCAGATCAACCTTCGAAAAAGTATTGAATTGTTGGGAACAAAGTCTGGAATTCTTTTTAAAGCAAGTCTTCCCCCGGTCTACATAAGGGACCTTTTTCGTGCACATTCATTGGATGACTTCAAATTATTTCACTTCCTCTGGAAAGTAGTAACGTAACTTTTTAGGCGCAGCGTAACGTTCACACAGGTGTTACGCATACTTTTTTGTACGCGTGTGTTTATCCGGAATCCGGAATCAATCAATAATGTCGCGTAACGTCACCATATTGGAAGTTAAATACAATACACTATAATGTTAAAATTAAAAACTCAGTTAAAAGTTCTGCTTATATGATCTTGTCATGGAAGAAGTAATTATATAAGGTGTGCTCTTTGGTGGCGAGGTCGATGACGGTGTACGAGGACAATCCATTGAATATGGTGTAGTCTGGCCTGATTGCACTCTAAAGACACTGGGGTTCCGTTAGCTGGAAATCAGGTGCAAATGCCGTGATCTCATAAACGAAATCGTCGTCTGCCATGAACAGTAAGCTATTGTTGGCTAAACACGCTCCTTGACCAGACGCTCGTCGACGACGCACTTCTTGAGCAATTCAAACTTTTATAAGTATGTTTAATTTCCAAAATCCAAAATCCAATATCCAATATCCAATATTATCCTGCTTACATCACCAAGAAACGAATATCCAATATCCAATATCCTGCTAATGGTTGATTCTAGCGTGTTCTGGTCAGGTTTGTCCTGTTAGATTAAATTGTATAAAAACTTACAAGTAGAATCAAATTGGTGACGGTATTTTAAAGCGCTTCGCTCGGAACAATTGTCTCCAGGCCTTGTGTATCCCGAGAATGGAGGTAAGCCTTGCGGCTAACTCAAAACAAATACTAATGCAAGCACGGGTTGCAAACATGAATTATGGAACTATGATCACTTTCAAATCGTATAAAATGTAGAACTAATTAATTCTATAAATAAGAATAACTGATTATTATATTTCCATTCCCTATAGATGATGTGACCGTTGTTTACATAAGTAGTGTTTACAAATTGATAAGCGCCTGGTCTGACGACATGCTAGAGGTAATAGACCATGACTAACAAACAACTGCATACGTACTATTCAAAAGCAAAATACTCATCACTGAGCGACAATTTTAAAAGCACCTGCCCTTGGTGCGTACGCATACTGCCGGGCAACCTGATTTAGTACCTGGTCTTTCATTGTGCTATAGGGATGTAGACCATGACAACTGCACTCTACCGTAAATAATGATCATTCAAGTGTGAATTTAATTTACAAAGCACACCCCTGTAGGTGCGCACGCATACCGCCGGGCATTACGTCACAGGTCACATCATATATATGTAACCAGTTGCGTCATCACAATAGACATGTTGTCAGTCAACTTACCATTATAACTGCAAAATTCGCCATGTGATCGCAGTGACATGTTATCTTCCCCGATGTGATATTCATCCGCTGACAGCCCTCTTCGGACCAATCACCAACGCCGTTATATAGGTTGAAATCCCAAAATACACAGATAGATGTATTCAAAACAGACGCACGTAATGCTACGTTAATCTGATGTGTAAGAAAAAAAGGTAACATGCAAATTTAGTTTGATATCATCAAATGTAGTGTCTCGCATATGGTCATGTGTTTTAAGCTCGCCTCCTTTCGCGTTACACACGGATTTTGGCTTTCGCGACATGATTTTAACTTTACACATTTATATTTGCTTGTATACCCCCTGAGGTAGTAAAAGTATACATTTTCTAAAGGGAAATTGCATGAGGAAACCAAATATGCCATTAAAATTATAGTACGACAAATAACTAAAATGGTATGATCGGAAATGTTCGGGAAAATATCAGAGTTTTTTCAATTTAAATTTGAGATTCATATATTTTTTTATACCTACACCTATCATTATTTTTTTACATATTTGAATTCCTCATGAAATTACCCATTAGATGATATATAATTGTCAAAGTTACTACGTCGGTATGGTAATTATACCGGCTAGTGAATAGCTCCAATTTTTATTTTATATATTTTTAGAATTTTCAGAAATATTTGTTTAAGGATGAACCCTTCCCTGATATAAACTGCATTTCTGAATTCCTCTAGTTACAAGCTTTCCAAAAATGTATACGTTTGCTATCATAGGTTGAAAACTTTTTCTGTTATAGTCATTTTTATAAATCCGGTAAATTGATGCTGATTATTCATGTTGACTGTGTAGCGAATAGGAAGAAAGCTGATGATCATTGTCTTATCCATAATTATTTAGTTGTTACAAATAGTTGACAAGTCTGTTGAACCACATACTTAAAAAATACTAAATATACTTTGAAATGGTGTTTGTAACATAAGGGGATGACTAGTTATTATAAAAAGAACAAAGCATGGGATTATCCCCATTGAGTTTGTACAGGCGGCACCCCTTCCAGCGCACCCCGTCCAGCACCACCCTGGTCCTCAAACATCAAACAACTGTATCTCCCTTTCTGTATTAGCTATACCATTGCCATTTGGCAGTCAGATAGATTATTATAAGGGCTTTAAAATGATACCAAGTTTGTTGAGATAGCTTGTGTGGTTTAAAAAATATTTGAGGAAAATGACAGCATGAAGCTAAAAAATGTAACAGCCCTATTGGGAGGCGAGTTCACGCGTGACATACAAATCGTGTACAGGGTGTCCCTAAAAGAAGGGTGCACGTGTTTGCGCAACTTGTTTCCCCCTATGATCTTATGTTTGGTGTAATATGTTTATACACATAGAAAGATGAAAGACTTAACATTCAGATACCGTTTATTTCATCTAATTTGGTTTTGTCAATCCTGAGATATACCCAGTTTATCAAAGCTACCAACAAAGGACGTTGTGCCACTTTTACAGAAAGAATGATCGTTATGAGCGTCAAAACTATACTAACATTTGGTCTGTCCATGGATATCAATACGTCTTGAAACGTCGGGGTAGTCATTTGGCCAGATTTATTTTATAAAAGAGACTAAAAACAAAAATGATTCAATTAGGGTAATTGCCAGATAAATCTCGTTTACATTAAATAATTATTACTCGTTTTTGTCAAAATAATATTCATGAAAACGATATCATATCCAAAGAACAGAAGAATCAAATATTACAAATGCTGGCAAATGTTCTTGTTGTCTTTTTTTGTTGAATGGTACGCAAGTGTTTGGGAAATGAATGGCAAACTCTCTGATGACTTCAGTTGGGCTTCTCGTTTCATGATACCGCACTGCGAACACTCTCTTTACTAATGTAAATTGGGGCTGCACCCCCGTCATACGGACGTCTGTTTTGTTTTGAAAATGTAGGCCCAATGAACCTTTTGTGAAACATCTTCAAAAGGACTGGTTCGAATCATGTTACAAATATCTGTATATTCAGTTCTGCTTGGCTACACAGACACTCATTCTATTATTTAAATCTATTCAATCACAATACAAAAATGTTATTTTGCATAACACTCGTGAAAGGCAATCGTACGGGTGCAAGTTGTATCTTAGTAGTAAACCTTCGAAACTGTTAAGTGGAACAACATCAATTTTAGGTAGCTATAGTTAATTGGCCATATCTCAGAATTGAGAAATCCGAATTAGGTGATGATAAACGGCATCTGAAAGCCAGATGTTTAATCTTTTCATATGTATAAGCGTCTTACACCAAATATCAGAAATTTAAGCTCAACGAGTTGGTAAAAACACGTTCACCCTTTATTTATGGACACCCTGTATGTTAATCGGAGCAATTAGTGTAAGACATTTCCAGGATCGTAACTAGATGGCGTGTGTCCCAAAATATTCTTCATTACATTACATTACCAACCAGAAATTACCATATTTTCAGCATCAATATTTACGGGTGACATCTGTACATTATTGTTATTCCAATCAGAAAATTCGATCAAATTGTAAATGGCCATGTGTTTTGATCTCACCACCCAAAAAGGGTGGTGGCGTTGCATTTTTGGTGACGAACCATCCATCTCTCTCTATTAACTCAACAACTAAATGTAGTAGAGCTATGGTTGAGGTGTCATGTGAAAGCCCATTTATCTAGCTATATTGTGTGAATAAATCAGATATTTCTATAAATGTTTGGCTGAGATATGATTGATTATGTTGTGAAAGTCAGGGGTGGTGGCGGCGGCGGCTGTGGTGGCGGCGGCGGCGCTGGCGGCGGCGCTGTGTACAATCTCTATGGGAAATATAGAAAATGTTCCCAATTCTGCGTTCAATTTACTATAACTCCTCATCCCTGTAAGGGACAAACATGATTTTGCTCTCATTTTATAGATTATGTTATATTCTATAAGATTCTGTTTCAAAAAATGTGACAACTATTGTGTAACAATTGTAATCATGCATCGATTGCATTGTCCTTGGCTTTTCCCCTATTCGCTACACAGTGAACTTACCCTAATTCATCGGTTTTACATACATGACTATAACAACAACAACAAAATTAACCGATGATAGCAAAATTATACATTTTTGGACAGCTCTCAAATAGGGGTATTCAAAAATGCCGTTTAAATTAGGATATACTTGTAAACTCTAATAAATATGAAATTTAAACGTTTGTGCACATTTACTTCTCGATATAGTATATTTCAACATGTTTACCATGTTCTGATGGGTAATTGCATGAGGAACTTAAATATGCACAGTAAAATTATGATTGGGATAGGTATACAAATATTATTGAGCTTAAATCAAAATATGAAGAAGAAAAAAATCGATATTTTTTGAACATTCTTAATCACAATATGTTACCATTAGGTATTATCTAAATTCCAATAGCATATTTGGATTTCTTGTGAGATTACCGTTCAGAAACTATATACTTTTATGGGTTAGAACAAATAATTATTGCGATATGCTAATTCGAATCTCAGATGGTGTAAAATGTAAAAATCTGGACATACAACGGTAAGGGTGGCGAGTTCAAAACACACGGCCAAATCGACTTCCCTTTTGTAAAAACATACTATTCATTCTCCGCAAGATATAATCGTAATTTTAATTTATTTCTGAATTCGGTTTCTCACATTAACTTCAAATATTAACGCATATCAATTTCTTGCATGTGTAACTTTCTAATTTGAATATAGGGCCTACCTTTGTCGGCAATATCTCAATAACCACAGGACTGCTTAAGTTGGCCACGTTTTTACCTAAAACTGCAGCTGAGATGATGGGCCCCGAAATCAATGACGTATTTTGTTCAGACAGGCGGTGTGAGTGAAAAAGTGTGTCCTCATTGTAGACAATAGTGCTCACTTTGTACTCTGAAACTATTGCAAAACGTATTTAGCAAGATGTTGTTATCAATAGTGGTTGTAAAATATACACATTGATAAAAGTATCGCACCACTTCTTTTTTGTTGACAAGTGCATATTTCGCCTCAAATTTTGCCACCATGGTGTGATATTAAGGATCATTTGTTTGCGTAAGCTGTCCAACAAAATGTTATGCAATAAAAGGGCCACATTTTTGTTTGTGACGTTATCGATGTAATGTTTTTCAAGGCCACGGATAAAATGCATGTTTTTGTCCAAAAGCATGCATGAAACAAGTTTGGGTATAACGCGATATTGAATAGACTTTAAAAACTTAAAATAGTCATTATATTAGTTCTGTATTTGGCGCAAGATATGTTCCATTTAGACGTTATAGGCTACAATGCAGTGAATGAGTCCAAACATGCCATTTTTTGTTGCATATACGAAGAGGAGACCGTTGATTTTTTTTTTTTGACCTAGGTCAACACTTCCGCAATATTGCTTTTGACATTTGAACTTATTTAAAATTTGACCTATTTTGACCTTTGCCCCCATAACCGTTGGGTGTACGAAAAAGGGAGTTTGCTCATGTTTGAGGACAATCGGGCAACTTTTGAAATTTGACCCCCAGATGACCTTTGACCTTGGAAGACTTGAATGTATTACCAAGGATTACAGCTATAGAGATTATTCATCGGGCCTCTCAATATCGCGTTATACCCAAACTTGTTTTATGCATTTTCCCCTTGACCTTGAAAAACATTACATCGATCACGTCACAAACTCAAATGTGGCCTTTTTATTGCATATCATTTTGCTGGGCAGTTTTCGCAAACAAATGATCTTTAAAATCACACCATGGTGGCAAAATTCGAGGCCACAATTGCAGTTTTCAACCAGCGGTGCGATACTTTTTTTTTCAATGTGTATAAATACTTAGATGTGGGAAGCGTAGAGACTGATTGGTGGTGTCAAAATTTAGCGAAAAATCTCAGAATTACATACTGGAAATAATACAAGATCCACCTTCAAAATATTACTTGAAGCATTGAAATTAACATCTCGTACAGCTTAACATAAAGTGCTCAACAAAAGAAAGTCATACACTTTGTTTTTGGTCCTTTAGAGTAACTTCCTATTATCTTTTGACCAAACAGACTAGATAGACATTTAGATGAATCTTTCCGGAACAATTTGTTACCAAGGTTGTCCCCTAACAACGAAGAAAAACCATGATTAGCTCCATTTAAAGAAAATTAGTCACTTTTCAAAAGTCACATTTTCAATACACTACGCGAGAAGAAAAGACCACATGATACCTGTTCATAATCAAATAGCCCGCTCGCTCAGGCACTACCCAACGCAGTTGCCTGTGTAATCAATATCCATTACATTGCCGGCCATTCAAATGTCACGCATAGCATTTTCTCGCGGCTTGCGTGCGTTGAAAATGTGACTTTTGAAAAGTGACCAATTTTCTTTAAATGGTGATAATCATGGTTTATCTTTGTTGTTAGGTGGCAAATTTTGTATCAAATTGTTACGGAAAGATTCATCGAAATGTCTATCTAGTCTGTTTGGTCACCAAATAATCGAAAGTTACTCTCAGGGTATCCTTCAGGCGACGACGACGAATTAATGTTGTACGAGCGGGCTCAACTTTCAGTTATGGCCGGTCGAGCGTTTAAATAATTTGATATGTTTCATCCAAAATAATAAACGTAAATAAATTAGAAAAGTGAAATGTTTAAACAAATAAAATTCTCCGCAAGATATAATCGTATATTTAATTTATTTCTGAATTCGGTTTCTCACAATAACTTTAAATATTATCGCATATCAATTTATTGCATATGTGTAACTTTCTAATTTGAATATAGGGCCTACCTTTGTCGGCAATATCTCAATAACCACAGGGCTGCTTACGTTGATCACGTTTTTACCTAAAACTGACAAATACTATTATGCTCACGGTAACGGTATTATGGTAATAGAACATAATATAAGGGTAATTTTTAATATAAATGAAGTATTTCTTCTATAACATAGATTCACTGATGCTGTACCCTAACCATGCTAACTGCACTAAGAAATGGGTGTCCGCGCTCCGATTATTTTAAGTTTGTGGCTCGGCTCTGGTGAGCCAACGATATACTTTACCATTTTCATCCTGGTCAGCATGAAATATTTCACCGGGTAGCTCAATAGAAGTTATAACATCATTTGCCAATATAAGCATATGACCGGAGTTAGAAACGATTGTTCCATTGCCAAGTTCTGCTACGGTGTCACTGCTTAATGCAGCATAACGAAATCCATTTCGTGTCGCATTAGCCGTTGTTGTTACGGCACTAACGATTATATTAGGCTGTATCGAATTGAAACTATCATTTTCTTCCAGCGTTTGTGTGATCTGTCTCTCGAAGGACTTTAAAATAAGTGATGACGTGTTGGAATAACTCTCATCATTTGTGTCAAAGCTCAAATCATTGTTCAAAATTCCATCTACAATTCCAACAGCAGCCGATGTGACCTAAAAAATAAATATTTGAATTGATGTGTTATGTGCGGTTAGCAGGGTTTGGTTAGGTCATTTAATTTAAAAACATGTTTTCACTTCGAACAAACATGTGTCAAACCAGTTCAGTGTGGGGTTCAGTGTTAGAATAAACGATATCCATTTTCTTATGTCCGGCATAATGATTCTCGGCTAGACGTGTCGTACTTGTATTGCTCGTACCATGCCAGTACCACTGCACCTTATGTTGGGTCATTCGGTGTATTTACTTTTCGCCCGTTGGTTTTATCGACATAACAATTTACAAAGGAAGTGGGCGGAGTAGTTTTTTTGAGATGTGTCACCTTAAACGATCCATTAAGTGAGAATCAATGACTTCAATGAAGGTACCCTGGTTTAGACATGAATGGAGATACAGACAGGCAATATTTTAATTTTTAAAGCCTATCACGTTTTGATGACTAGTGAGTTTAAAAACTGAGAAAACCACCCGAAATGGGTTGAGGTTAACACTTTCCACGCGGCAATTAGTTATGACATTATACAAAACAGATTTTTCAGAAACCTTTCCCAATTTTCAAAGTATACCTCAAGGATAACAGAACCAAGACCTAGGTGTGTTTGTACTTCTTTCAACTAAAATTCTTTTCAATGCGTTTCTCATAGTGATTATAGGGTATTGAAAGTCAATTTTCGGAATGTCGTCTGCAGACGCCTGCCGCGTGGAAAGTGTTAAGGAAGTGACGTACATGAGGTGGGGTAGGTAGGGGTGATGACGTGTGTTCCGGTTTTTAGGATCGAGATAGGTGTGATGTGACATGAAATATAAATAAATTCAATTTGACATTCAGCAAAGTAGGACTAATTGGAGGATTATAATTAATGTTAATTATATATAATGTGTCTTTTTTTTTTCTTTCTTTATTTTAAAGAAAAGATTTGCATATAGGCTGCCCAAAAAAGTTACTTTGAAAAAAGAAAATGTGTAATTAATGATTTTCTTTTCGAGATATGGACGAGTATGTAAAATTTTCTCCATAGAGCTGTGTATAAAAGCTCATTTTCTCCACCCCACTGTCTTTTAATGCAAGATCCTGCGACATTGTCACTTTTCTGACACGTGCCCTAGGCACCAATGATTGTTTTAAACGATTTAAAGTTTAACATGTTTTTTTTATCGAAATGGCAGAAATATAAGGGTTTCATTTTCGCTTGTAGGAACAAAATTCGGAGAAAAACCTTTTTTTTTAAATATCAAAATATAATTTTAAAAGAATTACGCGCCAATGAGAAGAAAAAAAAGATTTTGAATTCACGTTTTTGAATTTTGAATTTTGAATTTTGAATTCCATCCCTCCCCGTAATTAAAGATCTGCTTACTTCCACCCCTCCCCCGCCCCCCCCCCCCCCCCCCGTAATTCAAGTTATGTTTACTTCCACACCACCCCTCTCCCCTCCCCCACGTAATTCAAGTTATGCTTACTTCCATACCTCCTCCCGTAATTCAAGTTCTGATTACTTCCACCCTCCCCCTCCCCGCTCTATTCGCCGCCGCGTGTAATTGACATAAATAATATGTTCAAAAGATGTTTAATTCAAGTTCTGTTTACTTCCATATCCCTCCCGTAATTCAAGTTCTGATTAACTCCACCCCCCCCCCCCCCCCCCCCCGCTCTATTCACCGCCGCCGCCGCCGCCGCGTGTACTTGACATAAATAATATGTTCAAAAGATTTTTAATTCAAGTCTGCGTACTTCCATACCCCTCCCATGCCAGTACCACTGCACCTTATGTTGGGTCATTCGGTGTATTTACTTTTCGCCCGTTGGTTTTATTGACATAACAATTTACAAAGGAAGTGGGCGGAGTAGTTTTTTTGAGATGTGTCACCTTAAACGATCCATTAAGTGAGAATCAATTACTTCAATCAAGGTACCCTGGTTTAGACATGACCTATGGGAACTGTGCGGTACAACCACGTCAGTCGTACAGTGGCAGAGTTATTTGTGCTGCTACAACGATGTGACTTCACTATAAGTCGTACAGGTAATCATGGTAAATGGAAACAGCGTAACCAGTACAAACCAGTATAAGAAAACGGCTGTGTATGTACTGATCGTATACTACTTTTAAAATTACAAATATCAAACTCTATAACTGTATAGGAGAGGTTCAATAGATGAAAAAATAGATAAATCACCGTTTTGAATCACGTTTCAGGCACTTGCGATTGCCTAAAAGAAGAACATTAAAAATTGATTACATGATATTAGCCTTTTTGAAGTATTGCTCATACAATGGGGAAGGCGTATTTCACCCGGGGTAAACCTGGTATAATAGTTCTTTGGCTTAGATAAAACCTGGGAAATGCCAAGAATGTGTTGTCAGGTGTGCAAAGCGTGTTTCTGTTCAAATGCAAAAGGTGGTTATTGATGATGATTATTGGTGAATGGTGGTGATGGCCCAAACAGAAAACCGCTATCATCATCAAGGGTGGCCAAGGCCTCACGAGCTGTGCTCTTACTTGGTCAGCCCACCATTTTCCTTGTTTCATTTACTGCTTGATTATATATGTTTGGTGAATAAAAACTCTGAACTCTGAACTCTGAACCTTATTCGAAACTTCCGTTTCCCAAAATATCCCAATAAGACCAAGTTATTGGTGAATATTTATGTGGATAATCTTGAACAGAAACAGGCTGTCATTATTATAGTGGTGATGACTTTCCAAGCACCGCATTATGCTATAATTGTTTTATTTTAAAATGGCATAATCAACAAACCTTGGGAGAGGATGAGCCAGCATTAACTATGTTGCCAAACGCTCTTTGCACGACTTGAATGTTAACATCTCCGGATCTAACAGCGGCGGCGTCGTTCGTAATTATTGCCAATGTCTTAGCAACGTCTTCTACATTATCCAGGGTTACCGGTATCTTTTAACGAAAAATAAAGATAACTGGTTAGTATATTTCACTGACTACGCAATGTCTTTCACTGTTCAGTTCAGTTCTATCTTTAGTGGTGTAAGAATGCACGAAATTACCCTGCACAAAATATTTTATGAAAGGTTTATAGGATTGTACAGAGTCTTCACACCAGTATATGAATATTTTACACCAAGGATATGTACTTAATTTTCACCCCCAAAACATACATGAGCAGTTTCTAGATTTCTTGTACAAAATAAAGAATGTCAAAGTGTTCTCAGCAGTGTGTCAACAGCAAATAATCAATGTTATAAAATGTCACTTAACGTTATTGCGTTGTAAGCCTTCGAAAATAGGCCAATTTGTTCCAAAAAGATGAGAATAAACGATGAGCTACTAAGCCCCACAAGCGCGATGAGGCGAGCACGGATGATTGGTTCACAAGACTCCTAATGGTATTGAACGTTGACACAATTACATGTAGGCCTATCGAAAAATAGTCTGAATTTTCTCTGTCACTAATTATGTGCAATTTATTACCATTACAGTTTTAGAAATTACCTCAGCTAATTCTTGTGCTTCAGGGCTGTCAAATTCTCCGCAAGCATTAATCTGTGGTTCAGTCCACGTTGCGCCTAGTATTGGATGAGCTATGCATGTTCTTGAAGAAAGACCATGGTTTCCTATTTGGAGAAATATAAGTTTGTTATTTTTCCGTGAGTCTCACCCAGAAAATACGCAAACGTAAGATAACATTGAAAACCAGTGACAGGCTTAAAAAGAATCTCATTTATTTATTCATGCATCAAATGTTCCTTTGCGCATTCATTATCAAGATGATAGTTATAAATGATATTTTTAGAGTAGGTAATTAGATTTTATTATAAATATGTTATGAACTACGTAACAATTTCACATGTTTGTTAAAACGTACGTCTCTCAGAATTAACCGGACATCTTTCGTTGGACTCAGCCTCGTTACCAGCAGTCACTGCTCTCCATGACAACATGCCAATACTGGTATTTGCATTTTCTGCCCTGCAAAAAGCTGTACATGTAGAACGAAAGATATTGTAGACTTATAATGTCATGAATCTACGGTAACCAAATATTTCATACAAAACAATCTTTGCGCTTTGTTGGGACATTTGATGAAATTTTATTTTATGATCAATTTCCTTCGTCTGACAGCAAAATCTACTTTACACTGGTTTGTCCGCTTTGAAAGAAACGCATGATATGCTGACACATGAGCCGATGTATTGGGATGTGTTTGGATTCAACAACTGTTCAATGTAAAAGTCTAAACATCTTATTCATTCAGATGGAATGAAGTAATATTGCTTTTGTAGGACAGGTTTTTCCTTCGAATGCACGATTTTGTTAAACTTTTAGACCGTAAGTGGGTAGCCTACTACAATGTAAAAAGAAATGTTTTATTTCTGATAACACTTAATAAACACTTCAACACGTTTTCTTATTGCTGATATAAACATGTTGGTGTGTTAATAAATATAACCCAATTACCTCTATAAACGTGTTGTAGTGTTTATGCAAACGTTTATCGTATGCAATGCCTCCTATACCTTTACACGTAAAACACAAAATAAACGTGTTGAAGTGTTTATTAAGTGTTATCAGAAATATAAACGCTTCTTTTTACATTGTAAAAAGTGGGCCAGATGATGTAGTTCAGATACAATCAAGGCATCTTTTTACCTTTTTCCTTGCTTCATAATACCGAAATGAAAAATGTTATAAACTTACGTGTTTGACAAAGATTACCAATATATCCAGATGCACAACTGCAGAAATCTGGGCGAACACAACTTCCTCCATTTAAACATGCAGGATTGCAAACAGCTGTTGAAAGTCCGGGTAAATGATAAATTGTTAAGTCGAGGGTTATTTTTTTTTTACTTAATAGTGGTTTCCTATGGATTAAGAAATATAATCGACAATTATAAAGTATTTCATTTGTTGTTTCTTTAGCTACCTTGCTACCGCAAACGATATTACTACCAATGTATTTGTAAGGGCAGGACAGGAGAGTAAGAACGGAATAGTTACAAATACAAGCGATGTAAATTTCTATATCAGTTTAATAATACCACGATATTTAAATAAAATTGTCCCTCCCGCCAAATGTTTACAATGTTTCTTATTTAAAGGCAACTTCCTTAAAATTTGACACATTTTCCAATTTCATAACTTCATATTGAGGGGGAGGGGGAGGATATTGCGCGACAACTTTTGACATTTTTATCAACTTCAGAAATTGTTGAGTGAATATTGTCAATTCTGGGTTTTAGTATAAGACGTTTTCACCGTTACACATGACCTATTAGATACGGCATTTTAGTAGTAAATAATATCTACTGCATACCCGATGCACATCACATCACATTACTATTTTAATAATTCTTCTAAAGAAATATTTAGATGTTGATATAATAAAACAGCGGAAATTTAACATGTTATGGACGCTATTTATTCAAAAAATGGCTCCGCATATTTTTCTTAAAATATTTTCGCAATGATATGACAACGTTATATTAGTACAGTTTTGTTAACTATCCATAATAGTTCAATCAGTGCAACGGTAACAATCGTTATAAATACCGTAGGCCTGTATTAAGTTGGGTTTCCTAAGGAAATCATTAGCTAATGTGTTAATTGTTAAAAAATATAACGGTGCTTGTACTTATTTTACCTACAGATGTTTATGAGCTTACGTATTTCACACTGGATACCATTGTAACTAAATACACAACTGCAGACATCCGGGCGAATGCAACTTCCTCCATTTACACACATGGGAGAACAGATAGCTAGAGAAAAAATCAACGTCAAACATCTCTCTGGTCAAAGATTGTTATCTTCATCATTGAAAATAGCATTTCTCATGCGGAACATAAAATATAAGTTAATTTTCATATTTATAACAAAAATTAACCATGCACGTTAATTGTGATATGTTTAGGTTAAATGTTTTAATTTACGTGTTTCACATCGGTCACCAATATATCCAGATGCACAATTGCAGACGCCTGGGCGAACACACGTTCCTCCATTAGCACACACAGGAGAACAAACAGTTAGATGATGATTCGATAAGGAAATGATTTAAAGCTATTCGTCATTCAAAAGGGATTCCCTAATGGAACAATACTTTGATAGGGATTTAATATTTTCAATGCCGCCCGTAGTCG
This sequence comes from Ophiura sarsii, assembly GCA_035610835.1. Lineage (NCBI taxonomy): Eukaryota > Metazoa > Echinodermata > Ophiuroidea > Amphilepidida > Ophiuridae > Ophiura > Ophiura sarsii. The sequence goes on from CM069448.1 coordinate 50,479,696, forward strand.
TAATGTATAAGATAATCGTTATAAAATAATAAACTTACGTGTATGACAACGGTTACCAGTATATCCAGATGCACATTGGCAGACACCTGGGCGAATACACGTTCCTTCATTAGCACACCCGGCAGAGCAGACAGCTGTTTGGAATTTGATTAGATGCACGAGTGGTAAATGTCAGAAATTCTTACAATTAGTAGTACTATACGATTTGGAACAATTTATTTCAATTTCGTCCTCTCCCATGTAGTCCTTTCACATATCGTCCTCTCCTATTTCGCGCTTTCCCATTTCTTTCTAGTGCCAATTCGTCCTTGAGCTAGTTCGTTCTATTGCCATTTCATCCTTTCCTATTAGGTCCTTTATCATCATTTCATCCTTTCCTATTAGGTCCTTTATCATCACTTTATCCTCTCCCATTTCTGCCTTTGACACTTCGTCCTTGTGCTGTTGCATTCTTTCATATTTCGTCCTTTACCATTTCGTCCTCTCCCATTTTGTGTCCTTTGCCACTTCGTCCTAATGTTATTTCATCATTTGCCATTTCGTCCTAATGTTATTTCGTCCTTTGAATCAGTGACTGGCGGTCCAGCCTACATAATGCGCACCACGCGATGTTTATCATGTTTGTATACTAAAATTGTGAAAGTGTTAAATGTTATAAACTTACGCGTCTGACATCGATTGCCAATATATCCAGATGCACAACTGCAGACGTCCGGACTAACACAACTTCCTCCATTCACACAACCAGGAGAACAAACAGCTGTTTGAAATGTTAAAATGCAACAATTTACGTGAATGGTTTACGCCGATGATTGTAACAGCGGTAACAATCGTTATAAATACTGTACGCCTGTATTAATTTGGATTTCCTAAGAAAAGCATTAGTTCATTTGTTAATTGTTACAACATATTACGGTGCTCTTAATTATTTTATTTACAGATGTTATAAGCGTACGTATTTCACACTAGATACCATTATAACCAGATACACAACTGCATACATCAGGGCGAATGCAACTTCCTCCATTTACACACATGGGATAACAGATAGCTAGATAGATTTATGAAAGAATCAACGTCAAATTGTTATCGTCATCGTTAAAAGTTTGACTTTGAATGCGGAACATAAAATATCAGATCATTTTCATATTGATACAAAAATAACTGTGCACGTCAATTGTGATAATAAGTTTAGGTTAATTGTTTTTAACTTACGTGTTTCACATCGGTTATCATTATATCCAGATGCACAATTGCAGACGCCTGGGCGAACACACGTTCCTCCATTAGCACACACCGGAGAACAGACAGCTGTTTACAATATAGTTAGATGATGATTCGTTAAGGAAATTATGTTAAAGCTATTCGTCATTGAAAATGGATTCCCTAATGAAACAAAACTTTGATAATGATTTAAGATGTTCAACACCGCTCGTAGTCGTAATGTATAAGATAATCGTTATAAAATAATGAACTTACGTGTATGACAACGGTTACCAGTATATCCAGATGCACATAGGCAGACACCTGGGCGAATACACGTTCCTTCATTAGCACAGCCCGAAGAGCAGACAGCTGTTTGGAATACAATGATAAGTATTACTATACGATTTGAAACGATTTATTCCCATTTGGTCCTCTCCCATTTGGTCCTTTCCCATTTGGTCCTTTGCCAGTTTGTCCTCATGCTATTGCATCCTTTGCCAGTTCATCTTCTCCCATTTCGTCCTTTACCATTTCGTCATAATGCTATTTCGTCCTTTGAATCAGTGACTGGCGGTCCAGCCTACGTAATTCGCTAAATGTTATAAACTTACGCGTCTGACATCGATCGCCAGTATATCCAGAAGCACATCTACAGGTGTCCGGACTAACACAACTTCCTCCATTCCCACACGCAGGAGAACAAACAGCTGTTTGAAATGTTAAAAGACAATACAGTACATGAATGAACACCGATGATTTTAACAGAAATAACAATCGTTATAAATAGTTATAGTTATAGTTATACTTTATTCTCGCCAAATCGCACCTAAAAGCTGAATTACATGGTTATTACATTGGTATAAAAACAACAAATTGCACATAGAAATGTATACAAAGATAACATCGAAATTGAACATTAAAAATGCTAAAAGAGATTAAAAGGTATCAAAAATACATAAATAATTAAAGTTATCAGGTAGAAGCTAATATTGCACTGTGGGTGACATATAAAAAATATAAAAAACAGCATTTGTAAATGACACAGGGAATGAATCACAAACCTACACAAGAGTCAGATTTTAAACACCGCTCGTAGATGTATAAGATAATCGTTATAAAATAATAAACTTACGTGTTTGACAACGGTTACCAGTGTATCCAGATGCACAATTGCAGACACCTGGGCGAACACACGTTCCTCCATTAGCACACACAGGAGAACAAAAAGCTGTATAAAATTCAGTTAGATGATGATTCGTTAAGAAAATGATGTTAAAGCTATTCGACATTGAAAAGGGATTCCCTACTGGAACAATACTTTGATAGGGATTTAATATTTTCAATGCCGCCCGTAGTCGTAATGTATAAGATAATCGTTATAAAATAATAAACTTACGTGTATGACAACGGTTACCAGTATATCCAGATGCACATTGGCAGACACCTGGGCGAATACACGTTCCTTCATTAGCACACCCGGCAGAGCAGACAGCTGTTTGGAATTTGATTAGATGCACGAGTGGTAAATGTCAGAAATTCTTACAATTAGTAGTACTATACGATTTGGAACAATTTATTTCAATTTCAAGCTATTCGACATTGAAAAGGGATTCCCTACTGGAACAATACTTTGATAGGGATTTAATATTTTCAATACCGCCCGTAGTCGTAATGTATAATATAATCGTTATAAAATAATGAACTTACGTTTTTGACAACGGTTCCCAGTATATCCAGATGTACATCGGCAGACGCCTGGGCGAATACAACTACCTCCATGTGCACACCCCGAAGAGCAGACAGCTGGTTTAAAATATGTAGGCATATAGAATTGTTGCGTCATGCGTCATTGATTTAAGAAACTTAAAATACTCCACTCATTGTTTAAAATGTATTCAAATGGCCCAATCAGAACTACTGAGCGATTGAGAGAGAAAGCGAGATGTTTTCAAAAAAAACCTCTAAAGGGTATGTTTACATTGATATAGGCTATGACCCATCTCATCGAAACAGACCAGTTGTCGGTAAACCTTATTTGCTGAAAAGAACAATAGAAGATGGGGAAAAAAGGTTCCTTTTTGGAGACAACTGGTCTGATTTGATGTGATGGGTCACATAATATAATTACTATTTACTCCATGAATTCTATTCATTTTTATCACACTTGTTTATTAAATGCATCGAATATTTATTATTATTGTGACGTCTTTTAGGGTAGGGTTCGGGTGGAGTCAGACTCCATCACAAGCAGGCGCATGATCAATTTCCATATATACGCGCGCACTTACGATCTATATGCATGCTTTGATACCTCACACAATGATGGTATAGATGATTTGCCTTTGTTCCCGGGGCTGCGCCCAAATGCATGATACGCGCGAACGACTATGCATGCATTCGCGTAGTGCCTAATAAGGACACGCAATCATTTTCTGAATGCTTGCGATACGCACAGCGTGGTTACATATGCGCACTTCAAGGTTTACGCACGTACGAACGCATTGGTGTTGGTTGGTGTTGTTTGGTGTTGGTGGGTGGGTTGTGTGTAGGTTGATCTACCCGAAGTCAACCTAAAATTATGTACTTATTAAGCGCCCGTAACCAAGGTCGCAGGGCGTTTTACAAAGTTAAAAATACAAAAGTATCAGCATGACTATTGCACAAAACATAATGAAAAGACCAATTTAGCACACAAAAGGCAGTATGGTTAAAAATCATAAACATGTATATAAAAAGAGTCCGATAAAATTGTCTCACATCATCTACATAGACAATAACTACTGCGTACAAAATGGGAATATTCTTGTACCTAATAATTTAATCACTATTTACTCCATAGTTGGATTTATTTTTTGACACACATTTGTAAAATAAATCGAAGCGCATTCAGCGGTCGTCACATATAGGCCATACACCCATTATCTACAAGTGTAGTGCCATATGACACGATTTGGCCTAAAATGGATAAAACGTTAATGTAGGTATATTTTACAAGAAAAATAACAAATATTTTGATAGTTTTAGATGGATTGTGTCACTTGTAACATTTTCTTGTAAAAGCTGAGACTAAAATACCTAGGTATTTTAGTCTCAGGTAAAAGTACAAAATATAACATCAATTGTGTAATCTTATTGCTAACAATAACATTAAAATGCTTCTAAAATCATCCAAAATATTGAAATATTATTTAGATTATTCTTGTATCAAGTATGAACCTAGTTATTATACGCTAATTTGAGTAAAAGTCACAAAATTTGACGATGTTAAATTTGCAATTTTCATCAAAAATATCATATTTTGGTCAATTTTCTTTTTTTTCATCTGCTATGACAAATCAAATATACAGGAAATATATGATTACAAATCAGTTAGAATACATAATGAGTGTGGATAACTGTTTGAGTAACATCAATAAGTAGACTATATATCGCATGCCGAACTATGGTTAGTATGCATAAATACAGATATCATGTAGGATATTTTGAAGTGACGGTTTTGAACCATTGCACCTATTTCTGTATAAAGCAAATTTCGCGATCAACATGATGTTATTAAGACCAGGATGTTTATTAATGGGGAATTTGCCAAAGAGAATGTCATTATCGCACAGCGAAACCTTAATTTTACATTTGAATAGTATCCATTCCTCGAGCTTTCTCCAAATGGTATTAGTAATAGGTCAATTTTGGTCAATTTTTAAATAAAGATTGTTTGTTATATTGTTTGTTATGGAAACGTGAAGTCTGGTCTATTTATTGATATACTACTTGCTTGGTGTTATTCATACCGCATTGAAGTAATCAAGTGATCAGCAGGGCGTTTTATAACACTTCGTCATTGTGGGATTGAAGTGAACACTTATGGAGAGTTCATCACATTGAGATTGAGGAGCACTGTATACATGGATTCATACTTCGCCTCATCTGAAGACCGAACGTGACGTCAGTATATATTCCACTGAAATACGCGTTATTTACGCGCCATTGCAGGCTCTGATGTGGATCAATTGGTAACATACGCCAGCGTATCTAAATAACACACTCCAGACAAAGCTGTTCTTATCTTATCATGTTTATACAAACGTTATGTCAGAGTTGTAGCCTATACTTGCAGGTGAAAAATTCATTTTTTTAAAAAAATAAGACATGGGTCAAAATACTTGTTTATACTCCACCTGAAACTGAAAAAGGTGGATGGGTGAATTGGTTGTGGATGACTGTATCGCTTTTAGGTATTATCGGAGATTGAATTATCTAAAATTAAGCCCAAATCGTTAATTGATATGGATGTGCTTAGTACCAACCTGTTTCACATCGTGCTCCTGTGTAGCCCGTTGGACATAGACATGTATTAGGATTACAACACGTGCCTCCATTCAAACAAGACGATGAACATATTGCTGGTAAGATAATTACAATGATATCAGTCAATTGTCTATAGCAAAGATAAATGGAATCAAATTTGGACACTGCTTCTTGGCAAGAGGGTAATATAGGCAATAAATAGTCACGGCTTAGGCCTAATCCCGGGAAATACGATTCAAAGGGAGCGAAAGGATCGAAAACAAAGGGTACGGGTACGGCCCCCACCCAGCCCATAATTACGGTACGCCAAGAATGGGCCCACACCAATAGGGTGAGTATAGGTCGGGTGCATGGAGGAGGGACTTCAGATTCTTGAACATTGGTACAGATACAGGTCCCAGTACATGAGTACGGACACAGATCCCGGTTCCAGGCCAGGTACGGATTCCACACCAAGATCATGGTCAGGGCTATTGGTCCCAAGAATAGGTTTCCTTGCAATGAGTACCGCACGGATTCCACACCAAGATCATGGTTATGGCTATTGATCCAAACAATAAGTTTCTTTGCAATGAGTACCGCATGGACATGATTGGATCCCATGCCCTTAAGTATGGGATCCATGCAATGAGTACCGCACGGATCCCATGCCAATAAGTACGGGTTCCATGCAATATGTACCGCATGGATACTATGCCAATAAGTATGGGCTCCAAGGAGTGTTCAGAAATACTTTGGTGGGTGGCTGGGCAAAATTAAGGGTGGGGGTGGGGGGGAAACAAGTTTGAAGTTGCCGAAAGGGGGACCAAAAGGTTTTCGGTACTCAAGGGGGGTCAACAAGTTTGGCCAAATGGATAGAATAACGAAGCGCTTGCATTTGATTAAATGATTCATTACTTCAAGAACGTTTTTCTGGACTATTTTAGTTCAAAAACTGAAAAATTGTGTGCGCGAACATATATTTGTATATTTTGTTGCTTCTGTTGCGACAGTCTAGTTAGTACAAATATAGCAATAATTTAGCGCTACCTGCTTGTTTAGAGCCAAAATGTCTCAATCATGGCGACATAAGTGTAAAATCGCAATTGTTTGTGCGCTACGCTTACATTTCTTTCGTTGGTAAAGTCTTGTCGCTTCACTTTTACTTATCGCCCCTGCCAATAATATAAAAACCTAGCTACGCCACTGGGATGGCATGCTGGATACGCCACTGTGATCGGGTGTGGGGGTAAAAAAAGTTTTTCTGTTAAGGGAGATCAAAAAGTTGTCCAGTTTGTAAAGGGGGGGTCAAAAAAGTTAAGACACCGACAAATACAAGTTGCCCAACCCACCCCACCAAAGTATTTCTGAACACTCCCTGAGTACCGCATGGGTCTCAGGCAATAAGTACGGGTTCCATGCAATGAGTACCGCACGGATCCCATACCAATAAGTACGGGTTCCATGCAACCGCACGGATCCCATGCCAATAAGTATGGGTTTTATGCAATGAGTACCGCACGGATCCCATGCCAATAAGTATGGGTTTTATGCAATGAGTACCGCACGGATCCCATGCCAATAAGTATGGGTTTTATGCAATGAGTACCGCATGGGTCTTAGGCATTAGGTACAGGTGCAATGAGTACCATGAGTACGGGGCACCATGTACAAATTGTATGGTACGGGTCCCAGGCAATGGGTACGGATATGAACCACGTGGGTTGCACGGGTGCAAGAACTTGAGTGCTGTAACGCGTACACGGATACGGGAACGGATTGGCAACTTTAAGTATGATCATTGTCATGAAGGTTTATGATCTGAATGAAGATATTGCATTGAGCCAACGATTTCAGTTGTTTTGCTGGCTAGTAAAGACAATGATGGAGTGCATGTGTTTCTTACGTGTGCAACCGTGAGGAGGGGATCCAGACCATCCGTTGCAGCATCTATCAGGCGGGTTATACGTTCTGTAGCGACATCTGTGGAAAGAAAGAATCACTAGCATGACTAGCAGAATCAAACAGACACCCATCGTCAGGCTTAAAGGTGCATTGAGAGATACGTTTGGGAGTGCGCCCTCAATTATCCTGGAAATCAGTTTGTTTTGCATCAAAGTAATACTTAGGCATATACTAACTACCATCTAAAACAATTTACCAACATTCGCCGTTAATCATATAAAATTTCATGATTTTCTTAGTTTCGATATGATCATATCGAAACTAAGGTGCTGAATTCGGAAGTTATGCTACGTTTTACACACGGACTTTCGCAGCAAATCTCAACCCGGAAGTGCCGTTATTTGCTTAGTTTGGCATGAAGGCGATGTCAGAATTGTATGACATTTTGGATATGGGCTATGTTGATGATTATCTTTACGTTATTTGCCCATTTAGTATATCGATACATCTCTGAATGCCCCTTTAATTTAATTCAGTGGCAGAACAGTCAGAAGAATAAAGGTCAATGTTTATCACTTTGGTAGTAAAACTCAGGCAACACTTTTATTATTGCACAATACATGTAGCCTTTCAGTTTAGCACATCGTCAGCTTAATAAAATAACTGCCTAAGTCATTCTTTTAACAAATTGAGATTTTTGCCTAAATCAGCTCTTTACCATGGGAGGCACCTATGGTTAAGTAACTAGTCAATATTCAACTCTAAATCGTGCTACCAAATCAAAAGGATTATTGCCTGACTCACGCGTGTGACTTAGGCATATGCATTGCCTAAATCAAATAGAGTGACTTAGGCAGTTTTGAGACTAACTATTTAGACAGTGAAAGTGTCTTATAAGTTTTGAAAGGTGATTGTAGTGCCAGAGTCTGAATGTAAACAAGGTAGAGTACTACAGTGAATTTCTAAGAACTTTTATAATGTTAGAATGAGCATAGTCAAATTGCCTAAGTTAGTTTGTTAATTGTGCCAAGTATATAAAATAAACAATCTGCCTAGGTCACAAAACTATATGTTGTTAAAGTCATTTTCGTTGGTTACGTAATACTATTGAGACATGACAACATAGCCATAATTTTTGTCTTGTATCAACATGTTATTATGCTTTAAATGGTTAATAAAAGTAAAAAGTAACAAAACTAGCACGTTTTTTAAATTTATCTCAAAAGTGGTAAATATGACTTAGGCAATTATTTTATTAAGCTGACGATATCATTTTCACCCATTATAAGGCACTAGCGGGACGCCCGTCCTTCGGACGGGCTCTCCCGCTAGGGAGTAGGGCCTACCAGATAGAACACCTACAAAATGAAACAACACATGTGTTGGAAAATTTATAACGAAACACATAGGAATAGAACAATATTAAAACATTTTTGTTTTAAATCAAAAGGTTTTGTATAATTTAAAAGTTTCAAATTTCAATTAACAAATTGATATATGCCCACGCCCGTGGCATATTTCAACTCCAAGGCCTAAACCTTAACCATATCCCGTACCCCACCAGTCACTCCCCCGCCCTTCCCTCGCCCCCAACCCCGCTCCGTGGCATATCTGTTACGCAATTTAGCATCACATTTCTTCATTAACCCCTGCCTCTCAAACCACATAATCATTACACACAGCCCCTATTCGCCACCGCCCCCGCCCGCCCGCCCATGGCATATCGCAACCCCCAATGCCGTGCGCCCCCCCCCCCCCCCCCCCGCCCCCGCCGTCCCCGCCCCGTGGCTTATTCAACCCCAAGGCCTAAACCGTAACCAATTCCCGTGGCGCAGCGTATTTCTCCAATATTTGCCCGCCCGCGTGTGTAGGGGTGCGTGGGTGTGTAGTGCGTGTGCGCGTTTATTTTTCATGGCGCACTATAACGAAACACATAGGAATAGAACAATATTTAAAACATTTTTGTTTTAAATCAAAAGGTTTTGTATAATTTAAAAGTTTCAAATTTCAATTAACAAATTTAAAAAGGCCCCCCCCCCGCCCGCCCACGACCGTGGCATATTTCAACTCCAAGGCCTAAACCTTAACCATATCCCGTACCCCACCAGTCACTCCCCGCCCTTCCCTCGCCCCCAACCCCGCTCCGTGGCATATCCGTTACGCAATTTAGCATCACATTTCTTCATTAACCCCCTGCCTCTCAAACCACATAATCATTACACACAGCCCCTATTCGCCACCGCCCACGCCCGCCCGCCCGTGGCATATCGCAACCCCCAATGCCGTGCCCCCCCCCCCTCGCCCCCGCCGTCCCCGCCCCGTGGCTTATTCAACCCCAAGGCCTAAACCGTAACCAATTCCCGTGGCGCAGCGTATTTCTCCAATATTTGCCCGCCCGCGTGTGTAGGGGTGCGTGGGTGTAGTGCGTGTGCGCGTTTATTTTTCATGGCGCACTGCGACGCGTTGTGTTACGCGCGCCGGCTGCATGGTTACAGTGTACGCATAGAGAAAAAACAAACATGGCCCGTAGAAATAGTCTCAAAAGCCGGGCTGAAAAGCCCTACATTTATGTTCGTTTGCCCATATCTTGGTCAATTCTGTACGGTTTTCGGCCATTTATAGCTTATAACCTGTCTCAAGACATCATCTATTATCAGTGCAATATTCACGGCTTTAAGATGCAAAATGATAAAGCCTTTTCAGGATACATACACACATACACACATACATACATACATACATACAACATACGGTAAATTATAGTAAGATTATCCTCTGTTTTCCATAGTTAGGAAAATTGTCAAATATAGGAAATACTTTTTGGGTAAGGGTGAAAGGCCCGTTAACCAGTACCTCGGGGAAATGTTTAGCCCCCCCCCCCCCCCTATCCATCTAACAGGTGTATACTGTTAATTATTATCTTACCGATATCTTGAACACCTTTGCCAGTTAAAAAAACCACACTCTACATAGTATCGATCGCTGTATGAGACGGCAGTTGATGCTCGACGACATACACTGTAGAAGATAATCAACATACCATAGAAACTAGTTACATATCTGCTAAGATCATGTAGAAGGGAATGATAAGTGATGCATTTCAGGCATACAATTTTGACGTTTAGGATGTGTTCCCCAATGAAGCCCGGCAACAGTCAATATTTTCAATTTAGACCGAATAAAGTCCAAAAATGGTTTCCTTATCACAATTTTGGTAACTGATGATTGTAAAACAGTTGAAAAAAGAGTTATAATTTATTGTAATCGGCACAAAGTGACTCGTCTGCGAATACATGTCGGGTTGGAGTGGGGGTAAGGTCGGGGTGGGGGATTGATCACAAACTAAATGTGATTAGCGAATTTATTTTCAAGAAATCAACGAGTATTTACATTTTCCCATCGTTCCCATATTCATCACTCGCCTGTTGATTAAAGCATTGTCACCTTGTCCGTTCTAACCCATGTGAATGCATTGATTGATGTGAAACATGTATCTTACAACATTGAAGAGAGGTGCTGATTTTTGGTAAATTATTATTTCCGTATTTTTTTTTTTTTTTTTGACGATGACATAGGCCTAGTCATAGATTACTAGATAGTGAATTAATAATGAACTTTATTGAGTCTATAATGAAAATACCTCTTGTTAGACAGTAAATATGTCTCATTCCAGCGAGCAAGATATTGACCAATCCTACGGCTTGCTGGTGAAGTGTGACAGTTGATGGATTAGGCCTACTATATACATGAATGAAAAAACTTACTTTCTATGCAATTTTATCACATGTAAAGTGGGTGCTTTAGAGTAAATTATGGAAGGGAGCACCACTATGAACCGAGACGAGGAGCAGTATCACTTCTTTTCTTTACGAACTTTTACTGATAAATTCACTATCCAATGCATAACATTATTAAGTATAGTACATGTAGGCCTAGTGAAATATTGTTAATTAATCAAAACTATTTTTCTACAACTGAATGATGCTAATTAAAATTACCAGTAAAATGTAGATAATATACACGCGGTACAGGGGCGGACTGGCCACGGTGGCGTTTTGGCGATCGCCACATGGGCCGCTTGGTTTTGGGCCTCTCAGGGCCGGTTACTAAAGTTTTGGGCCTCTCCAGGCCGGTTACTAAAGTTTTGGGCCTCTCAGGGCCGGTTACTAAAGTTTTGGGCCTCTCAGGGACGGTTACTAAAGTTTTGGGTCTCTCAGGGCTGGTTACTCAAATTTTGTGACCGTGCGAAATTTTTTTGACCGTGCGAAATTTTTTGACCCCCCCCCCCCCCCCCCCCCCCCCCCCCCACTTACATGAAATTCACGAGGTGACTGACTGGGAAAAAATTTTTGACCGTGCGAAATTTTTTGACCCTACCCCCCCCCCCCCCCCCCCCCCCCCCCCCCCCCCCCCCCCCCCCCCCCCCCCCCCCCCCCCCCCACTTACGTGAAATTCACGAGGTGGCTGACTGGGAAAAAATTGGGGCAACCTTTTACGAAAATTTACTACCGGGACATGGTCAAAAAGGGCCGCTTTAATAATTTTGCCACGGCCGCTTTCAGGTCCCAGTCCGCCCCTGACGCGGTAGCCTAGTTGGAAAAGAAAAAGAGTCTGTTATCTGTAAATAATAGGGCTTCAAAGGGGTTTCGATCATTTCAACTTAAATCGTATGCAAATAAGATGCAAATGAGGTGGGTTTTGGTTTTTTAAACACTAGAAACTGAAGATTCTATACATATATTGACAAATATAATGTGTATAATATCTCTAATATCAGATGAGTCAAATAAAACATGACCACGATGACAAATATAATGTGTATAATATCTCTAATATCAGATGAGTCAAATAAAACATGACCACGATGAGATGTCACATCCCACTAGTCCTTGTTTGACAAGTCTAGTGGTATGCTTTATTGTAGAGTTTTGAGATCATCCAGATCTAAATCCAAATGGCTTCTGTCCACCAACTTTGAAATGGTTATAACGATGAAGAATAACTCACCGGATGAGAAGGAAGATGAATTAGGTGCCATTTCTCACTAATTACCTGAAAGTCAAGTGTCATGTCGGTAATAAGCACGTCAAAATTGTGGCGGTACTAACCTCGGTGAGTTTCTCGGACAATTAGCAGAACTTAACAGAACTCTACTTGTTCCAGTAAACGTAGTGAATATCACAAGTATGATTCCACAGACGAACAACATCCTCGTGTACTTAGGCGCCACCTTAAAATTCAAGACCACGATGAAAAGACCCGTTTAATTTGACATAAATCACAGTTATAAATTATAATTCATCGAGGCGTCGAAAAGACACACATCAGTTTTACGAGGCGCATTTTAAGATTTTGACGAGACTATTAGGCAGTAAAAAAGTGGCTATATACAATTTCCCGTCATCTGCCCGCGCCAACATTTTCAGTCCGCTCCATAACTTGGACTAGACAATATTCAAAATGTCAATAAAGTTGTTTCGTACATATTTACAAATGTATTTCTCGTCGTACAACGTTTGGTTTGTCTCATCCATCGGTGTATAGTGGGAAAATTTAAATCAAAGGATCTTTCTGCGTTGCACTACCAAACTCGTATTTGAAACTAGCAAACACAAAATGCCCAACAAAACCATTTTAATCCAATTGGTAATCATCTGTCAAAGATGATAATCATAATAATGTTCAACAGACACTTACCTTTTCCTCCTCAATGTTTCCAAGCGTTTCTGACACGTACCTGTTACGTGACTTAGTCTTGTGTAATTCTCGCACGTAAATAAAGAGGACTCTAGGAGACTGTGCTTTTATGTTATATGACGATTGTAGTAACTCAATGTATTAGTACTGCGCATGCGTGATATAGGCGCTGATCAGGACGATCCAATAATATAGGGTATACTCCCTATAACAGTACCGACTTATCCATTCTACTTTTAAACCCATTCAACCAGATCCCAGGACAGACCTACGTTTAATATATAGTTTCCGACCGATATCGGAATTTGACACATTTTTGACTTCCTCGCGCAGGAAGATAGAGATACATTTGATATGGCAATATGACGACCGTGAACATACGAATTGAACTTGTTGTCTCCCCATTCCATAAAAGTCCATCAAAACTGATCAGTACTAGTCATTGCAATTTCGCAATTTCATTGGAAATGTTGCAACAATTAGAATTTTGATCTCAGATGACCTTCAAAATGATCTTCGAAATGTTGTGATATTTTTATGGATTCATCCACCAAACTTCGTGTAAAGCCACTCGTTTTTAGAGCTTTTTATGGATTAGACCTTTAATGACCTGTCAAAAATCGTTCAAAACTTCATCTGAAATATATGCTAGCGAGATGACAGAGGCTTCGGGTTTGGGATCTTTAGCTCAGTGGTAGTTATGATTGTAGTAGGTTGTATGAAGTCTTTAACAACCATTACATAAACTATAATTGAAATCAGCTATATAATCCTGGTAAGGAAAGATAAAGAAGGAAAAGTGTACTTTGGGTCCCAGACGGGGTCCCAGATTCTTTACTGTAGTAGTATTGTCCGACACTGGTACACCCGGTATCGACCGATACTTGTACAAAGTCAGTGTTCGAGTATCGGCCGATACTGGCACATATAAAATGTTCCAGTATCGGGCAATACTGGAATATAATTATGTATACCAGTATCGTACCAGTATCTCGTTGGGACAACTCTCACTGGTATCACGTGTATAAACCAATATCGCCCGATACGTACTGGAACATAAAAATGTTCCAGTATCGCTCGATACTGGAACACAATTTGGTGTTCCAGTATCGACCAATACTGGCAACTGGAAAAAGTGTACTTTAGCTCCCAGATACTAGAATGTACTAGTATCGACCAATACTAGAACACCCAGTATCGTTCGATACTGGTACATTATTTTGGTCCAGTATCGCTCGATACTGGCATGTTTAAAATGTTCCAGTATTGCCCGATACTGGATCAAAATAATGTACCAGTATCGATCGATACTGGTACATTATTTTGTTCCAGTAGTTTTGTTCCAGTATCGGGCAATACTGGTAGAATGTGTACCAGTATCGCCCGATACTGGTACATGAAAAATGTTCCAGTATCGCCCAATACTGAATCATGGAAAATGTACCAGTATCGCCCAATACTAGAACATTAAAAATGTGCCAGTATTGTCCAATACTGGAACATGAAAAATAGAAATGGGAGTCGCCGCCGATTGGCTTTTTTAAAGCAAATCTTAGGCAGTTGAGTATGGGAATATTTAAATTCTCAAAATAGAGTCAACTATTTCTAAGCTGACTGATCATCGGTAGTTTTCCAAGCCACTGAATTTTTCAAAAAGAGAAAATGATCATGCATACGTAACGTTAAATTGACTTGACCAATCAGCTCATCCTACTGTAGCCATAAAATCTATTTTCAGAGCCTCAACAACAAAAAGAGAAAGATATTGAACGACCCTATTTAGTGTGTAGTACTCCAACATAAACAATGTTGTTCCCAAACCATAATGAATGAGATGGTTTTCCCTCACAATATTTTAAAACACTACCACATTTTTTTTCTTCAAACAAATAATAGAAAATAAATCCCGCAATTCATATAACAACTGAACACGTATTTGAAAAACGAAAAAAGAACTATAATGCACTCAAAGCTGACCTCGTAAAAATGTCGCTAATTTTTAAAGCTGAAATAGTCGTCCCCTTTTCACAAATATGACAATACACGAGTTCTGGAACAAATTAAATCGTTCCATTATCGCGCGATACTGGAACATGTAAATCGTTCTAGTATCGAGCGATACTGGAACGATTTACATGTTCCAGTATCGAGCGATACTGGAACAAAATGGTCCAGTATTGGGCGATACTGGAACATTTATTTTGTTCCAGTATCGATCGATACTGGAATGAAATCGTTCCAGTATCGGGCGATACTGGAACACATGAAGTGTTCCAGTATCGGTCGATACTGGAACACAATTTGATGTTCCAGTATCGACCGATACTGGAACATGTAAATTGTTCCAGTATCGAGCGATACTGGCAAAATGCATGTACCAGTATCGACCGATACTGGTATACCAGTATCTGGGACCTAAAGTACACTTTCTCCGACAATTTTATTAAATATGACAGCAGTTACAGGTTCATGCTTTCCAAAGAATTTTAGATGGTGTAATTTGGATGTCGGAATCAAATGTTAGTGACTTTTATAGATTGTGTCCTAAACTCGAGTTGGGCCTTTTTTAGATACTGACGCCAATGAAGCGTTATTTTTAAGTGATGATAATTCACATAACGCTAAGACAAAAGTCTTACACAAGAATTTTTTTTAAGGTTGCTTTTAAAGTCTTTGACCTTTTCTCACTCTCTGTCACGTTGGGGGCATTTCGGGATATCGATTTTTTAATCCTTTGACGAATCTTTCACCTTCTAACATAATTTTTCGTTTGACATGAATCTACAGTTATATTCCAGTTTATACCAAATCGTAAAAGTAGCTCTAAATAGCCCAGCCTTTTTTTAAATAATGATACAAAGTGGACATAACAAATGATAGAAACAATCAAATGTGAAGGAGTAAACGGCATATGGTAGATAAAGGGAGTCCCAAAAATGACGGTCAATACCTTTTTAAAGCCTGATAAACCTGTTAAGAAAATAGGCAAAATCATGTTTGGATAGAGAAAACTTGTAGCTTCTCTCAATTCGCCATGTACAACAGCAATACTCATCATACCTTATCAAGAGAGGTAGGGAGGAGTGTCAATTCAATAAAACAACCTAAGGTTGAAAATAAATCCAATTTGACAACCTCAGGTTGATAAGATATTAATTGTGAAAACCTGAGGTTGATTTTGATATTGGAAAAATGTAAATAAATTAGAATACTGGGTAAGTAAACCTTAGGTTGAGAAAATATTCAATAAAACAACCTCAGATTACAAATGAATCCAATTTGACAACTTGTGGTTTTGCAATGAATCCAATTTGACAACCTCAGGTCGACAAGATAATAACTGTAAGGTTGATATTGACTGAAACGTGATAAATTATATCCCTAAAAAATCAGTATAATGATTAAACGTGTGCACGCAATGTCAAGTCCGAAAATTAATTCGACCTGAGGTTATAGGTAACCTGAGGTAGAAAGGTGTATGAGCATTTCCATCTCTGCATATGTCTTAATTCTCTAGTGACAAGCATGATGTACAAATAGTTACAAATTCTTGCGAATTGTGTTACGCTTAAAAACGTGAAAACAAAGTTACTTGGTTCATGTGGTGAAATTATTTCAATAGTTAATCTTTCACTGTTTGGAGGTCTAAGGAAAGACCAGCTGCTAATCGTATTTTTAAAATCACATCTCGGACAATAGTCTATTTTAACACGTTTGGGTCCCACGCTTGTTTTAAGTGTTTGACGGAATAACAGAAGTTGATGCACACATAGGATCTAAAGTACACTTTATCCAAATCTAGTGGTTTTCATATGACACACCCTTCTTATTGTTCAATTTAATTCAGTTCAATTCAATTCAATTCAAATCAATTCAATTCAATTCAATTTATTCAGCAAAAATGAATACAAATTATAATAATACAATGTGAGAAAAAGGTTAGGAGCCCTAATGGAAACCCTGATAAACGGGCTTGTAAATTAGGGACCCTTAACACAGAAAAACATTAATCGTTGAAGTTACCGTTTTTGTTGAAATAAATGTGTCGACATGAGTCAGTACCAGCATCGGGTGTAGAATAACGGAAATTTACAATCATATTACCTGATCCTGGTCATGGATCTGTAAAATAATTCCCCTTTCATATCCCATAATGAGAGTCACGTGATTACACGTTAAGATCCTTGTCTGAGCTGTGTGCCAATTTGTGGTCATCATGGCGTGCCGGTGCTGTGTATCAGCATGATCAGGTACACTATACGTATACAGCCATTCCATCTAAGGGTTGCAAAAAACTCAAAAATTGAAATGAAAAGTATTTAAAGGAATTCATTTCCGTCAGTTATATTTCATTAGAGTAATACTGAAACCATTCA
The DNA here is from genome assembly GCA_035610835.1 of Ophiura sarsii. Taxonomy (NCBI): domain Eukaryota; kingdom Metazoa; phylum Echinodermata; class Ophiuroidea; order Amphilepidida; family Ophiuridae; genus Ophiura; species Ophiura sarsii. Next base: position 50,497,164 of record CM069448.1, read on the forward strand.
AATTTCAAAGATTTTTTTCAAACTAGACCCTTTTACTGTATATTTACGGCCTCCTGAACTTGTGGTCAAAAAGAAGGCTCAGAGGTACAAATCACAAAGCAAAGAAATATTTGGAGTTAATTCACAAGCTGCTGCTCAGTCTGCATTTATAAGATAGCTGTTGCATGTAATTTGACAACACATTGTGATATCTCAAAAAATATTGGTTGTATGGCAAACATTTGTATACCTAACTATGCATACACAATGTCTCAACTCAAATAAGTGATACATTAAAGTAGAGGAAAGCTAGTTTTCCACTGGTAATGCATTCAAAGATGGATTTTTGTAGAAATGTCACGCGAGTCACGCTGGAATGGCTGTATAGAGGAACCGAAAAAGGCATAACACTGGTGTTTCCTTTAGAGTTGTGGGTCCTTATGAAAATACCATCCACATCAACTTCCGATCCGACATAAGGACCGTCATTACTCCTGTCTGTGGTTATTAGGGAGCTTTCGATTTTTGGACGACGGACGCTTCTACGACGACGGTAAGATGACACCTCGAGTCATGTGCGCATGCGTCGACTTAGCACTCCGTCTGTCGTCCAATTTCTGGGACCTGTTTTCAGCTTTCGATTTGCACGACGGACGCTTTTACGACGGTAAACAAAACGTTGCCGTCGTCACCACGACGGTTGTTAGTCCCTTTACGCGTTGTAGCATTGAGAGGACCAACGGATGACAAAATTGACGCATGTTCACATGACTCAAAGTGTCATTCAACCGTCCTAGATTAATTCGTCGTGCAAATCGAAAGCTCCTTAAGATAGGTCAACGACAGGTCTCAGAAATTGGACGACCGACGGATTGCTAAGTCGACGCATACGCACATGACTCGGAGGTGTCATCTTACCGTCGTAGAAGCGTCCGTCGTCCAAATCGAAAGCTCCCTAATTGAGCGCATGTCGACGGATTGATATCTTTTATCTGGTGACATCGATGGATGCCCCAACGACAGGAGTATGATAGGACCATAGTTATGATAACTATATACTACTGTGCACATATGCGTTGTCAGAACACTGGTTTATATAAACAAAAAATTATATTCCTATGAACAATTAATTTGTTTAAGTGTTGCTCAATCACTGGACAGGTACAACTAATGTACAATCCATGATTGTGATATTTCGCTAACTTTGAAAGAGGCCCAGCATCTCTTTATAGGTTCAAACTACACATGACGAGCCGTACCCTTAAAAACGCTACGCCTCTGTTATCTAACACTGTCATTCCCAGATTCCGATAATGTCAATGGGGTCCAGGGGCGTCAATCCTGGGTGGACGAAGGGGACATGTCCCCCCCCCCCCATGTTTTTTAGGTGGGGTGTACATAATATCAAATGTCCCCCTCCCCCCCCCCCCCCCCCCCCCCCCCACTCATGTTTTGAGTTTGCATGTGATCGAAATGGCACATTTTAGAAACACCTAGTTTGACAAGAGGAATCATGGAATTATGATGGTCAAAAGTACACAGACGGAAAAATGTGTCTCAAAGATGTAATGATTGGGATAGAAGGTTGCATATATTTTGACCACCCTGTATATTTCCTAATAAGCTGACCAATTGTATATGGCTGGATGGGTAATTTATTCAAATACAACAATACATGTCCTTTATTTAGACAGTGGAAGAAAAAAAAGTATATCATCATTTTGGATAAGATTTTAATTGTTACACCCTGTATAATGTTTAGGTCATCCTGTATATTTATTTCCAGTTACCATATTTACAATCCTTAGGTTATACGCTTTCCAAATAAATTATATTATGGTTTCATACCCTTTATTTTATATGTAAACATTTTGATATATGATTTATGATCAGTAAATCTGCAAGAAAATCTACTTTCTAAAAACGCGGACCAGTTCTGCGTTTTAGACCGCGTACTTTACGACGCTTCCTACGCCCCACCATAACGCGGTATTCATTTTGTCAGACTGTTGAACCAAAAAAATACGTCCTTTTTATGGAAGTATCTCAAAAACTAAGTTGGTGACCCTATTTTGTTATTTCATTAATCTGTAGTGCCTATTAATGCGCAACTTTAATTAAATTTACAACCAAATTGGCGGAGCAGTTTTGTTTTTAAATCCAAGAATGTTTGGCCTTAAAATTATATTTCCATAGGATTGTATACTAAATAGTAGTCAAAATGGCTAAAAACACGTGTTTTGAAATGGCTGTAGCTCAAAAACCAAGTTGGTGACCCCCATTTTTTATTCAAAATTCTTTTTAATAATAGTTTAAACTTTGTTCACAGTGAATATATATCGTGTTGCGGATTTCAACTCGAAGAATCATACTCATACAAAGGATATAAGACAGAGTTAACACTGACATGAATGTATGAAGTAAGTGCATGATTCAGTTTTGTTTGTAAATTTATCCCTACGGGCCAACCATTTTGGGGGCTATCTTATTGATGACACATGACTATTACCCCCTAGCAACCCTTATCGCGGATTCATATTGAAAAAGATACCCTTATTCTCTGAAATTTGCGATTTTGATACCCTAAGCACGGGTCCACGCGGACCCGCGTTGTGGTCGAAAAAAGCAACCATATTCCGCGTTTTCGTTCACGCGGATGATTACAACATTGTACCTAACTGGCCACTTCGGGTGTAAAAGCGCAAACAAGTTGTTTAAGAATAAAGATTTCCGTACTTAAAGTGTGTCAGAGTTTACTGTGTTGTTTTTATCATGTAGTACGATAATGTTGAGGAAAAGAAACCCCGACAACCAAAAATAAACACGTCCGATCGCGATATTGACACCAAAATCAAACAATTGAAAGTAAATTAACCGCAACAGCACGACACAGCCCGGTTATCATTACTAGTTTTACAGTATCAAATGGTTTGTTATTTCCTATTAGTTCATCTTTCGGGAAGGCACTTCGTTTTAAGTTTTGGCCACATTAAGTAAGGGAACCACGCCTAGAACAAAGTATTGCCAATGTTTCTATATGTAAATTATATAAATTGAAAGACAAGGTTGAAAGACAAGGCATAATTCATGATATGGAGATTCAACCATTAGGAATTTGAGTTGGTATTGAATTAGCATTACTCCTTTTGGGAAACGATTCTATGAAAACCGACTTTTTAAACTAATATAACCAACGTTCCAGAGTAAAGAGTGCACATCCACCGCGAGTATGATTTAAACAAATGCAATTTTAAATTAAATTTATCTCTCTGGTATGTTTAAATTTTACTTCATTTTGTAAAAATGTACCGTGTAAAATCCTTGCCAAAAAAGTCTCACCTTAATTGTAGCATCAGTGTGTCAAAGTTGGACTTATGCAGCCCTACTCAGGATCAGGGATACTTTTGCGTCCTATTATAATTATAACCTCTGACACATAGGCTTATACATTACATCACAACAGAAATAAGTAAAGAGATGTGCCGGTATGTCAGAACAGCGACGACATGTTCTAAAAATGTGTAGCCCTTGATTGGCTAAATGGCTAAACATGCTATAGGGTCTTTATTTTTCAAAAATAATTGAGAAACATTAATGCTCCATTCACGCTAAACACTATCATGAACAAGCCATCGCTTATTTGCAGTATTCAATTCAAGACTATAGTTCAATCAGTTCCAAATTGGCGAGAAATATACGTTTTTCAGCTACCCGCGAGCAAAATAATCCAAGCGTATAAGCGCAATTTTTGCGTACGCAAGGGTCACGTATGCAATGACACTGCTACATTGCGCGAAATATTTCGCCATGCGAGCGTTTTGCGCGCGACGACGCTCTTCTGAATTCATTCGCTGATGTAAATGTAAATTTGGAACTGACTGAAGTATATTATACAAATATTGAATGCCGGAGAGTGTGATAGTAAAAACTATATCACGAGGTCAAATTTGGATTTTTCCATTACACGAGGCGCAGCCGAGTGTGATGGAACAATCAAAATTGGACAGAGTGATATAGTTTTACTATTGCACGAGCAAAAGGCATTCAATATTTGTTTTATATAATGATATCACAAATTTAATACCTAGCCATAATGATAGTAAAAACTATCACATGGCTGAAATCAGGCCTATCATTATATAATATAAACATGATGTCCAGGTGGTATGGTACACTTTATTGCTACTTCCATCCCTCTACCATTCATTTCAGGGGATTTTTTACATTTATTGAGAATGATGTTGGTAATTTCAGATGTTTATAACTATCAACTATAATCAAAACATATATAGACATTGTCGATCATAGTGTTTATGATTCCTCAGCGTCAGGCCCGTAAGAAAGGGGGGCGATGGTGGCGATCGCCCCCCCCCCCTTTGAAAATCTTCCCCGGAAAATTTGTACACAGATGAAAAAATTTCGCGCGCTACGCGCGCATTTGTCTTCACAAAATGCAATATTCTTTGCTACAAGCTTGTTTAGAGCCAAAATGTACCTCGATCGTGCAAAAAATAGGTGCAAATTCAAAAACAGAGAAAATACCCCTTCCCCAAAAAATATCTCCAAAAACTACTTCCAGTATTTCTGTGCGTCGACCAACAAGAAAGGTAAACTATGACACCATAATGGAACAGAAAAATTAGAAAATCAGCGTGTCTCCGACGGAAAAAAAACTAGCTCTATCACTTCCGGTGATTTTTTTTTGAAAACGCCCCCCTTTGAAAAAAGTGTCTTACGGCCCTGAGCGTCCCATGCGGCCGGTGCGCAACATTCACATCGTTGTGCGGCTGTTTTGGAATGCATTGCGTGCAGGGACGACGTAATCATAAACAGCCATAATATTAATATACCAACAATCAAGACCCAGTTTTGTCCAAAATCAAAAAAACATTCCAATTCGACAACCGCCAAACCCGAAAACTGCGAAACCCGAAAACCGCTCTAGTTTTGTAATGAAAATCGATTTGAACTACCTCCAGTCAATAAATAACGATCAATTAGACCGTTCGTTGTGTCATTGTGACGCTGATTTTTGTTATGTTTTGTTTATTAAGTTTTTTTACCCGCGCCTATCATCCCTTGGGACACGATAAACAATCAATGCTGGCATTATATGAAGCGACTGATAAACGAGATTTTCTTGAAATTCACGGAACACCAGACGATGGCGGTCACGATTTGCCTAAATGTGCAATTCGTTTGTGGTTTTACACGTACAAATTAATGCGATTTCCCATCGATTTTTTTTTCAAATTGTTTAAGTTTCTAGTTACAACCAATCCCAACTCCAGGCCGTAGTATAGTGCTATAAGCCACTCGATCACTGAGAAGGAAAATAAAGGTGTGGAGGTTCTCTACTACCGGTACTTATTAAAAGAAACTTAAAGGGGAGTAGTAACAGATGTAGTTCATCCCAGAAATTTGAATTTCTGGGACAGAAATCTGTCCCAAAATCCGAAATTTGGAATCAAAAAATTTAAAAAATAAAAATAAAAATCTATGCTCGAGACAAAACTACAAAACCATTTTCAGTAGCCAGAGTCAAAGACAGGCCATCCAGGTATATTATGAAAGGATGTTGTAATTAGGGGGGCGTTAATCGTTTCTTCACACATAGCTACTCTATAGAGGCGATGTCTGAATGTCGTTGGGTTAAGGCGTGTGAAATAGGTAAGGTGTATGGCTGGGAAAGAAGAATTCTTAGGATGTATTTGATGTCGTTAGCGCTTAATCGGGTTGATAGGTGGGTTAAGGTATAAGCAACTTGGGAAAAAGGTGGGGGTGTTTATCGTACCGTGTTTTTTTCTCAGACTCCCAATCAGCGTAGGTGTCGGAAAATGAGGCTATATGGTTTTGGACAAGGAAGTTCTCAGGCTCCCAAGCAGCGTAGGTGTCCGAAAATAGGGCTTTATCTTCGCGGGAGGTGTTAATTTAAGGAGCTGTCTATGAGTTGAATCGGCCGTTTGTTTATTCGTACCAATTAGGAGCGTTGTGATTGACAGTGATGGTTCGCTATATAATTGGGGGGCTACCACCCACCTATCTTTACTTTCACCTTTCATCAGTCTACACACATCAGCTCTTCTCTACTATTACCACTACCATTTTAGTTTAAAGCTTCATTTAAGAACCATTCGTTAACTCTAACATGGCTTCTAATTCAACACAGTTCCACGTATTTGAATGCACGGAATGCTTTGCAATATTACCGTATGCAAAAGCTAACCACGGCTGTCCGTGTGACGAATATGACGAAGGCTTTGTTGATGAGCCAGGTCTAATGTTAACTTTTTTCGAACAACTAGATCAAGCTAAGCAAGATAGAGGAACGCGGGTGAGATATCACTATTCAACTTAGCATCAGCTTTGGGCTGTCCGGCATTTAAGGACAGCCCTAGTATAAAAAACTAAAAACAGAACATCCGTAATTACTAACAAACCCTAAACCACCATTATTTGCAATGATTTCAACATTTATCCCCCAAATATGAAAACATCCTCAAATGTGTACATATAAATTCAACTCGGGAAAAGGGTGTCGCTGTTTATTGAATAAAATATTTCTCAGGCTCGGACAGCATTATTTTCGCGGGTTAATTGGGTCTATCCAAGGTGGTGCCAAATTGTTTATTCGCACCAATTAGGCCTATGTAGCAGCCGTGTAACAAAGGGGGTGTTATTGCGATTGACAGGATGGTTCTCTATATAATTGGAGGCCTACCCCAATCGTCTTACTTTCACCGGTGGCAAGCATTCTACACGCATACACACACATCCCAACACACCCGCTCTTTTACCCAGACATCGCATCGTTTTCAATATTGTCAACGCTGCACCCTGATGGCCTATTCAGCCGCTGCTCCTATCGTTCGTCCGAATCCTTTGGATTCGCTACCGAAAAGAACGAGTATCCTTAACAGACCCTCAGAAAATATACCGGTAGCGAAGCTCATTATTAAATGTACCCTGTACCTATTATACTTTTGAACACGCGTAATAAGTACAAATACAATATTTAAATATACTTTTTCTTTTTCTTCTTTTATTTACTTTCTCATAAATTCAAAAAATTTGAAACGCAAGATCCACGTCGTCCCACCAAGGAATGACGCTACTAGTTATAAATTTAAACCTTTTAAAAATACTATACGTTTTTTAATTACGTAACGATAAATGCACGCAAGACGAAATCAGTTAGCCATTACTGGTATTAATTTGCGCCTTCGTTTAACGTAGAAAAGAAACTAAATTATAATTATAACGTTACTATTGTAAAGACTAATAGTCTCTATCGGATCGTTTAATCTTATTCGTAATATTTTAATCTCCATCGTCTTCCTCGGTATCTTCATCTTCATCTTGTTCGAACAATGCTTTAAATTTCCCTCGGTATTTAGGTATAACTCTGTCCAAGGCTTTGTTGACGTCCATGCCTTTATCCATTTTCTCTTCGAGATCATCTAACACTTTTTGATGAGTATCGTCGTCTTTCACGCTTAGGTAACTAGACAAAAAGTCCTTATAGTTGTTGAAAAAGCTTCTCTTGACCGCCCACAAAGTCTTTCTATCGGCCTTTCCTTTAGCTTGGTCTTCACTCATACCCTCATTGACGTATTTGTCATACTTTGCGTTCCACATCCCCCCGGTCGTTTCTTTAGCCTCTTCTAACCAGTCTTGATAGGCGATATTGTCTTCAAGCTCGGAACTAGATTCATCTTCTCGCGATAACTCGGCATCTTCGCTTTCGGATTCAGAATCTGCTTCCTCCGAATCGTTGTTTTCGTCCCGAGAAGATTCGCTTTCGGTATCTTCCGACATTTCATACCCGGTATTACTCGACCCATCCGTTTCTTCCATAGTAGACCCTTCCTCAGAGTGATCGTTTTCCACGTGTCGCCGTAAATTAAACCTCCGACTAAAGCTTTTGTCGCACGCGCGACAAGCGTAGGGTTTGATGGCGGACAGAGAATCCATGGTGTTTACTCTTTGAATAGTAATCTCCGAATGACGAAGGATTTACGATACTCATTATTTTACTCTTCTGGTGGCTCATTTTACTCCTTTTACTCATTTTTTTACTCATTTTACTCAATTTTTTTACTCATTTTACTCATTTTTTACTCATTTTACTCATTTTTTTACTCATTTTACTCATTTTTTTACTCATTTTACTCATTTTTTTACTCATTTTACTCATTTTACTCATTTTTTTATTCATTTTTTTTACTCATTTTACTCATTTTACTCATTTTACTCATTTTTTAACTCATTTTACTCATTTTTTTACTCATTGTACTCATTTTTTTACTCATTTTTTTAATACTCATTTTACTCATTTTACTCTTCTAGATGCGAGCGTACTCTTATCTTTATGTGTTGATCGAAAGGAAGTGTCTATAGGTTGATTTAACCGTCAATCCTAAGTGCGGGGGTTCAATTAAAGAAATACAGAAAATCAATTACAAATAAAAATTATTCGATTATAGTAAATGACCGGTTTTATTCTTAATACCCGCTAATCTACGAGTCCAGACACGTTGCCACGGGTTCATTAACGTTGTTTAATATTTGTTACGGGGTAATTAGATCCTAGTTGTTGTTTTTCACCCCAATTAGTTATTTTTAAATCAATGATGTCACGATGTCAAAAATAACTTACCCCTCTCTCTATAATTGTGTATATATATGACCCAGCGTGGTTTATGAACTAACTATTTAGAGTTATCCGTCTAAATCGCCAGATCGTTACGTTTCTCTATTTAATAAGTTATGGCTACTAACTACGGAGTGGATGAAGCTGGTATTTGGGGCACGTCTTATGATTGCGGAAAGAAACCGTTTCAAGATTTCTTTGAACGTTTGAGAAGAGATCGAAAGGATAACACGGTCGAGTCTTCCGATTGTATATTGGTCAGCGAGTATAGCAATCAGATCCGTCTGACAGTAACATTGAATGACTTAGATACGGAGGAAGAAGAAGAAGAAGAAGAAGAAGTACAGGTATTGGACGTAATACCCGGTGATACATCAGAAAATCAAGGAGAGGATGTCGAGATATTAGATGACTCTATCGAGGAAATATCAAGAGATTCCGTTATAGTCTTAAACTAAAACACAGCTATGACGTCTCTGTTAAGAGCGGGGGCAAGTCGGAACAAGTTGCTAGAATACATCCATGACGTAGCATACGGTCAAGTAGCGACAAGTTTGAACCGCCAAAATATTCAACGTGACATCAGTGCCCCATCGAGCAATGACGTAACGACCGACCAATGGAGATCGCGTACCTAATGGTGCGAAGAAGCAGGCGGCATTGATCGAGAGACTATAAGAGACGTACATCATTCCATAGAAGCGAACCTTGCATAAACATTGTACCTACATGTCTTATAACTTTCGCACTGTGTTAGAAAACTTAATAGTGGACGAAATGGAGGCCTGGTTTAAATCGGTGGAATTCCAGAACTTAGGACGTCTAGTCAAGTACATATACGCTCAATGTCTCACCGAGGAAGCGAACAAACTGTTAAAAAATAGATGCAACGGTTGTCAAACGGATCATCCTGGTCAGCTGAATCATATATGCATCGACCCACAGCCAGCCTTGGATCCATTCATCCTGTACGTGTACGCTGAGGCGTTGGAGTCGATAGATCTCACCCGCGTGGAATCGACGTATCATAGGTCCAGAAAGATATTAAACTAGGGGTACGGAAACAGCGCACCTCGGCAAGATTACAGTTGGCATATTAAAAAGTGTGTCAGTGTATGGTACTTCAGTGACTTTGCTAGCATCGAGTCCGATCTAACGGTGGACGATAACATATCGGAAGCAGTGAAGCAAGCGCGGATGGATCTGGGGGTCGATCAGTCGCCCGAACTTGCCTAGTCGCTACAGCTACACGATGATGATGACCCTCTATTTCTTGATTCCGATGGACCCTTCTGGAAACCACCCCCACATGACGTCATCGTCTAAAAATATAACCTATGGTTCGGGCGAGTCTTGACAAGTCGAAATAAACACATTAAAACACGTTGATACGTGACAGCATGATGATGTCGTCCTAAAATAGATTTATTAGCATGTGATGTGTTTGGTCTAACGTGATTGGTACAATACTTTTGAAGTTTCCGTATATACTGAAGTTGCGAGTACACATGTCCCCAGATAGCAAGACTACGTTGTGTCAACGTTGGCAATGGTCGGCAAGGTCGCGGTCGGAAAGCCAACGTCTAGCCAACGTCTAGACAACGTTGAGTGTTAACAGGATTTTATGTCGGGTATTGGTTGCCAAATGAACGTCAACATGACGTTGGTAAATGGTCGGTAGGCAAACGGTCGGCGGGCCAGCGTTGGCCCGACGATTTCAACACGACCAATACTTCGAATTTGTCCTTGAGCTCGAGAGTTCAGGAGCTTGCTTTCGTAAAATTTGGAACCCGGTATTATATTTTAGTGGAATAAATCGTATTAAAAACTGGAAACCATCGCATGACCAGGCTGCCGTTAATAAGTTAGGTTAAATCCTCCAGTCTCTTAACATGGCGCACGGTCGCATGCGCACAAAAGATAATGAGGCCGACGTTGGGGGACTGGTGGAGATAGGTGTACGCCCTCTATTGGTGGGTTTCGTATTGTATGTGTGATATAAAACTTTTTATTAAAAGTTCTACATTCCAAAATGTAAAAAGCTTCAAACATGTTTAACACATAATATACATAAATAAAAATAAGAAACAAATAAAATATGTTTATTTTTAAAATTTAGTAGTAATATTTTTATGTTATTTTAAATAAATAACATCGAAAACTATATTTAAGTTTGTGAATATAAATATGCACTTAAAAACAACGTAATCATTAATAATAGTCTCTGCTTTTGGTCACCACCTGATACCCACTAACCCACGACAAAAACTCACACGGGATTTATAGAGGTAAGTTCATAATTATTTGTATTTTGAAATGGCGAGTAGGCCTATTGTGAAAATCAAGAACAAAATAACAATCGGATCATCTGCGTAGAATCGCCAGCAGAGAAACTGCCGACTACCGTAGCCTCTCTCTCGACCATGTAACATTACAATCCTAGCAGGTGGCCAAATTGTCCCACCGAGTAAATTGGCAAATATGGCCACCAAGACAAAATGCGTAATAAATTCACTATTTTTCATGTTTGGGAGTTCCTTTAGTATACCCTACCACTGCATGTCTTCAATGGGGACTTTTAAAGAACGACCCATTCATAATTTCATCATACACTTGCAGTTAGTTGCACAGTGTATGTAGGCCCCTACTAGTAGTGAGGAAGTGGTAGGGTATTTGAAGCTTACCCTCCTAGTCCTAGTCTTCTTGATTGTTATGAGCTGTATCTCCAAGCATTTATTGATGGGTTGCCTTTATTAAAGAGAAAGGGCTTACTGTTTTGGCCCATACTAGGCAGAATTGAGGACAAAGACTGTACTTTTCCCCCACTGCCCAGTGTTCTCTCTTCGTATTCAGAGGGGTAACACATGATCGTTCCAGGATCTTGAAATACCCCCTATTTGACAGCGTTTCGCGGACAATTTTGCTAATTTGACCCCCTTTTCGCACAAAAACGAGTACATTTTGACTGAAAATAATCCCCCTTTTTTCACCATTTCAAGGAAACTTTCTATATAGTCCCCCTATTTGCGCAAAAACGAGGACACATATGGTTCAAAATACCCCTTTTTACTTCTTCGCGGACATAGCCTCTCCAAAAACACCCCTAATGTTTTGAAATCGCGGACATAGCTTCCAAAGTGACCCCTTATTTTTTGAAATCGCGGACATACTTTTTTGTAGCTTCAAAAAACACCCCTAATTTGTGAAAATCGCGGACATTGTACAGAAAACCCACCCTTTTTCGCGATTTTTGGAACGATCATGCGTACCCAAAGTTAATGTTTACTGAAACCACCGGGACTTTTTCAACAACACCATTTACAATTGGGCTTTTTTAGGGGATTCAAAACCAGCAGTGCTAATAATTTTTTTAAAGAATTTGTGGATGAGTTGAAATCTAAATTTGAGCAATGGTTGTTCAGGTCAAGTTCATATGGCTAATTTTTAAGATTGATTGGAGGTACGGTTTTCTAGATGACAATTTTATTGTAAAAAAACCATTTTAAGTCATTTTGAATTCTTTTGTTTTGTACTGTTTTTTGGCCAACAGAGGGCAGTCTATTTTCTTTTGTTTTATGTTGGTTTTTTGACTCCCTAGGTAAAATTTCTATACAAATGCAGTTTTTTGTTTAAAGTGCTCTAATTTTTTATTCAAAACTCCATTAGGCGCATGAAAGTCAATTGCGAATTTCCTGTTACTTTTTTTCTCAAAGTGATGAGGCGACTTTTTCATTATTTATTATTCATTATTTGATCAGATTTCATTATTGACATGTAAATGCATGTTGATACGGTGCTCATTTAAATAAATATAAAAACGTATAATGCATCAAAATAATGTTCACGGAAGGTAGGTTTACGATTAAAAAAGCCTTGCTTATGAGCCTAGTTCTCAAAATTCATATTTTAAGAAAGTGAAAAATGTGTTCAAATTAATAAAACTGGCAACAATTGTGTTTAAAAATAAATAATGATTTTTTGGGGAAATCTTGAAATTTTGACGCGGGTGAAAAAAAGTGATGCGGGCGGGTAACCGGAAACTCGATATCGACTTACATGCGCCTTAGATTCCTGCAGCACAGGAATTAAAGAGAGTTGTATAGCCAACATATACACCAAGTGGCATTACATTTAGTAAAGTGCATGAACTTGAAAAAAATAATTAAGTGCATTAATTAGCCTAATATTTTTTTTATTATTTTTTTAATAATTTATTATGTCTTACAGCCTCCCGCAGAACAGGAAACTTTCTAAAAACGTAATTCAATAACAAGCTCCCAAAATTTCAGCTTTGTAGTATTTATACTTTTCTTGTAAAAATTAATTAATCATTTTTGCATAGATACATTTTCTTTGTATTTTGCTAGGGGGTCAAAAAAAATTAGCCATACATGTAGGAACAACCTTTAAGTTCAATGGCAAGACAATGCAGGTGAAATTCAAGAATATGAACTGTGACACACCAGCCAGAGCTTTTGTAAAATGTACAAAGGGACATTCAGGTTATTATAGCTGTGATAAATATGTGACCAAATGGTATTTTATACTGAACTAGCACACTTCCTTGTGTTGATGCAAATTGTAGAACTGATCAGAGCTTTGAGAACCAAGAAAATGAGGAGCACCAGTTGTTTAATTCAAGTTGATAGGTATGGTTTCACAATTCTCTTTGGATTATATGCATCTCATAATAATGCATCTCATAATAATGAAATAACACAGATTTTTTACCTACTTCGCAGATCAAATGGCTGAACCGCCTGGGGGGACAATCAGAGCAGCAGGTAGTTAGTTGTGAGGATAATGGCTGAACTGATGACGGACGACTTCGCCAGACTGTGTAATTGGAAGGGCAGGGGAGCCAAAACTGGCTTGGCCAGTTCACAAGTGGTGTTGTTTGCCGTAAGTAATTTATCATTGTTGGTCATTTTTCTGTTATGTAGGGATCAGTAACTTACTTATAATCCGTGTTGTAGTACTCGAGTCCGGACTCGGTCTCGAGTCCCCTTGAAGGACTTGAGCACGGAGGAGGGCTCAAACACTGAGAACTTAGGAATTTTACCTCAGTCCAAAGGCCAGTATTGGCATAATTTATAAGAATTTAAAATGTCGTCATCCTTATCTTCAGTTCTTGAGAAATATTGTCATAAAACATAATAAATACCTCTGACTGTTGAAAATATAAGAAGCCGAAAAACATGTTTATCATAGAAATCCTATAACTATAATGTAAAGAGACTTAAAATTGTGTGCAAAAATGAAAATATACAATTAAGGATATTTTTACGAGGAAAATGTTCTTTGTCTGTGTTTTCAACAAAAATGATCTTTCATTAGCAATTTTTAGCTTCAGAGAGCAGCTCAGTCTCCTCACTCTTACTCCACAGAGTAGAATCAGTTAGATTATCACAACCAGGGTTGTAGTTACGCCAGGCGGCGCCGGGCCCGGAATTGGGCTGGCCGCCCGGCACTCTAAAAACAAATAATAATAATAATTTTTTTAAAACAATTTGTGGATAAAATCATTAAACTGCCTCATAAAACAAGACATTATGTGGCAGGAACCCTCAAAGTGCATTAAAAAGGCCTAAAAACATCCCGGCCCCTGAGCCGCAAGAATTGTGTAACCAAATAGCGAAATATTGCGCCTGGCACTCAAAATGCTCTGGCTACAACCCTGATCACAACTTAACACTTTCCACGCGGCAGGCGGCTGCAGACGACATTCCAAAATTTCACAAAATGTTTAAAAAATGTCAAAATTATTGAATTTCATTACCATATTTAGAATCACCATGAGAAATGCATTGAAATAAGTACAAACATGCCTAGTATTGGGTCAGTAATCTTTGAGATAAACTTTGAAATTTGTGAAAGGTTTCTGAAAAATCAATTCTGTGTATGGTAAAAATAGTAGCCGCGTGGAAAGTGTTAACTTTGTTCTTAAGTTTGACATTTCTCAATGTATAACACTTTTTTCAATTGCTGACCACATATCCGAGCCGAGCATCAAAATCCTCACTACACCGTTGATTCAAAATGGTATCCAAATGTGTCCATGAATATAAAACAGGGGAAAAAGTAGTATGTTTGCGTGGCCTGTAGAGAGCAAAATATATGACATGAAATATTATCAGAACTTGAAATATATGAGGACTCTGTCTCTGTCTTGGTCTTGGACTCGGACAGTAAGAATTGGGACTCGAGAAACAAGGACTTTGACTTTGGTAGGGTGCACTCAGCTACAACACTGGTGATAATTGTTAGTGAAGCCTGCATTGTCTTTTTCTTGTTACTTCTGACCATGCTTTATGACAAATATTTGTTTATTTATCGTTATACTATAGAGATCCCTAGGCCCTATCCCTAACCCCGGTTTAGGGTTTTTGACCGGGATCACAATTTTTAAGGATCCGGGGGATCCTCTGTTCTCAAGTCCCATGTCCCACCCACTAAGCCACGGCCCTCAGCTACTCATTCGCGCAGTCTGCGCTCACTATTATACATGTAGGCTCCGTTTACTACGTCATAAAAAAACGGCGGCACAGGCGCTTGGAGAGGGACTTAAAATTGGCATTATTTAACATTCAGGGGGGGGGGGGGTAAGGGTTAACATAAAAAAATGTATTCTCATTTCGCACATACTTTGAGCATCACAGTTCCTCAGTAGTTTAAATGATATACTGTCTGTCTTATTTTTTTAGGTGCCGAAAGAAAGGTATGGAAGAGCTCCGACGATACCTCTGCAGGCAACTACATCAAAAGCTGGTTAAAGTATGCAGCAGATATATCGGGAGGAAGGAAAGACAGAGAGTAAAGGAAAGTCGCTGCCAAACAAGGTAATTATTTTGGGTATTTTATTAAAAAAAATTGGAACAGAATACTATATGTGTAAACATTCTATTCTACACCCATGATAAACAAAATTCAAGTTAATTAAAAAGATGTGAGATTTCACAATTAAATATTTGTCTGTGGTATCATTACAAAATTAAATCAAAAAGTCATACAATCTGATTAAGAACTTGAGACTACTCCCTGTCCTCCTGCATGCTGTATTCTTCCTTCCATTCAGCTTCAAACCTTATATAAGTTATATTGATCCTATTCTTGTGAAATCGAAAATAGAACTCATGTTTGAAATATCTGTTTGAAACATGTGGTACACTATCTGTTGGTAAATTTTAATTATCTGATCACTATTCTGAATAAGCATGTTTCTCATCAAGTTGTGATGTTTGGTGACTCCCCATCCCATATTTTATCCAACACAATACAACAATAGATGGTTGAAGAGCTTCCAGATGTAGAGCTAAGAAAGTTGAGCATATCTAGACCTCGAAATGAGGATTCAGATAAGTTGGTGAGACCAGCACCTCTTTTGTTAGAGTGTATATTGGACCTGAAAACTATATTAAAATTAATTATCAATTTGATACAGTTATTATTATATTTGTGTTTTACTTTATTCAGCTGACAGTGCAGATGGAAATGCAGAGGCAGACATGGAAAATGTAGAGGCTATGTCTGCGATGAATGATGATGAGACCGACCAATCAAATGGAAGCCTTCCACCCCTAAACTGTGCACAAAGGTGGCTAATGTTATTGCTGCATGCTTGCAGAACAATTGTGGTAACCTCGCACAAGTCAGCATCATCACCATTATTCACATTGGTTCAGTGAAACATTGTGCTGTTCTAAAGAGACTGGTTACATTGTCCTGATAAAGTCAGAGCCACATCTGATAAAATGTTGACTATCTATTTCAGTCTTACAATATACAGTGTACTGTGTTTTAATAGCGACTAATTTAACAGTTGAGTAGATTATAACAAACCTCGGTTAGTGCTCATCTCTGTATTCAGGCAAAATATAACCTAAGGAAGTTAAGATTCAGAAGCCAAGATAAGAAAATGTTTGATTTTAGTATGTATCATAGAGTAATTTGATGCGTGTATTTTATGAAAGTGTTGTTACAACTGCCCACTGGTTTGACTGCTAGACTAAAAAGGAGGTGGAAAGCCACAAGAGTAGATATCTCCACAGTGGAGCAATATCAGTTTTGACTTAATACAGAGATGATTTAAACCACATTGAAAGATTTGATGAAACAATTTTCATCAGTTATTGTTTGTATCCTGAAGCACATCATTGAACTAATGCAAAAAGTTCTGCATAAGATGTTGTAATAAAACAAAATCTGTCTGAACCAAAAAAAGAAGGGTCTGCGGAGTGCATTCAAAGTGTCTAAACCAATCTGCGTGTATGCCGTTCAATGCGTGCAACACACGCCTTGTTTTGATGAGCTGCTTGGTGCAGGTGTTAGCAGACTTGTTGACATTTTTTTATTTGTTATAACGTAGATCAAAATTATGCTAAAATTGTGAATTTTGATTTGTATAGTGTTGTGTATGACGTAGGTCAATGTAAAATATGAAAAATCAATGCACTTGACCTGGTATTGATTTGCTCACAATGCCACTGTATGTAACTTACATTGCATCGTTTAACGCAGGATGTAATATTTTTCCGACAAATTTCTTGGCAACAAATTATTGTTTTTCCCTTTGTTACAAAAGACTCAATCCTGGCCAGTAATCCTACAGCAAAATATAATAATTTGCCTTGCAGACATCAACTATTGAATCTGCGTACAAATTGTCCATATCAAGAGAATTTTCCCCTAGTTCCCCATATTTTTATTTCGAATCCCTTAGCAATTGTTAAAGGCGAGGATTTTCTAATGAAAGTCAACCAAAGTGGTGATATATTGTAAAAAAACCCAAAATACAGAAAGAATTACCCTTTGATATTGCCCAGAAAACAAAATATAGAGTTTCTAAGCTTAGATAATTTGTATCATATTGTCGATCGTAGATTACTACCCTTTTCCCCTTTTACGTTAAAGGTGTTAGTCGCACTCGCACACAGAACCTCAATAGATGGATATTATCAGTATTCTCAACTTTTGTTATCGACCAAGACTCAGACTGATACTGAGTTGGGAGTTACACCTGTTACGTAGTAATGCGTCATCCGTATAGCTCATCCCACAATAAATTGATGCACTGGCCATTATGATTGGTTTATGTATGGACAATAAGAGTAATAGCTTACATTATATTTTTCAAAATATGCTCCATCAAATAAAGCATGTACTTGAATCACCTTTTGGTTGCCCTTAAAAGATTTAGCTGATTTGAAAATTACTTATTTAGACAAAAACTTATCCAGTACTTTGTAGTTAATGTTATTGTACTGGCTTGCCACAGTTTATATTTTGATTTTTAGGCATAATTGTGTTATACCCTTCACACCAACATTGGTTAGTATGCGTTGTTCTTAAAAATCACGCACTATGAATACCCTGTGGAGGGTATAACAGAATTACTCCAATTTTTATATGTACATTGTATATTGCTATATATATTGTATAATGCTTTTTATTTAATTTGTATCATTTTTACCATTTTTACCATTGTAATAAAGTACCTGGTGACTGGTTCTGATGTTAGGCACTATATAAATCCTGTTTACCATTATTATTATTAGGCCTAAAAAAAAATAGTTTGATTGGCGTAACATGACCAAAACAAATAGGGTAGGTCAGTCGGGATTTTTTTAATTTTTTTTAATTTTTAAATTGTTTAAATCACTTACTTTTGAACACTTAAAAGACAGCAGTACACACAAATGAAGAGACGGCACAAATTCAACAATATATCATTTCGATGGGGACTTAAAATAGCCGAAAATGAAAGCAAACAGTCAAAAACTGTAATACTCTAAAAAGCGTGCAGTCAAAAACTTTGCTTGCTTAATATACACTATTAGTATTACTGCTATTTACACGTTAAACACAAAAACTGTATCAAACATGGGTTTTATGAGACGTGTATCGTTGTTAGGCTATATTAAAAAAATCTTTTGTCTCAAAGCTCTTCAGATTTTCAAAACATAATGCGAAATGCATTTTTGTTTTTTAAATATAAAATATTGAAATCCTTCATTTAAAATGATGTGATCAATGAAAAATCGGTGCAACTTTGGGATTTAAAAAAATAATAATATTATTATTAATTGTTATAATAATTGTTGATAATAATAATAATTTTTCCTTCCAACGCGCGCCAATTAACCAATGCGCGGGGGAGATTTGAGACATCATTTTTTTTAATATAGCCTTACAAATTAAATAATATTTAAATGTGTTTGTTAAAGGTAGATGTTCCGATTTTCAACTTGAAGTTTTCTATTCTACATGAAAGGTCATCCTTAAAAGAGTTGTATTCCAAAGTTTGAGTTGCATAACTCTAATGGTTCTTATTTTAGACGCACAAGATGCCGTGAAATGTGCCCATTGTGTTGTACACAAACTTATTGGTGGTTAACCACCTTTCGCGGTAATTCAATCTTATTTCACCAATTGCTTCGTAATCATACTGATTTGGACCGTCAAATTTCAGTATGTTAATCAGAAAAATATGATCTTTCATATGATATGAAAATCTCCATATGTTTGAGAAAAATCTATAAGAAAATGTGATCGGGTCATTTACCTTTAAGAAAATACTTCCTGGTTTCCATGTTGTCATTTTTCAACATTGATTATATGTTATATGTAAACAGTTACTTGGGTGATGTTATTTTTCATAGCAAATTGATCAATTTTTACACATGCTTTAATATTTTATATCCTGAAATATGCTTCACTGGACCAGTTGCCCCATCCTCCCCTATTAAACCCTAATACATTTAACCCTAATAACCATTTTAGTCGCACCGTTTTGGGCAGGAACAGGTTGTAGCTAGGTTCTTTCGTGTGTATTGTAACTATATTACAGATTATTCATGATACCAATAAAACAAGATTTCAAATAAATTGTTACCAATGAATTTGTGTGTTTTATCTACAGTGTTATGTGTTCTTTCAAAGGTTGGGTAAACGCTGAAGTAACGTACATTAGTTTACAAGACAAAATCCGGCAAAACGTTGGCCCAACAGACAAATATATTGCACTAACGTTGTGCCAATGTTGTTTAACATTGAAACGTTAGGGCAATGTTGGACCAATGTTGGCTGAATACATAAATCTACATGGCATTAACGTAGTGCCAACGCTGCTGTTGAAATGTTGGGCCAACGTTGAGCCAACGTAGTGCCAACGCTGTTGTTGAGACGTTGGGCCAATGTAGTGCCAACGCTGTTGTTTATACGTTGGGCTAACATTGGGCCAACGTTGTGCCAACGCTGTTGTTGAAATGTTGGACCAACGTTGAGCCAACGTTGTGCCAACGCTGTTGTTGAAACGTTGGGCCAAAGTTGGGCCAACATTGTGCCAACGTCAAACAACTGATGTTGAGCCAACGTTGTTTAGCCGGACAAAATTACGTTGGCCCAATGTCATATTTTGACGTTGCCCCAACGTAAGTGATTACGTTGTCCCAACCTTGGCCCAACGTTGTATTGCTATCTGGGTCATTTCACGACGCCCAACAGCTATATACGAGACTTTGTTGGATATGATCATGATGATGGCTAGAAGTAATAACTACGGTGTGGATGAAGCCGGTATTTGGGACAAGTCTCCGCGTTGGGGGTTAAACGAAAAGAGACCGTTTCAAGATTTCTTTGAAAATAGACAAAGTACGCAAGATCGAAAGTGTGAAACTCTTGCACGTTCTTCAACGGATTGCGCGTTAGTCATCGACTGTGTAAATAGCAATCAGATGGGTAGAGGTGAGACAGTGACATCGGACGACTCTAATCAAGAAATAGACACAGAGGCAGAAGTACAGCTATTGGCCGTGTTAGGGCCTGATAATTCTAACCGTGATGAAAGTCAAAGTCGAGAAGAGGATATTCAGATATTAGATGTAACAGCGGCTAAAACGAATTATTTGCAGAGACTATTGACATACATAATAGGAGATGAATTGGAGCGTCAGTCGTCAGACTTGGTGAAGACAAGATGTGATGGGTGTATAATAGATCATCCTAGCCAGGTGCAACACGCGTGTGCAGTATTTGGAGAATGGTGGTACGACTTGATCTATGAGGAAGCGCTATCTAGTATAGATCTGGGCTACATAAAGGCTGTGTTCCTCCAGGCTGTAAGCTTACGTCGGCTTGATTCCGACCGAATTGAATTTGAACTCTCGGCCGCAGAAACTCTTGCACTATGGGCGAACAAACAGTATCGGGACGGCGTTGGTGCATCGGACGGTCCAGCATTGCTTCGGTCTTTTCGACATACAGATTCCACGGCCGAAAACTCGTCCGAAGTTCCTTTTGCAACAGAAGCCAGGAATCTAGTGAAGCTTCTGTTACAACCACTTTTCAATCTCAGAGCTTCAAGAGACTAACAAATCAATCTGTTGTTTACAGTGACGAAAAGGCGCTTAGTATTGTGTTAGATTTTGCCGAAGAAATCAAGGTTTCTCCGAACTATCAACTAATGAACGATATGTCTTGGCTTATAGACGCGGGGGGAAACGTTTGAAGTTAGCTTTAAAAAAGCTCGCGGAAATTGTTCTGGACAAAAGACAATCAAAGTCATCTACAGATAAGTGTGGGTGTTTTTTCATACTCTTGTTTTGTACGTGCCAATGTGGCAGACCTATACCTTGCGCTGAGCAATGAGGAACACAAACGCGTTGTGGAAGAGACTGTAGAAACACAGACTTTAGATTGGATATTACGTCAAAGGATATAGAAAACCGGAACATGAAACTATGGGAGCGTTTGGTTATTGCTGATTACTATTTTAATGTTTTCTATTAAAAAATATGTTCTAAAAGAATAATAATAAAAAAAAGTATTATGCCTTTATATATTTGTGTCGTGTTAATATAATTTAATGGTGTGTTGTATTAGAGAAGGACACCAGCATCGCCTTCGGAACCAGCCGCCTCTCAGCAGCGGCGAGTGAGCGAAATGGCTGCAATATGGTAATTTACTATAATCGAATAATTTTTATTTGTAATTGATTTTCTGTATTTCTTTAATTGAACCCCCGCACTTAGGATTGACGGTTAAATCAACCTATAGACACTTCCTTTCGATCAACACATAAAGATAAGAGTACGCTCGCATCTAGAAGAGTAAAATGAGTAAAATGAGTATAAAAAAAATGAGTAAAAAAATGAGTAAAATGAGTAAAAAAATGAGTAAAATGAGTAAAAAAATGAGTAAAATGAGTAAAATGAGTAAAATGAGTAAAATGAGTAAAAAAAATGAATAAAAAAATGAGTAAAATGAGTAAAATGAGTAAAAAAATGAGTAAAATGAGTAAAAAAAATGAATAAAAAAATGAGTAAAATGAGTAAAATGAGTAAAAAAATGAGTAAAATGAGTAAAAAAATGAGTAAAATGAGTAAAAAAATGAGTAAAATGAGTAAAAAATGAGTAAAAAATGAGTAAAATGAGTAAAAAAATTGAGTAAAATGAGTAAAAAAATGAGTAAAAGGAGTAAAATGAGCCACCAGAAGAGTAAAATAATGAGTATCGTAAATCCTTCGTCATTCGGAGATTACTATTCAAAGAGTAAACACCATGGATTCTCTGTCCGCCATCAAACCCTACGCTTGTCGCGCGTGCGACAAAAGCTTTAGTCGGAGGTTTAATTTACGGCGACACGTGGAAAACGATCACTCTGAGGAAGGGTCTACTATGGAAGAAACGGATGGGTTGAGTAATACCGGGTATGAAATGTCGGAAGATACCGAAACGAATCTTCTCGGGACGAAAACAACGATTCGGAGGAAGCAGATTCTGAATCCGAAAGCGAAGATGCCGAGTTATCGCGAGAAGATGAATCTAGTTCCGAGCTTGAAGACAATATCGCCTATCAAGACTGGTTAGAAGAGGCTAAAGAAACGACCGGGGGGATGTGGAACGCAAAGTATGACAAATACGTCAATGAGGGTATGAGTGAAGACCAAGCTAAAGGAAAGGCCGATAGAAAGACTTTGTGGGCGGTCAAGAGAAGCTTTTTCAACAACTATAAGGACTTTTTGTCTAGTTACCTAAGCGTGAAAGACGACGATACTCATCAAAAAGTGTTAGATGATCTCGAAGAGAAAATGGATAAAGGCATGGACGTCAACAAAGCCTTGGACAGAGTTATACCTAAATACCGAGGGAAATTTAAAGCATTGTTCGAACAAGATGAAGATGAAGATACCGAGGAAGACGATGGAGATTAAAATATTACGAATAAGATTAAACGATCCGATAGAGACTATTAGTCTTTATAATAGTAACGTTATAATTATAATTTAGTTTCTTTTCTACGTTAAACGAAGGCGCAAATTAATACCAGTAATGGCTAACTGATTTCGTCTTGCGTGCATTTATCGTTACGTAATTAAAAAACGTATAGTATTTTTAAAAGGTTTAAATTTATAACTAGTAGCGTCATTCCTTGGTGGGACGACGTGGATCTTGCGTTTCAAATTTTTTGAGTTTATGAGAAAGTAAATAAAAGAAGAAAAAGAAAAAGTATATTTAAATATTGTATTTGTACTTATTGCGCGTGTTCAAAAGTATAATAGGTACAGGGTACATTTAATAATGAGCTTCGCTACCGGTATATTTTCTGAGGGTCTGTTAAGGATACTCGTTCTTTTCGGTAGCGAATCCAAAGGATTCGGACGAACGATAGGAGCAGCGGCTGAATAGGCCATCAGGGTGCAGCGTTGACAATATTGAAAACGATGCGATGTCTGGGTAAAAGAGCGGGTGTGTTGGGATGTGTGTGTATGCGTGTAGAATGCTTGCCACCGGTGAAAGTAAGACGATTGGGGTAGGCCTCCAATTATATAGAGAACCATCCTGTCAATCGCAATAACACCCCCTTTGTTACACGGCTGCTACATAGGCCTAATTGGTGCGAATAAACAATTTGGCACCACCTTGGATAGACCCAATTAACCCGCGAAAATAATGCTGTCCGAGCCTGAGAAATATTTTATTCAATAAACAGCGACACCCTTTTCCCGAGTTGAATTTATATGTACACATTTGAGGATGTTTTCATATTTGGGGGATAAATGTTGAAATCATTGCAAATAATGGTGGTTTAGGGTTTGTTAGTAATTACGGATGTTCTGTTTTTAGTTTTTTATACTAGGGCTGTCCTTAAATGCCGGACAGCCCAAAGCTGATGCTAAGTTGAATAGTGATATCTCACCCGCGTTCCTCTATCTTGCTTAGCTTGATCTAGTTGTTCGAAAAAAGTTAACATTAGACCTGGCTCATCAACAAAGCCTTCGTCATATTCGTCACACGGACAGCCGTGGTTAGCTTTTGCATACGGTAATATTGCAAAGCATTCCGTGCATTCAAATACGTGGAACTGTGTTGAATTAGAAGCCATGTTAGAGTTAACGAATGGTTCTTAAATGAAGCTTTAAACTAAAATGGTAGTGGTAATAGTAGAGAAGAGCTGATGTGTGTAGACTGATGAAAGGTGAAAGTAAAGATAGGTGGGTGGTAGCCCCCCAATTATATAGCGAACCATCACTGTCAATCACAACGCTCCTAATTGGTACGAATAAACAAACGGCCGATTCAACTCATAGACAGCTCCTTAAATTAACACCTCCCGCGAAGATAAAGCCCTATTTTCGGACACCTACGCTGCTTGGGAGCCTGAGAACTTCCTTGTCCAAAACCATATAGCCTCATTTTCCGACACCTACGCTGATTGGGAGTCTGAGAAAAAAACACGGTACGATAAACACCCCCACCTTTTTCCCAAGTTGCTTATACCTTAACCCACCTATCAACCCGATTAAGCGCTAACGACATCAAATACATCCTAAGAATTCTTCTTTCCCAGCCATACACCTTACCTATTTCACACGCCTTAACCCAACGACATTCAGACATCGCCTCTATAGAGTAGCTATGTGTGAAGAAACGATTAACGCCCCCCTAATTACAACATCCTTTCATAATATACCTGGATGGCCTGTCTTTGACTCTGGCTACTGAAAATGGTTTTGTAGTTTTGTCTCGAGCATAGATTTTTATTTTTATTTTTTAAATTTTTTGATTCCAAATTTCGGATTTTGGGACAGATTTCTGTCCCAGAAATTCAAATTTCTGGGATGAACTACATCTGTTACTACTAAGGGGCATTGAAAGATACGTATGGGAGTGCATGCTTTCATGACGGGTCTTGTGAGGCAACGATAAAGGTCTTGTCACGATACGTACATCGAAACAGTTTCTCTTTCATACGAATCCTTTCATATTTAGTCTAATCACCTGGTCGATGAAACCTCAGTATGAACATTGGTATAGTTTTAGCATGAATCCTTTCATGGAGCGGTCTTTTCACCTGACCGCGAGAAAATCTTGCCACAATATCGAATATTGTTATGGTATGGTATTATTACGTATTGTGAGTCTCAGTGGTGAAACTGTTGCAAAATCAGTTGTCAAAAAATCTTGTGGTAGATTAAGTTTCTTATACAGACAAGGTCATGAATGAAATATCTCGTAAGACCCTTTGCACTCCCTTATACAATGTCATTTTGATTATTGTTGCTCTTCATGGTTTTCTTCACTCTCTGCAAATTTGAAAAATAAGCTGCAAGTTGTGCAAAATAAAATGATTCGCTTTATTTTGAAGCTGGAGCCCAGGTCCCACATTGGTGATGTAGAATTTTAAGGCTGGGAATGCTGAAAGTTGAAGACAGAGTTAAACAACTTAAACTCAATCATGTTTTTAAAATCTATAATGAAATAGCACCCGAGTACCTGAATTCTCATTTTACCAAATTGTCCAACACCCACAGATGCAATACCAGGGGCAGTGCAACACATTTTCTGGTTCCCAAAGCTATAAGGTCAGCAGTGCAATACATCTTTCTTTACTGGTATTCGGGAATGGAACTTGCTACCAACTCAGGTTAAAACATCCAAAACCCACGGGCAGTTCAAAAAGGCAGTAAAGAGTCACTTTCTATCTTGATTTTTCATCCATTTTTTTAAATGCAGTTGTTTCATATAAAGTGCAATATTATTTTGTGTGCAAATATATACGATGTTTTTATAATGTCCTGTTTTAATATTTGAATGAAGGACCCCAATGGAAATAAGCCCTTTTTAGAGCTTTCTTGGGCTATCCTTGGCATTATATGTTTTCTTTTATTAAATTATGTTGTGTTAAAGGTAGATGACCCGATCACATTTCCGATTTTCAACTTGCTATTCTACATGAAAGATCATCCTTAAAAAAGTCGTGTTCCAAAGTTTGAGTTGCATAGCTCTACTGGTTCTTATTTTAGACGCACAAGATGCTGTGAACTGTGACCCATTGAGTAGTACACAAACTATATCGGTGGTTATCACCATTCGCGGTAATTCGACGTTATTTCATCGATTTCTCCGTAATTATACCGATTTAGGCCGTCAAATTTCAGTATGATGATGAGAAAAATTCGAGCTTTCATATGATATGAAAATCTCCGTATGTTTGAAATAATTCTGTGTTACGAAAATGTGATCGGGTCATCTACCTTTAATTGTAATTTTTTAAGATTTGTATATTTGATCTGATGTATTGTATCTCTGTGTTTTGATATGCCAAATAAAACTAAACTAAACTATGGTTTATCTTTGGTATCAATCCTTTCATGACGGATCTTATCATACGAATTAGAGAAAGTTTTGTCACAGTATGAACACTGATATGGTTTCTCTTTGGTATCAATCCTTTCATGACGGATCTTATTATACGAATTAGAGAAAGTCTTGTCACAGTATGAACATTGTTATGGTTTCTCTTTCGTATGAATCCTTTCATGACAGGCCCTGCTACTCAATTGTGAGAAAGTCTTATCACAGTACGTACACTGGTATGGTTTCTCTTTAGTATGAATCCTTTCATGACTGGTCTTGTTACCTGACGTTGAGAAACTCTTATCACAATAAAAACATTGGTATGGTTTCTCTTTGGTATGAATCCTTTCATGGCGGGTCTTGTAACTCAATCGTGGAAAACTCTTATCACAGAATGAACATTGGTATGGTTTCTCTTTGGCATGGATCATTTCATGAGAGGTCTTTTCACCCGACTGAGAGAAAGTCTTGTTACAATATGCACATTGGTATGGTTTCTCTTTGGTATGAATCCTTTCATGACGGGCCTTGTTACTTAATTGTGAGAAAGTCTTATCACAGTATGTACATTGGTATGGTTTCTCTTTAGTATGAATCCTTTCATGAGAGGTCTTTTCATTTGACTGCGAGAAAATCTTGTCACAATATGAACACTGATATGGTTTCTCTTTGGTATGAATCCTTTCATGACGGGCCTTGTGACCTGAATGTGAAAAACTCTTATCACAGTATGTACATCGGTATGGTTTCTCTTTAGTATGAATCCTTTCATGACTGGTCTTGTTACCTGACGTTGAGAAACTCTTATCACAATAAAAACATTGGTATGTTTTTTCCTTGGTATGGATCCTTTCATGACGGGTCTTGTTATACGATTTAGATAAAGTCTTGTTACAATATGCACATTGGTATGGTTTCTCTTTGTTATGAATCTTTTCATGACTGATTTTGTTACTTAATTGTGAGAAAGTCTTATCACAATATGAACGTTGGTATGGTTTCTCTTTTGTATGAATCTTTTCATGACGGGCCTTGTGACCTGAATGTGAGAAACTCTTAACACAGAATGAACATTGGTATGTTTTTTCCTTGGTATGGATCCTTTCATGACGGGTCTTGTCATACGAATTAGATAAAGTCTTGTTACAATATGCACATTGGTATGGTTTCTCTTTGGTATGAATCTTTTCATGACTGATGTTGTTACTTAATTGTGAGAAAGTCTTACCACAGTATATACATTGGTATGGTTTCTCTTTAGTATGAATCCTTTCATGAACGGTCTTTTCACCTGACCGCGAGAAAGTCTTGTCACAATCTGAGACGAATATACCTGAAGGGATAAGAAGCTCTATTCATTCCTGTTATGTGCAGCGGTGCAAGTCTAACACGGTTATTGTTACGCTTGATGCCAATCGATTTTCATCATTCAGTTAAATTTGTAGCACGTCCTCACTATGTGAGTTACCGCGCTATTTCAAATTTAGTGTTATCCACACGTGTGTTACGATCTTCTTAACAACCTGAACACACTGTAGTATCGGACGGTCACCGACTACAGACTGTGATAGATTTCTTAAATGATTACGCATTTATATTGCTAGAATTATGGCATTTCATAAGAAGTATGCCAATTAAAACCTACTAGAGCCATAGTTCAATACATAAACAATGTATTATGATATTCAAAGTGCATGGTTTGTGTTTAGATTTAATATGAATTGAAATACAAATATTCAGATGTGGTTGAACTGATACACTTATCTGTTGATGAATAAAAATACCAAATGTGTTGTGTTTCAATTCACATTAAATCATAATTCTAAACACAAATCATGAACTTTGAATATCATACTACATTGTTTATGGGTTGAAGTAGGGCGCTAGTAGGTTTTAATTGGCATACTTTTCTGAAATACCATAATTCTAGCAATATAAATGCGTAATCATTTTAGAAATCTATCACAGTCTGTATGCGCAATCATTAAGATCATGGTTTAAACCCAGAAGTGAGAGCAGGACAAATCGACGCATGCGTGTGCATGCGCACAGCCTGTTTTGTAGGTTCTGCTTGGGTTGGTTTCAGAACAATGCCGTGCAAGACCTGGTTCGTAGAATTGAATGGCAATACACGGAGCTGCCTATCCCTTCAGGTATATTCGTCTCAGGTCACAATATGAACATTGGTACGGTTTCTCTTTTGTATGAATCCTTTCATGACGGGCCTTGTGACCTGAATGTGAGAAACTCTTATCACAGAATGAACATTGGTATGTTTTGTCCTTGGTATGGAGCCTTTCATGACGGTTCTTATTACCTGAATCAGAGAAAGTCTTATCACACTCACAGTACATACATTGGTATGGTTTCTCTTTGGTATGAATCCTTTCATGACAGGCCTTGTGACTCAATGACGGAAAATTCTTATCACAGTATGAACATTTGTATGGTTTCTTTTTGGTATGAATCCGTTCATGACGGGTCTTATTACCTGAATCAGAGAAAGTCTTATCACATTGGTATGGTGTGGAATGAATCCTTTCTTGACGGGTCTTGTGACTCAAGTGTGGGAAACTCGTACCGGTATCAGAATATGAACATTTGTGTGATTTCTTTTTAATCCCATACTTGGCTTCTAAACTCTTATCACATGACAAATTGTGTATTGTGTTTGATATTTCACAGTCTCTCCATCTTGAACACATTTTTGTATACACACGCCGATGATTCTGCCTTGCATGATTATGATGACGGCGGAGATGTATTACATATCTATCAAACTTTGAGAATGATTTATAACCACAATACTTGCAGACAAAAGGCGTCAGATGTTTTCCCTCTTTCTTTGATCCGCTCATAGTGGGATCTTATGGTATCTGAAATATGATGGAAAACAGGAAACAAGATTATCACTAACAAAACAGGGGGAAATCCATTTCAAGTAATAATAAAGACGGCCTACACTAACATATCAAATTTGTTTTCAAATGAGTTGTGTGAAAGGTCAATGGTTTCATTTTTCGGAGATATTTAATATAGGCCATAATAATTATGGTTTGAAGTTTGTCTACGTTTGTGGGATAATGGGAAGATAATATCATATTCAGGGGCATATTATATATAAGGTCAGATCAAGAAAAGATAATTCCAATATTATATTTTCTATTGATTTTACTACTGTACCACAATCACTAGTTATGATTTAAACTATTGTTTATGTCACAGAAATTAAGCGTTGATATAGTGATGCAATTAATTTGAAGTCCAATAGTGTATGGGTAAGTGTGGGTATAATGATAGGTTGTCTTGTCTGTTTGAAGAAAGTTGGGTCAACAGTCAAAATATTTTAGGAGACTTACTGGAAGTTTGTAATTAAGTACTCAACAAAAGAAAGTCATACACTTTCGCTTGCATGTTCGTAATTTACGTGACCCCCAGTCCCCCACCCACCCCCATTTTCATAGATACCAAATCTATGATTTGGGTACCGGTAAAGGCTAAATGTTGAATTAGGAACCATTTAAGACCACATTTTAGTCACCTGAAAATCCTCTGTTTTTATTTCCCAATCACCTTTTTGGAGACTCAATGTTGTCCTTGAAGTTCTCTATCTATTCATGACATTGCTATGAAAAGAAGAGCTACAATACAGCAAAAGTGTACCGAAAAGTTGCATTGGAATTTTTGAATTACGACTAAAACCACATAGTAAATAATGGTAATTTTGTTTTTTCTGTGTAAGGCTAGTATCGGATTGAATTTCATCCAAATATAAGATGCACATTGGTCAAGCAAGAACTAGGTGAGCACTAAATTTTAAGTTATTAAAACCTGTCCGTATGTCCGTGAAAAACAGAATTTAGAACTAGACCCAATGGTGGCTTTACTTTATATTGTTCATGCTTCACCATACCGTCGAAGATACACTTGCAAGTCTTGCACTACGGTACCGATTGGGACTATACAAAGACTACGTTTTTTGGTTTGTATTAAAATACAAACCAAGGCCTATTACTAGACCCAATGGTGGCTATACTATCGTTCATGCTTCACTATACTATAGCCACAACACGCTCTATAGACACACGACGTCGCGAAAATCACAATTTTAATTCAAGATTTTCACATTAAAAAATAATTCACATGTTGTTCCTAGAACTCTTAGTAATACAGTGAGTTAATTAATTTTGATCAAGCATCCTCATTTTGGGGGAAATATTGAGGTGAAAAATCGGCAGTGCTGACACTCAATGTGAATTTCGCGACGTGAACAGTCAATAGGGAGTTTTGTGACCCCAGCTACCTAGGACAGGTCACTATTGGGACTAGCCTATTACCATGTTTCGTTTAAACAATACTCACACATGCTGACTAGCTGCATGTTTTACAATAATTGAAATCAACTGGCTTTATAATATTATAATCAAGGAATTTATAAAACCATTAATTACTTGGTACTTCTTGGTACTTTTACTTGGCCAGGGGGTGAAATCCTCCAGAATACACCGTTGAGGAGTTTTGCCATTGGTACGGAGTTTCTCTAGTGCAGTCTTGAAGGTCTCGGGGTTTGGGAGGGAAACGATGTCAGCTGGCAGTCTGTTCCAATCTTTGGTTGGGCGTGCAAGGCAATGGCATAAAATATGGCATTTATATAGGCGTCTGTTTTGGTATGGATTTGCTTGAACAGTCGATTGTGTCCACGCCTGTAGTGTTTATTTAGATGTAGTCAGGGTATTTCGAAGGAGTTCTCTAATATTTAGTTGCAGAAGATCCTAACTGCTGGGTCGCTACTGAATATGAACCAAAGCAGTCCTCAGCGCCCAGCACTAATTCCCGTCGTTCTTTTACCCGATTCAACGTGCAGACCCCAAATGAAAAATTCGATATTTGACGGGAGCCATCAAAATACACGACAACACCAGACGATGGCGGTCACGATTTGCCTAAATTTGCTATTCGTTTTGGTTTTACACGTAAATGCGAATAGGCCTACCCATCGAAAAATAATGCTAAATAGTAGATTTCTAGTTACAACTAAATTGAATAATCCCAAAACCAACTCCAGTCCTAAAATGTATTTTCTTTCATTTTTACAAGTTGAATAACAGTTCTAGGACATGTCCGGTAATCATCAGTAGGCCAATATTAAATAGTGCCCCGGACAAAATCGGCTTCAGAATATATTAGTCTCAGATGATACACAAGCTCAGCTAGTGAAGCTATTGTGATGGGATCGAGAATACGTCCGACACCGGGTGCAATACCCATTTAGGCCGTCTGAAATAGTGAGGGCGCTATATACCAACACCGTTAATTAACTTGGTCTCCTAGGGAATGATCTCCGTTTTACCTGTACATGTATCTTCTGATTACACCATCAAAGGTATAAAGATACACAGGTTTGAATGGGAAAACTTTAACTTATTTTATCGGTTTAGTCATTAACAAATTTCAGTTAAAGTATAAACCGAGTGTAGATTAGATATTTGTGATCATATGCGGATAGGTTATATTCAAGGATGCATTCCTAAAAGTATAAGATTGAGTGAGATTTTCAGATGCATAATTTCCTTTAATTTTACTATGTGACTCACGTGTGTACAAACTTTAAAATGTTGTTATTTGACTATTGCGTGATCATTTCAATCACATTCTATACTCGCTTGTCATTATATGGTCGTACAAATACGTTGGTTTAATCAGGTACATAAATAATTGTTGTTATCCAGGAAATTGGCAGGTTTTGGATAAATCGTATTTTACAGTGTGTTTCAATAAAAAAAATACGTAATGTTGTGTAAACATGAGATCACCCAATATAGCAGGCAGTAAGTGTAAGTTAAAGGTTGCCTGGATGTTTTAAACCATTTTACAAATTATTACCTTGGTGTGCTACTGCTAGCTCGTGATTTATTGATTATTTATGTTCATGATTGTGTGAATAACACCTTCTACAAAATTACTCGTATTATAGTGTGTTTATTTCAAAATTGACATGTGAGAAATTAGATGTACTTTGTGCTTGATGGACACTTATTTTGCTTTATATTCCAAGATTTATGTACCCAATATTTGTTTGCCATGGCAAACCATACCAGACCAGGGAATTGGCAGGTTTTGGATAAATCGTATTTTACAGTGTGTTTCAATAAAAATACGTCATGTTGTGTAAACATGAGATCACCCAATATAGCAGGCAGTAAGTGTAAGTCAAAGGTTGCCTGGATGTTTTAAACCATTTTACAAATTATTACCTTGGTGTGCTAGCTCGTGATTTATTGATTATTTATGTTCATGATTGTGTGAATAACACCTTCTACCAAATTACTCGTATTATAGTGTTTATTTCAAAATTGACATGTGAGAAATTAGATGTACTTTGTGCTTGATGGACACTTATTTTGGTTTATATTCCAAGATTTATGTACCCAATACTTGTTTGCCATGGCAAACCATACCAGACATACCAGAGTGTTATCAGAGTCATGCTTTTTGTAAAGGTCATGATTATTTGATTCCAGAGGATATAAAAATGATTTGCTATATTTTATTTTGTAAAAATTGCAGTCAACCAAAACTAACTGCAAACTCATGTCATATTTGGATGCGTGGTATTGTTAAGCGATTGGTACAGTGTTTAATTAGTGCGTGAATTTTAATATTTGTTGTGTGAACGCATTTAACGCAAGATTTTCAGCGCGTGCGCTGACATTTTACGCATCGCGTGATAATTATGTGTTTCATATTTGATATTTTGATTGTAACATTTTGTCGTGTTTGCATCTGCCAAAATATGCGCAGAAAGAATGCGAGGTGCGCTCATTGTTTTGGTGCAGTTATATTTATACTCCAAAATTAGAATTTTATTGTACGGTAAGAACACGGTTGACCTAAATTTGTTATTGTGTGCGCAAAGCGAGTAAATAGTCTATTTTTGAGATTATTCAATAACAGTGTTATATTTTTGGTCACAACTTCTGGCACCCACTCAGTATTGATCAACTGTGTCCGTGTGAGTTATTTCAGTGTGAACCGGTACTGCGCATAAAGCGGAGTAGCCACTTGCCATTTATTATTATGTAACATGTTTAAGCTGTAATGTAATGTACTCATAAGTCTAAATATTTAAATATTTGGCTTTGGTCAGGAGTGTATTTGGAGATTGGGTTCAAGTCCCATATTTGGCTATGGTCAGGAGTGTATTTAGAGATTGGGTTCAAGTACCACCAGCGAGCGGCGGAATTATACGCAAGTTGGATCGGATCAGCTGACAGTATTTAGTACGGTTAAAGTCCGGGGTTCGAGTCCCGTGCGATGAATGGCAAGTTACATGGATTGGATCGGAGCGACTAAGTTTAGGTTAAAGTCCTAGTCTAGAGATCTATACGTGGTGGTTCCAAGTCATTGGTGCGACGACAAGGTTAAGATGTGGGTTCGAGTCCCTGTCTGTTGACGCGTCAGTCAGTATCAACGTATCACTCTTGACCTACCTTACAATTATATTGTGTATCTTTAAATGCTCATAATGTTTATATGCATAATACACAATGTGTGATTTCTTATGTTTAAATTAAATTGACCCAAATGTTTTGTTATGATTTATATTCCAAATTATCAGTACACTTGAAGTAACATATTTTGTATTTCTTTATTTTCATGTGGTCTTGTGATTACACCACCAAAGAGAGAAGATCAATCAGGGCAGAACAATCATGGGTGATGTGTAAATGGAAAATTAGTGATGTATTGTAAATTAGGAAGTTAGGTAAGGTAACTGAATTTATTGGTCTGGATTGATAGGAGCCAATTAAACCCCTTCTGCTTCTGCTGCAGCACCTAAATGCTGCCCTCTACAGTTGTAGTCACCATTGCTACATTTCACCTAGTCAACATTTCACTATTCATTGCATGTGTTGAATTATATATCTTATTAATTCAGCCCCCACCCTTCCCTCCCTAAGGTTTGTTGTGGCGTCATGCTATTCACATTGGGTTAGCAGTGGCTCCGGGTGACCGGGTCAGCAATAGGGGTCTCTTCGTTATCCCCATATTGCTTCCCCATAGTCGGATCAGTAGCTCAATTGCGTTTACACAGTTCAAGCTGGTGCTTTCCTGATCATGACTGGTTCGCCGGAGCGGCTGCTTTCCCCGGTCCGGCAAATTGTCCCTTAGGTAGTTTTTTCAATTGTCTTGCAAGCTCTTGAGCTGGTGAGACTAGGCAGGTATGCGAGGATAGATCTATACTGGCTATAGGTTCCACACAGGCTCCTGGATAAGTGCAGTACAATAAGTGATGGATAATGAGATTGAATCTACCGGGTAAATAAATTGTGTTGAAAGTAAACATTCGTCAGTCTGTATATTTCGCCTCGCAACGTATAATTCAACGAACCCTGGGGTCACATTGCCAACTACCAGTGCTACGCTACCAACCTACATCTGGTAGTTGGTGAGAGGCCGTCCCGATCCCGTTACAAGTGGTGGCAGCGGTGGGATTGCATATTTTTGTGAATGTACAGACTGACAGATAGCGGATGGTGGCGATTGGGGAGGAAAGTGGAAGATGGCGTATATGAAGGCCTATGAAGATCACAGAAAATCAAGTTGTAGCAGTGAAGATTGTTCTACGGACGCGAGTGAGTCAGACGTTAAAGTCGTTGACTCTGAGTTGAACGTTAAAGTAATTAACTCGTACAACGGTGATATTTCTGGACGCAATTGCGGGACTCGTCAGAAGATCAATGGAGCTCTAATGAAGATCGGTCAGTAGACGACGAAAGTGAGTTGGACGTTAAAGTCGTTGACTCACACAACAGTGATGGTTCGACGCCATTGGTACTCTTCGGAAAATCAATAGCTCGAGTGAAGATCAGTCAGAGGACGAAAGTGAGTTGGACGTTGAAGTCCTTCACTCTCGTAATGGTGATGGTACTGAACATTCTTCAGAAATTCAATGGGACTCTAGTGATGTTTCGACTCTGGGCGACAGAAAGAAGATACGACAACTAAGGAGACAGTCTAGAACGCAAAATAATAGTGATAGAAATACAGAGTCAATACAGGAAGCGTTGATGGCGGTTGCTTGGCAAAAGATTGAGGATCGTGAACGTCAACAGTCAGTATTGATGAAAGATCTGCAGGAGTTGGAAAGGAAGACCAAGAGTGAACGTGAAAGGCTAGTCAGGAGAAAACGACAAGGAGAAAACGAGTGGAGGATGAGAAACACGCTGGTACTAGTAGCATTGAGAAACGTGACTCCATTGACCGGACGCATCGGAAGAAACGTCGTAGGGAAAGAAGAACAAGTGATCGGCATAGTCATGGACATGGTCCTGAAAAAAAGAGATCTGAGACTCGACTAGTTTGTAGGCCTACGTCGAAACGTGACTCGAGAAGAGTGCGGAATGAAAGTGAATCTAAAGTTGAATCTGGTCCAAGGAGACTTGAGGTGGAACCGCCAAAGTTTACTGCGAAGGTCAAAGATTTCATCTTACAGTTTGAAGCTTGTCGGCGATTCAATAGATGGTCGGATAGTGAAGCAGCCATACGATTATATACTAGCTGCCAAGGTGATGCGCTGTCGGTGCTGAGTGTAAATGATGTTTCACCCGGGGAATTGACGTATAATGAGATGGTGGCGATGATGGTGAAAGAGTTCGGACCAAGACAGTGTTTGGAGAATTATTTTATGGAATTGAATAATCGGGAACAGATGCCTGGAGAAAACCTTCATGACTTGGGGAAAGACATAAAGCTATTAGTTGCGTTGGCACATCCACGGACGGATAAAGTGGAGAGAGATAGAATCGCAAGAGGCAATAGCAGATCCCGAGTTGAGGAAAGAGCTGTTCCGTGCTGCCCCTGAGACTTTGGATGGAGCAATGATGAAGGCTGAGGTTGTAGAGTCGTTTTCAAAGTCTGAGCATTCTAGTAGGCGATCAAAGACAGAAGCATATAATAGAGCGGTTGAAGCAGAGGACATTCCTATTAAAACTGACATGGAGGAAGTTGAGGCTCGAATGGCAGCTACTGTAGGAGATTTGGAGAGGAAGTTGCGCCTTGAGATAATGAGTGTACGGTCTATAGAGCAAGTGTCAACGAGGAGTAGTGACGCCATATCGCCGTTATCGTTGTCTAGTGGTGGTGGTGATGATAGAGGTTTACGGAATCCAGTTCGTTGCTATTCATGTAGACAAGTTGGTCACATTGCGAGGGACTGTCCGCACAAGTCGGCGA
This sequence comes from Ophiura sarsii, assembly GCA_035610835.1. Taxonomy (NCBI): domain Eukaryota; kingdom Metazoa; phylum Echinodermata; class Ophiuroidea; order Amphilepidida; family Ophiuridae; genus Ophiura; species Ophiura sarsii. Next base: position 50,533,669 of record CM069448.1, read on the forward strand.
GTAGTCAACATGGTGGACAAGTAATCAATGCCGGAGTTGGACAGAATGGATTCGCAGCTAGGTCGCCCGTTGTCTGTTATTCATGTAATACGCCGGGACGCATTGCCCGTAATTGTGATAGATGGAGACCGCCGAGATGCTATAGTTGGGGTGTGGAAGGCCATATCAGCCCGCAGTGTCCAAATCAGTAGCAAGGAAACAATATTGGGCCACCCCCGAGGCCCTGTGGAAGGCCGGCAGAAGTGATGAAGGGTCAAAACGAGAGTCGTCAGAAGGTGGCACCGAGCACGTCATCGACTTACGGACAGTAAGAATAGGTGATGAGGAGCAGAATGTAAATAATAATAAGTCTATTAAAGAATTGTATGTACCGGCTGTAGTTCATGGTGTGACGGTGATGCTTCTGATTGATACGGGTGCATCGAATACTATTTTGAAACCGGAGCAGTACCATCTCATTTTAGAAGGACGACGACCTAAGTTGGAACCTTGTAATGTAAAGTTGATACAAGCAGATGGCAAAGAAGTAGAGGCGTTGGGAAAAGCATCGGTAGAAGTTGGGAAAAGTTGCCACGTTTCGAGTGTTATTGTATAAGTAGCCAAGGTCGGATACGGAATCGTGGGAATAGATCTTCTTGTGGAGACTGGTGCTATGTTAGATTGTAAGAAACTGCAGTTGAACTTCGTGATACGGCTGTGCATTGTATGTAGGACCGCGAGGAACAAGGCTTTCTTTGCCAGAGTTGTTGTTGCGTAAGATCTGCGAGTGCCAGCTGAACACGAACTGGTGGTATCAGCATGTATTGTTGGTGATGTTCGTGATGGCTGCGTAGGCCTAATTGAGCCGGTGGATAAGGGTCCATTAATTGAGAATGGCATGCTTCTTGCTAGGTCCGTGGTGAAGACTAATATCGGTACCGTACCAGTAAGAATCATAAATCCGACGCCAGAAGAGAAGGTCGTGAAACAAGGGACCATGTTGGCGAAGTTGATCTTGGTGGAAGAGAAAGACATAGAGATGGCTAGGACCGTGTCAACGAAGGAGGATCCACCCAATGGTGCATGCCCCGAGAAGGTTCCCGAACACTTGCAAGATTTGCTGAAAAGGTGTGTTGGTGAGTTAGATGATGGTGAAAGGAATATGGTCGCGGACATGATGATTAAGTATGCCGACGTATTTTCTACAGGAGAGTTTGACATCGGAAGGACGAAGCTGGTTAAGCATACGATAGACACCGGTAATGCACGGCCGATTCGACAGCCATTGAGACGGTCATCGCCTGCACAGAGAGCAGAAGTTCAAAGACAAGTTGATGAGTTACTAGAGAAGAGTTTGATACAGCCTTCCGATAGTCATTGGGCGAGTCCAATGGTTGACGATTCTCTAGATGCCCTTGGTGGTGTGAAATTCTATTCGACTTTGGACATGGCTTCTGGGTACTGGCAGGTGGAAATGGGAAACGAAGCACGCGACAAGTCGGCTTTTGTAACTACAAGTGGATTGTATGCATGGAACGTGTTACCATTTGGTCTATGCAACGCTCCATCTACTTTTGAGCGCTTGATGGACAACGTTCTCTCCGGGTTACGTTGGGAGACGCTGTTAGTATATCTGGACGACATCATTGTTTTTGGACCAACTATAGCAAAGTCGATAGAGCGATTGACCACCGTATTAGACAGATTTCGGGGTGCCGGTCTGAAGTTGAAGCCCTCGAAGTGCCACCTTTTTCAGAAGGAGGTGGCATACCTTGGCCATGTTGTTTCAAGAGGAGGCATTCATACTGACCCAGCGAAGATTGAGGCCGTGAAAGATTGGCCAGTACCAGTGACGCAGACGCAAGTACGCAGTTTCCTTGGACTGGCGTCGTATTATCATGATTATAGGAGATTCATTAAAGGGTTTGCAAATGTTGCTGCGCCGCTGAATAAGTTGACAGAGAAGAGCGCCAAGTTTGTGTGGACGGGAGAATGTACAAAGGCATTTGAAGAACTGAAGGAAACGCTGATTAGTGCCCCAACATTGGCTTACCCTCGAGCCGAAGGACAGTTCGTGTTGAATACTGATGCGAGCAACTTTGTTATTGGGTGTGTGCTCACAAGTGCAAGATGGTGAGGAAAGGGTAGTGGCATATGGTAGCAAGTCACTTTCAAAGGTGGAACGCAATTATTGTGTAACACGGAGAGAATTGCTGGCGATCGTAGTGTTCCTCAAGAAGTACAATCATTACGTTGGTGGTAGTATGGTTAAAGTTCGGACTAGGCTACGGATCCCTACGGTGGCTATTTAGTTTTAAGAACCCTGAGGGTCAGCTTGCGAGGTGGCTAGAAGTGTTGTCAAGCTTCGATCTAGATATAGAGTACCGGCCCGGCAAGAAACATCAGAACGCTGATGGGTTGTCTAGACGTCCATGTCGACAGTGCAGTCGTTGGGAAGGCTTGATAGCAAAGGAGAATGAAGAACAACAAAGACATAAGAATGAACTTGTAGAATCAGTCCAGCGAGAGACACCTGTTACAAGTGATGTCGGAAGCCAAACGGAACATGCCAATAGTGACCGTGACTACATTGTATGTGAAGATGAGTCGAGGGTGTAGAGCATGTGGTGACCATTTCAACTAAGACACAACACAAAAAAGTTCGCAGACTGAGGAAGAAGTAGACGATAGTGCATCAATTGGTTTTGAACCAATGCTCGATTCTACATGGATGGATAATTGTGAGTGTGATGCAATTCATGTTCGTAATATCGGTAGTGCCCCAGAGATCACCTTTGACATGATAAGAGCTGGACAGTTAGCAGATGAGGCTATTTCACCCATCTTAGGTTGGAAGGAAGCTGGAGGGGCCCGGAAAGACCACCTTGGAAAGAAGTGTCAAGCAAGTCGAGTGCGTTGAAATGCTACTGGAGCCAGTGGGACTTGTTATCCGTGAAAGAAGGTGTTCTAGTGAAACGTTGGGAGAGTGACGATGGAAAAGTTGTGAAATGGCTGACGGTACTACCGAGAGAACTTCGTGAAAGAGTATTAGACCAGTTACATGCGTCGAAGATAGCTGCCCACTTAGGACGTGAGAAGACCCTGCCGAAAGTCCGTGAAATATTTTACTGGGTTGGAATGAGTGCAGATGTGGCGACTTATGTTCGTAAGTGTGTGTCTTGTGCCAGGAAGAAGAACCCACCGAAGAAACGACGTGCCCAACATTAACAATACAGGGTAGGAGCGCCTATGGAACGGATTGCAATTGATGTAGTGGGTCCGTTGACCGAAACACATGAGGGGAATGTGTATGTTCTGGTCGTCGGCGACTATTTTACAAAGTGGATGGAGACGTATCCAATTAAGGATCAGCAGGCAGAAACAGTAGCTGAAAAGTTAGTTGCAGAGTTTGTATGCCCCAAACATATTACATCTTTGGGACACATGCGCGCGTAGCTTGCGAAAAAATGTCCGCCTGTGTACTTGTGACCATCATAATTCCATGATACCTCTTGTCAAACTAACAGACTATTAGGTGTTTCTAAAATGTTCTATTCCGATCACAGCAAACTCAAAACATGGGGGGGGGGGGCATTTGATATTATGTCCACCCCAGCTCAAAACATTGGGGGGCCCCCCTCGTCCACCCAGGATTGACGCCCCTAGAATGAAAAGATTCGCTTGTTTTATTAGTTAGTTTTTATGATATTTATAGTAAAAATGGACAACTATAGAAATATTGTCATCAAGTCATCTTCTTGTGATATTCTTGAAATTGGTTGCATAGATTGATATTGTAATAATGTAAATTTATAACATTGCATGGAGTTGAGTAAATTGTGACTGAGCCAATATAGCCTATGTTAAAATGTGACCAGTTGCATCAAAAGGGCGGACTTTGAAAGTAAAATCAAATTTTAGATAATGTGTTCATTTTACAGATCATTACTTCTCTTTTAAAGTTGTCATATTAGTTTCTGTATTTCCAAGCCTTAGTTCGTCCATATCTTTTAGTGCAACTTGTCGCAAACTCTTGTTAATATGATCAATCACATTTTTGCAGGTTGAATGAGCCAACTTATTGATGTGAAACAACAAAATAAAGATGCAAGTTATTGCTTAACAGTCTCTGCCTCTAAGGGCGTACCATGTGGTGATTCATGGGTCCTCAGATCAACTTTTTAAAAAAACTGGTGATACATTACCATAACATTATACTACTGCCAAATTTTAAAATTCTTAAAAGTTTTGGTTCGGTCGTAAAAAATCACCGACATTTTAGGAACAAAGTCCCAGTAAAATGATTACTACGTTCCCTATAAGTATAACTATGCGCACCATGCACATCCCAACGAAAGGAAAACATATTTTGAAACCTCCAGTTGGGTACACAACAAAAGTGAAACAAAATCATTGGGATCTCGTTGGCGCGTCACATTACGCTGACCTTGAAACCGTGACGAACAGCGTCGTTAGCAGTTTTTAAGCCCTTATAGTTTGGCGCGCCAATGAGATCTCATTACATAAACAAGTTCATATGGAAGAACTCAGAGCCTTTAACAAATTCAAAAGTAAAAATTGTTGGGATCTCGTTGGCGCATGGAGATAATCCAGGTCAAAGGTCAAGTTTTACCATTTTGAGCCATTTTCACACCTCCGTAAATCCGTGCGCCATCTTTAAAACACCTTGGAAATGACATCTACTTGCAAAGATGGTTTACCTTGAATAAAAAAAAGAAGAAACTGGTTTGGGATCTCAGAGATTTTTTTTTTAATGATTTTTTACAAATTTGCTTAAGAGCAACTTGCACTGCATGCGAGTCAGTAATAGCAATTTGTGCATTGTCCAAGTTCTTATAAATCAGTGCGCCAACAAGATCCCATCAACTTTTTGATTTATTTGCTTAGTTTGGCCACCATTCAATAGATACCACTGGAAAAAACTTTGGGATTTTGATGGCGGTTAATTCTACATGATCGCAAAGTTGAGGTGTCATCAGCTTTATTCTCGAGCCTTTTTGGACCATTTATCAGATTATCAGAATATCAGATTCCTTTGGTGAATTTTGATATGTCATATAGGACATTGTTTTTCATGCATTTTAAACCATTCTCAACCCATCAACATTAATCTGTTGCATGATGTTTCATAAATTGCATATTATGTCTTCAGAATTCAACAACCCTGTCGAATTCGGAAGACATGATTTACATATCTTGAAATCGACATTACAGACTAACATAGATGTGTTCAGAATAGTCTAAAATGCATAGAAAACAATGTCCTATATGACATGTCAAAATTCACCAAAGTAATCTGATATCCTTGGACTTGGTCTGAAATGGCTCAAAAAGGCTTGAGAATAAAGCTGATGACACTTCCATTTTGCGCTCATTTAGAATTCACCGCCATCCCAATCCCAAAGTTTTTTCTAGTGGTATCTATTGAATGGTGGCCAAACTAAGCAAATAAATCAAAAAGTTAATGGGATCTAGTTGGCGCACTGATTTATAAGAGCTTGAACAATGTATGTGGGGCTATTACTGACTCGCATGCACTGTAAGTTGACCTTAAGCAAATTTTTAAAAATCGTTTAAAAAAATAATCTTAAAGATCCCAAGCTGGAATCTTCATTTTTGATTTAAGGTAAACCATCTTTGCAACTGGAGATCATTTCCAAGGTGTTTTAAAGATGGCGCACAGATGTACAGAGGTGCAAAAATGGCTCAAAATAGTAACATTTGACCTTTGACCTTGATTATCTCCATGCGCCAACGAGATCCCAACAAGGTTTCCTTTTGAATTTGTTAAAGGCTCCGAGTTCTTTCATATGCACTTGTTTATTGAATGGGATCTTGTTGGCGCATCGAATTATAAGGTCTTGAAACTGCATAAGAGCGCTGTTCGTCAAGGGTTCAAGGTCAGCGTAATATGACACGCCAACGAGATCCCAACGATTTTGTTTCACTTTTGTTATGTACCTAACTGGAGGTTTCAAAATATGTTTTCCATTCGTTGGGATGTACTTAGCGCGCATAGATATACTTATGGGGAACGTAGTAATCGTTTTACTGGGTTTTTTCCCTGAAATTTCAGTGATTTTTAACGACCGAACCAAAACTGTTAGGAATTTTAAAATTTGGCTATGGTATAATGGTATGGTAATGTATCACTGATTTTTTTATAAAGTTGATCTGAGGACCCATGAATCACAACACCCCCCAAAATGGTACACTCTTACAGGCACAGACTGTTAAACTTCGTAGTGCTTTAATTCTGCAAAAGTGCATTATTTGTTTTTGGCAACAATGATGTTGACTGCTATCCACTGTAACTTAACACAGAAATAAATCTGAAAAAAATTGCTTCAGAATAAATATTGCATATCACAGTTTGAAACTTTGATTTTGTTATTAAAATGTAACGTTTTCTGGCAACACTACTTTCAAAAATGAGCAACGCCTCACAGTTTTCCAAATCATTGATCAGAGTCACCTTTTCCTTTAGTATAGTACATGTAAATAAATTACAAATTATGTTAAGAACATTGCTTCACTCTTCAAATTTCATGTCTTTTATAACAAACACATATTTCCCCAAAATGCATCATTTTCTGGCAACAGTGTCTTTAATGTATATAATAATTATACCCCAAGCTGTTTTTATCAAATATTGTTTGAGCAAAGTCGTCTATAATTTCCTAAAGATTTCTCACCAAATATTAATTAGGCCTGCATCTCAAGAAATCAATATTTGTAAATCAGCAATTAACTATCAATAATACTAATATTGTACTTTATACCAAAACGTGCTATTTTCTGGCAACACTGTTGATGTTGTAAACAATATGCCCAAGCTTTTCTCTTCAGATATGAGTGTGGCTAACTCTCTTCTATACTACTTTCAGTATAACATAGGATATGATTAATTGAAAGGAAATTGCTTCAATACGAAATAAAATTATCTGAATATAGCAGTGTTGCCGAACTGTGAACTTTCTGGCAACAAGAGTAGAAGTATAGGCCCTATTATATTATAGGGCCTATACTTCTACCAGGGAGGTGTAATTAGTAATAACATCTCTCTGCTTCTACTCTTGTATAATATTACCACCTGCTTTACTTAACGGGTATCTATGGAAGTCCCTTGAACATCTGGCATATACTAAATCCAATTTGTCGCAATAAAATGGCTTCAGTATCAAAATGCATGTCATTACTTGTAATAAACGGAATATTGTAATTTTTCCAAAATGCGTCATTATCTGGCAACACTGCCGTATAATACCCAAGCTGTGTTCATCAGATATGAGTAGGGTAAAGTTATCTCTCCCTCCTCCTATGAGGACAATATCCTGAGTGCCCTGGGCAAGTAGTTTTTACGTGATGCATGATGGGCTAAAATATCAATTTTCTTAATATGTCAAAACTAGCAGTGTTGCCAGGTCAGAAAATACAATTTTTTTTATTATTTGTGTCTGAAGTATAAAGATGTGTCTTTATCATGTAATAGCTAATTTTGAAGTAAAAAATCTTGTATATTGCTGCAATAAGATAACGAATGTGCTGTAAATTTCGACTATTTTTAACTGATTTTGACCAAAAAATGGCTAAAATCTAAATTGGGCTGTTGCCATGGCAACGAGTAAAAGATTAATCTCGTTTTTCTAATATGCTACCAAAGTACTTCAACCTGGCCAGGAAGAAAAATAAATAAATTCGGCGAGCTTTGCCACTAATACTCAATATTTACCTGAAATGACTCTTATGATTTAGTGTTATGATGGGGATTATGTTTATGAACAGAAATACACAAAAAGATGTAGGTAAGAGTGACGAAATTACCAGATATAGGATATCAAAGTATGGGGACATGAAATGTGACATTTACCGAAGAATTTATTAAAACATGAAGGTTTCCATATTACATTTATAACCTACGTTGGGTTTCAATTGGACTTCAACTTTTCAAATAAAACCCAATGGGCTACACGTTCAGTCTATTTTGCAACTCGACCCGAGAGGATGAGATGACCTTTGACCTTGGTATGTGACCTTTGACCTCAATAACATATGAAGGTTTACATGTTCCATCTATAACCAAAGTTTGGTTCCAATTGAACTTGAACTTTTCAAATGAGACCCAACTGAGATGGGCTTTACATTCAGCCTATTATACGACTTGACCTGAAAATGACCTTTGACCTTGATATGTGACCAATGTTCGTTTCTTGAATAAATGGCCAGGGCTTCTCATGTGTTCGGGCTTTTTGAGATATTAAAAGGCCCGACGAAAACTAAGTCACAAAATATTACAATTTAAATTTCAAAGCAGGCCTATTTTTGTTGCTCAAAATTGATCAAGCAGTAACCATTTTTTTATGTATCAAACAATTTCATTAAAGGCCTACCTCTCCTCCTCACATTTAAGAAAATATTAATCACTAAATATTGATACACTTTTAGCATGTAAATTCAATAATAATGTTAAACAATTTAGTTCTCTTTTACTAATAAAGTAGATTTATGTCGCATCAAACTATTATATCATTAAAATCATCTTTATTTGTAATCAAATTAAAGAACCATCCAAAACACCCCGTTTGAAATATGGAACAGTCTACTTACATTGGCACTTACGTAAATAATAATAATAAAGTTCCCTTCAATTCATGACATAATTTCATTTACTACGGGATGTCATTGTGAAACAAGAATGTTTTAGAAATGTATTATGTATCAATCAATGAACAAGCAGCAGTGATGACGGGTCGTTAATTCATTGCCAAAATTCTCCGCCTATGTGACGTGTGCTGTACCGCATTTCGCAAAGTCAATCCAAGCAACCTATGTCTCCTGGGTGGGTTTTTTTTACCAGAAAGGGCAAACCAATCATCCTGCCCATCACCCATCACTTGTCAAGCGTATGCCCTTGCCTTGCATTCAATTTCAGCATCAAGGTAATTCGTGATCATGTTAGAAAAAACCGACCGACGCGAATTTCACTAAATTTAGGCAAAACATGTCTAACATCCTCTGGTTACTTGGCAATGCTACAGCGCCACCTAGAACAGTTACGACGAGTTAATAAGGTCAGGGAATCGGGGGTTTCTGGGGTCGATACTTCTCCCATAAGTATAGACTCCCTAATCCCTACGGGTCCTTGTCAGTAAGTTTGGTTCCCAAGCTGGCTTCTGATAAATTCACTGGTCTTACTCTTATGCTCAGGGGCGGATCCATATTTCTGAATAGGGGGCGCCAAAACCAGGATTAATTTTCTGTTGTTGTGTGTTTATAAATGTCTTCATAACCAAGGACCAATCTACTTGTCAAATTGTTTATCATTATATGTTCCAAAGAGACCACTCCGATCTTCTAATGACTATCTACGTCTTCAATACCCTATCACTATAGAGTTCTAGCTGGTGATAGAACTTTCACAGTTTGTGCGTCAAAAGAGTGGAATAAGCTACCTATCTGTATTAGACAATCATCATCTACAAGTGTGTTCAAAAAAGCTCTTAAAACTCATTTGTTCCCTTAAACAGTTTTTCTGTTTATATTTTGTTTCTATTCTATTTTGTAATTGCTATAATATATTGTACGTACTATGCTCATGTTACACTCACATTTTGTAGTTTAAGTTGTAATTTTAAGGTTTTATCTTGTAAGCGCTCTGAGCCTTTTGGAAATGGCGCAATTAATGCTTTCTGTATTGTATTGTATTGTAATGCGGTGCGCAGCACCGCCCTCCGAGCTATGCTCGGATTGCTCGGACGGTGTCTGAGGGGGGATGTGCCCCCCCCCCCCCCCCCCCCTTAGAAATAGAATTGTTTTCAATTTTCCAACTCATTTGGTGCGATCTGGTGTATACTTTTTACCAAAATTTGATCGAAAAGCCACCTCTTCATTTCCAATAAATATTTTGTTTTTTATCAATGCACGAATAAGTTGAGCATAAAAACCGATATATTCTTAATTTAGTATACATGGTTTTTAATTCTGTGATAATACCCCACTTTTTTGCAATGAAAGAAAAAAAGAAGAAGGGGGAAATGAGAAAAAACAGGGGAAAGGTATTGCTTTTCAATAAAACACTGGTCAAAAGTACACACCAAATCGCACCAATGGGTTCAAAAATTGAAGAAGAAAAATCCAATTCTTAGGGGGCACATCCCCCCTCAGACCCCCTGAGGCCTGTTCGAGCTTTTAAACCACGTATCAAGAATATATCAGTTATGCTCAACTTCTTTCGTGCATTGATAAAAAACAAAATATTATTATAGAATGAAGACGTGGCTTTTCGATCAAATTTTGGTCAAAAGTATACACCAGATCGCACCAAATGAGTTCGAAAATTGAAAAAATATTCTACTTATGTGCCCCCCTCAGATTCCCCCTGTTCGAGCTTTTAAATCTATGGTTATTATAGGCACTCCCCCTTAAAAAAAAGACCTGACATATTCAATAACCGCTAGATTTCCAATATCCGAAGTTCAAGTGTTTCAAATACACTTGAGAACCCAATTTTGGTTAAAATACACTTTTGAGAACCCAATGTTCTACTTACCTTCTGTTTATTGTAAATACGTGTATAGCAAAGGGGTATATTGATCGGTAGACATTTCACCAAGTTGGTATACGGATCGGGTGTTAATTTTGCCTTATATATAGCCTAGGCCTATGCAGGTATATTGAAAGTCGGAATTTCAAAGTCTGGGAGGCACATCCACGTATGATTTTGGTTGAACCCCCCCCCCCCCCCCCCCCCCCCCCCCCCCCCCCCCCCCCCCCCCCCCCACCGGGTGTTGACCTACAAACTGCCTACAACCATAATATCAAATTTCAAACTGACAATGACATTCAAGTACTAGGATATGAGAGGTAGAACTTTTTGAATGACCTACAGAACGAAAGTTTGTTGAAAGTTTGGTGAGTGTTATACTACAGGACGGAAAGGAGGATAGTTTACATCATGTAATCGCTCTCACGCTCCGCACACACATTGTAACACATAGTATAATGCGTGCGCTGAAGCGATAATGTGAATAGCGAGTAGAGAACAAAATGTATACTATAAAAATCAGAAATCAGACACCTGACCACACAACAAGCAGCCAACAGGGCGAAGGCGACAGGTTGAACAGGTTCGTAAATATTGTAAACATACATGACATAGTAAAATTGGTAATTCGAGCTGAAGATTCTCGTTTGACACTGACAGCATAGCCATGAACTTCCTGTGATAAACTTCGGAAATGCACGAATCCTTACGTGCACCTGAGTAGTGAATGACAACAAATGAATTATCGCTACTGCTGAAGTGAAAGTGAAAGGAAATAGTAAGCTTAAATGTATTCATTCCTGGCAGGTGGACAAAATTCGCCCACTGATTTAGGGGCCAAATTCTCCCACCAGGACAAAATGCGTAATAAATTTACTATTTTTCATGTTTGAAACCCAAAATAATTGTTCCAATGAAGTGAATAACTGTTGTGTTGAGGTAAGGTTTATGTTTGTTTTCCTGTTTGAATTACGCAAATTCTGATACTTGTTGAAGAGATGAAGAACATTTTGTTATTTTTGGTTTGAGACTGAGAGGCTTGATATTTCCCAGCACTATATATGGGTGGATCCATTACTAGCCTAAATGAGTACTTGTGACCAATGAAATACAAGGGGTGTGCAGAAAAAAATTGACCAAAAAAAAAAAAGGGAAAAGAGAGAGGGAGAGGAAAGGGGGAAGGGGGAGAGAAAGGGAGAAAGAGCCTTTGGTTGTGTGACTGATTGGTGAATAAAATAACATTGTATGTCGTGATATACACGTAGGCCTATATAGGCGCGTCGCAACCGGGGTGGGCCATGGCCGCCCCACTTTTTTTAAAGAAAGAAAAAAAGAAAAAGGGGAAAAAAGAGAAGAAACGGAGGAGAGGGATTGCTTTTCATAAAATGTTGGTCAAAAGTATACACCAGATCGCACCAAATGAGTTTGAAAATTGAACTTTTTTCTACTTCTGAGGGGGGCACATCCCCCCTCAGACACCCCCTGTTCGACCTTTTAAACCATGTAGATTTAAATCAAGAAAATATATCAGTTATGCTCAACTTCTTCTTCAAAAAAAGTTTTTGCACCAATATATTTATTGGAAATGAAGAGGTGGCTTTTCAATAAAATGTTGGTCAAAAGTATACACCAGATCGCACCAAATGAGTTTGATAATTGAATTTTTTTCTACTTATGAGGGGGGGCACATCCCCCCTCAGACACCCCCTGTTCGACCTTTTTAAACCATGTAGGGGAGAGTGGGGTTGGTTGGAACGTTTTTTACAAAAACAGCTGTAGTTTACAAACAAGTTTTATTCAACAAACAGCAACTATACCAGTTTAAAGGTACATATGTTGGCTACAAATGTAGCCCATAAAATTACTAAATTTATTTGTCGTTACTTAGATAATCCACATAAAACATGACCATGTCAAGTGTTCCAACTAACCCCACCTCTGGGGTACGTTGGAACATAGTTTGGGTTAAGTTGAAAAATGCTAAATTCCATGGTAAATAGGCACTTCCTAACTTTATTACTGAATGTTAAAGAAACAATGTCTTTAATATGAGTTTTAGTCACAACAGGATTTCCAAGCGCTCTGACCCATAAACAGAACATGCCGAAATAGAGGGGGAAATACCAAAAATATTTGTGCAGTGTTCAGATTCAGTTTTGGAGCATTTAATATTAATTTTAATCAGAAACCTTATATATGCAATAGGCTAATTATATATTAAGACAACTTTATACAAGTAAGTTTTAGGCTAAAAATGTTTTTTTGGTTACCTATTGAAAAATACATGTAAAAACATGTTCCAACTAACCCCTCACCAAATGTTCCAACTAACCCCGGCATACCATGTGACACTTGTAAGCTCACTGTACAAGAGGGGGAAACGATAGCACAATTTTTTTGCCCCCATTTTGTACCTTAGTACTAGAGCCTAATTAACCCCCCAAAATAGTCAACTTGATTTTTTATCATTTCTAAGATAATACAAAATTTCTAAAAAATTAAAAATTTAGTCAGAGGGTGAAAAAGCAAACATATCGTTCTCATTTCCACAACCGGGTAGATTCAGTGCTGCATGAAATGTGGTGGGAAGCTGTTGCTAGGGCCCATCCCCAGCGGGAGTATTTTATTAATTCAATGAAAGCTCTCGGAGAAAATCTCAATGTTTCAACTAACCCCGCGTTCCAACCAACCCCACTCTCCCCTATATTTAAATCAAGAAAATATATCAGTTATGCTCAACTTCTTCTTCAAAAAAGTTTTTGCTTCCAATTTGTAAGCAAATTGGGTCGTGTTCATGATATTAATGCATAGCACGGGCAGAAATATGTTTTTCTTTGAAATTCAGATCAAATTACCTCTTTTATAGACTCATAATCAATGCAAATTGATATAAGGCCCCTTGCAATTAAATGTGAGTTTACTGTTGCGTTTTTGAAAAGCAGGACGAGGTGACTATTTAATATTAATATTGTAATATTTTGGGGTAAAGTCACCTGATTTAATATTGTCGGCGTTGTTATCTATTATCCAAGGTACGAATATGATTCAAATGCTGTTAATTATGTCCTACCACCACCTACTGCCTTGGCTTTGCATTTTGTTTCTTTTATATAAAGGAGTCTACTCATATTTGCATCCCAATTTTGAATATTAATGAGATATTCGATCAATGTTTGTAATTTTTTTCGTTACGCTAGCTCGGAGAATTTTAAAGATGGCGATCGTAAACAAACCTGAAATATGACCCAGAATGCACTAGGAAACTCCAAAGAAGTTCGGCGGTTTTGATGTGACGTCATGCGCTGAAGCGATTGCGCAGTAATCAATTGCCGTGCCTATGAATATGCTTCAAATGCACACATTTCAATACAAAGCGACAGTTGCAAGTTTCGTGCAGAGTTTTTTACTTCCCAGAAATGTTTTCCCAACCCGGAAGTATTGCAATGCGGCTCATCAACTAATTTTATCGTCAGAAAAGTGTTAAAAAGCTTATGAAAAAGCTGTAAACAATGAAATAATTAAATATTTTTAAAATATTACATATATCACGCGGGTGACTGTTGGACGCGCGCGGGCAACAGTAAACTCACATTTAATTGCAAGGGGCCTAATCCGAGTCTCACAACTGCGTGTTACAAGGAGGAACAGCACTAAAATAAACCATCTGGATCCGGCTTTTTTGAGTAAAAAGGCACGCCTAATGATTCCAGAGTTTTGACTTTCCATTTTCTTTCCCCTCTTTCACTTTTCTTCCTCCCCTTTCTTTTCCCTTCCCTTTTTTCGTTTTTTCGTCAGGAGAGGAGGGGGGTGTGGCATGTGCCCTCCTGTGCCCCTATGAAACTATGCCACGGTCTTTCATTCTTCCTTTCTTTTCCCCTTCCCTTTTTATTTTTTTCCATTTTTTCCCCCATGGTGGGTGGGGGGGGGGGGGGGGCACATGCTCTCCTGTGCCCAATGAAGCTACGCCACTGTCCTTCAGGGGAGTTCAGGGGCGGCGACACCAGCACCTACATTTGTGTGTGGAGAACCATAAAAACAAAACACAAGACAAAATATGGGGAAATATAAAATTAATGGGGGCAGGTCTGAGACTAGTTACCATCTCAGGGCAGGTGGCTTGTTGTGACATAGGCCCAATGGCATCAGAATTGTGACTACATGGGGTCCCATATTCCACATGCTCTGACACAGGATTGAGTCATTTTGAGAAGTTACAAAATCAATCAATTTAAGTCCATCAATTTAAGTCTAAAATTAACAAACTTTAATTGTGTGCAAAGAACTTCTTAATTCTGTATTTATATTATTTATGTTTGATTCATGTATATATGTGTAAATATTTAAACATTTCTTTGTAAATAATGTAATATTTTCTGTTAATGAGGGCCTGCTTGGAAAGCAGTGCTTGACACTGAAGCTGTTTACCCTCAATAAAGACAAATTAAATAAATAATCAAGGCGGGTTGATTGCCATTGATAAGTTTGAGATTATAAAGTGAATTGTGACACCTTTTTCATCCAAACAAACACGCGATCAGCAGGTCATTAAAGGGGCATTGAGAGATATGTAAGGGAGTCACTCAGGAGTGCGCCCTCAATTATCCTGGAAATCAGTATTTTTTGCATCAAAGTAATACTTTAAAGCATACTAACTGCCATCTGAAACAGTTTGCCAACATTCGCCGTTTATCATTATATAACATTTCATGATTTTCTTAGTTTCGATGTGATCATATCGAAACTAGGTGCTGAATTCGAAAGTTATGCTATCGTTTTACTTTCGCGGCAAATCTCAACCTAGAAGTGCCGTTATTTGCTTATTTGGCATGAAGGCGATGTCGGAATTGTTAGAAATTTTGGATTTGGGCTATGTTGATGATTATCTATACGTTATTTGCTCATTTAGTATATCGATACATCTCCCATTGCCCCTTTAACACCTCTTCAAGTTATGAAAAAACAAATGACTAGAGAATGAACCCCACAGGTCCTGTTAAACCTTTCTTCATATTTTTAAATTTGTTCTTGTTTTTTTTATTTTTACATGATTGTCTTGCAATTTTTCTGTGATCTATGATTTTAAAATTCGGGGAATGCCATTCCCACGGATTTTGTATAGAACAGCACAACTTCGAGCCAACAAACACCTGCAAAGTAAAGACCAAGTGTCATCATGGGTATGTTTCAATAAGCAATTATGACATTGAAAGAAAACATTTTTTTGAGTGTGCATCTTACAATCATAGAATTTATTCATTCGAACACTGACTCTATTGCCATGTTGTTTGTACCAGAACATGCACAATATTCGAGTTACATGAAAATAGAAACTTGACACGATTCAAATATTGGGTGGGGTGTGGGGGGGGGGGGGGGGGGGTGATGCGATTGGCCCTCTCTGGCTATGCCACTGGCTTATGGGTTGCACTCTGAATTATGCACTGAAACACCCCTTTATATAATAAAGGGTTCAACAAAAGAAAGTATACACTTTGTTTGTCATTTTGAGTAACATTCAATTTTGTTTTGACCAAACAGGCTAGATAGGCATTTAGATGAATCTTTTAGGCATCATTTGATACCATATTCGCCTCCTAACAACAAAGATAAACCATAATTAGCACCATTTAAAGAAAATTGGTCAATTTTCAAAAGTCACATTTTCAACGCACGCAAGCCGCGAGAAAATGCTGTGCGTGGCACTTTGAATGGCCGGGAATGAAATGGATATTGATCACACAAGTGGGGATGCTTTGGGCTGTGCCTGAGTGAGCGGGCTATTTGATTATGGACAGGTAACATGTGGTCTTTTCTTCCCGCGTAGTGTATTGAAAATGTGACTTTTGAAAAGTGACTAATTTCCTTTAAATAGTGCTAATCATGGTTTATCTTTGTTATTAGGGGGGAAATTTGGTATCAAATTATGCCTAAAAGATTCATCTAAATGCCTATCTAGCCTGTTTGGTCAAAACAAAAATTGAATGTTACTCAAAATGACACAAACAAAGTGTATACTTTCTTTTGTTGAACCCTTTAGTTACAAACTCCAAGATTGTTATCTTGTCTGTAAGCAACCTTGAAGATAAATTGACACTTCTCACTTCCTACTTGATTGGTTTGTGACAGATAACAATGCAATGTTGTGACAGATAACAATGCAATGAGTTCAGGAAATGTCTGACTTCAAAAGATTATCTCCATAAAAGCTATATATATCCTGACCCTCCCAATGTATTTTTAATGTTCTATTTTACAGGTAGGAGTACAGAGTGTGTTTTCCACCTAGACATCAACATGATAGGTACAACACCAGACTGGGATTGGTTTTGTGGAAACAACTACAGCGTATTTGATCCCCTCGTCAACCTGACTTGGAATGTTGACGGCCATCAGGGTGTCGTTGACAATGCGTGTCGAACGAGTGCCTTATATGCAGGGATACAGATAGCGTTCTTGTGCATATTCACCGCATTGCTGTTAACGCTTGGATGCTGTAGCGCTAGATACAAAAGCATAAGTACGCCGTACATTCTGAGATTTCCTGGGCACTCGGTGCGATGGACGATAACCGTGCTGCTGTTGACGATGCTCCTGTGCAGCGTAGCCGAGGGCATTCTCACCAGTAGCACAAACGGTACACCTCTACCTCACCTGTATATAGCGCCCATATTTGGGCTGATATGCGTTGCGGCGTCATTGGTGTACAATCACTGCATGGAACTGTGGAGACAGCCTATGCTGTCATGGTTACTGCTCGTCTATTGGCTGGCTTCTGTTACCGTGGATACGTACCAGTTGTTGGGACTGATACACAAGGATTTGGGCGATGTGAACATTGTAAGGTTTGACGTGACCGTCGGTCGTCTCGTCATGGTCAGCATTTTGCTTCTGAATGAGCTAAATCTTATCAGAATTAAGGTAATGCGAGCAAGGGAAATAATTTGATTTTATTGAAAATTGAAATTTATAATTTTTTTAGAAAATGCTAGTATTGCTAGAATTTAACATTTATTTTATTTTATTTATTTTTGTTTTTGTTTTTGAAAACTTTTGAAAATTCACCAACATATAATGTGCATTTGCCCGTAGAACAAGCTTGTTTTATTTTATTTCTTAAACACTGAAAAAGGGAAAGTATGTAAGCATTAGAGAGGTCATAACTTTAATTGCAATTATCTTATTTATAAGATTTTTATGCAGAAGACATCTTGTTCTTCAATAAAAACAATGATTTGAATGAACCAGTTTGCTCTAAAGGTGAAAAAACAACACAAACTTGACCTCTTGACCATACAAAGCAATAGGGAACTGATTTGGTGGTGTGGGACCTACAATTTAGACCATACTGTTTTGTTTTCTATCAGGCCTGAAGTAATTTGCTACTAGAAAAATCAAACAAATGCGCAAACATCAATAGCATGAAAGAAATGCAGGCTGCATGCGGCTTTGAATTCTCCTCGGGAAACAACTCTTTGTTTTCGCAGATAATCAACATGGCTTGGTAAACATGGCTACAAAATTAAAAGTTAAAATCTTGATTTGTTTTCTTTTTTCGATCGATATTAATGATAAAAAAATGTTATTCTAATAGAATCCAAGAAAAATCAAAATTAATGCATAATGAGTTTGCATCTCTGACTTCCAACGTACATGTAGCACTGGCCTTTGATAAAGCGAAGAGGGAGTTAGACCCCTAGAAATCTATAAAAACACTTGAAAGTGATAACTAGGCCTATTAACCATTACAATTTCAGTATTAGAAACTCAATAAAAAAAATTAATTGAAAAATTGAAAATAAAGTTGACCTTATCCCAGAAAGTGAGGAGGGATGGCTACAAGTATCAATATTTTTTTAAGTGGCCTAATCAGGTTTTGTGGGTTTATTCTGTCATTAGGCCAAATTAAATTAATTGTTTGTCTCAAAGCTCCCGCGCGCGTTTGTTTATTGAGGCGCATTAGGAAAACAAAAATCTGAAAAAAAACTTCTTCTTTTTTTCATTTCTTTTTTTCAAAAAAAAAAAAAAAATCCCAAAATTTCACCGATTTTTCAGATTTTCAACAACAAAAAAACTTGAAAAAAACCCCGCATTCCGCATTAGTTTTACAACAGGAGAGGAGCTTTAATTAACAATTAATTTAACAAACAATTAATTTAATTTGGCCTTAATAAAAGAATCCATGTTTAAAGTTATCAGGAACTTTACTTTGCACTTCACTGTGAAACCTGTTATATTCATTTCCCTATATCGTTTTGTGCCATGACCACGAGGAAGTTCAATTCAATTCATTCAACAGCAAATATACAAAGGCATTCAACTACAATAACAAGTGTGTCAAAATAAATTTAAGGTTCATACAAATAAATGGTCATGAAACTCAGACTTACACACATAAAAAGTTACATAAAAATGCAAACATATTCATTCATACACAAATTTCAAACATTTGAAAATAAATCCTAAACATTTCTAAAATATCTCAAATATTACCAAACAACATTTTAACAAGAAGAGTCTTTAAAAAAGGCAATCGTGGCTCACAAGAGGTAGATTAAAAGCTTATAATTTAATTAATTTCAATTATATGGCCACTTTAAACTTCCTTGAATTTGGATATATGGGAATATATCATATCGTCAGCCTGCTTCGATAATTGCCTAACTCATTTTTTCTAGTTCTTAGAAAACAACAAACGTATGAAACCTGTTACCTGTGTACCTGTTACTCATTTTGCATTATTGATGGATGGATATTCATTATGTGGAATGTGACTTGTATTGTTGATGCCTCAATTGGCGTGCATGGATGCACTAATCCAAGTCATATAGAAACAGATGAACACAGCCATACAATAATTTGATTAATTCCATGGATTTGTCAATGCAAATTCAATAATGCAAAATGAGTAACATGTTGGAGTGGTCTGGTGGCCCTTTTGCATCAAAGCTCTTCATTTATCAACACTTTTGATTGGTCAATGACTTAGGTATTATAACAGCATGTGCATAATGTAATGAAGTCATGATTTATGCAAAAAACTAAATTTTGCTGAAAAGTGAGTTAGGCAATTATCGAAGCAGGCTGACGATATTCTGTTGTATTGTATGAGGGTCATTCAATAAGTTCTACCTCCTCACTCAAAACATCGCTAATATGAATGTCAGCCTCATGACATTTATCATGATTATAGCTCTGAATCATAGCTACACATTTATAGTAAATTGTATATTGATAATGAATATAATAGACTTATCAAACTGAAGATACCCTCGATTGCATAGACATGGTGGTTTCACCTTTTCCCCAAAATGCAAATCATTAAAGAAATAAAAAAATATAAAGTAAAAGAAGTTTGTCACACTAGAGTGACCCTATGTTTCGTATCTAAACACTTCAAAAGAAGTAAGTTCCCCTTTAGGGGTTCCCTTATATTTTCAAAATAATACATTGGAATGAAATGGGGTTTTCAGTCAAATGATTATAGGCTTCATACTGTAACAAATTGCTAGGTAGCGTGTAGCTTGTTTACGGTGGCTAAATCAAGAGATGAAACTAAACAAAACAAATACAGACGACGACATACAGGCAAAATACAAACCAAAATATAACGTTCTTGTGCACGGCGGCAACAAATATATCAGTGTTTTAATCCGGTAAACACAATGAATCTCTAAACATACAGAGACAGCCGCTATAATATGGAATGGTCATAGTCACTAAAATGGTCGACTATGTTGCCCGTAAAATAAAACACGTCTGATCAGAACAAAAGGTAAACTAATTAATGCTCGCATCCGTCGCCATATGCGTCGACCATTAGGGCGCCACACACGGCAGTCGACGCGAGCCAGGCCTCCAATCTAGCCACTTCTATGCCGCTATTGCGTACCATAAGAAGAGGCTAGGTCGGAGCACTAGAGGGGAAACCTTCAGGACAATTTAGATCGCAAATAGCGCTAATTTCAAGATAAAAAGAATAAAAGATCGAAAGATATGAGATTAATCCCAATGCGCAGTATGTCAGCCCAGAGTAACATAGCAGTAGGTCAACGATAAATTGGCGTAAGTCAACTCGTCCGTCAGCATAATCATTTGTAAACATTAATCAAGGTATAAGAGTTTAGAGTAACAATCGGGTGAGGGCAGTAAAGGCTCAGGCGTTACAATACCAATACTTGACCAAAATTTCAAGAGTTCCTAAAATAACGTTTAATTTCAAAAGTTGCTAAAATAATATTTAGTAGCGGATATCCACCGCGTTGTTGTATGACTTGCCGACATCGATGTCTCATAGTATTGATGAGACGTTCCACTCGATGCTGTGGGATGGCATCCCACTCTTGTTGTACCAGAAGACGTAAGTTAGCAAGATTAGTGTGATCATCCACTCTACAATCCATGGCCCGCTTTAACGCTTTCCACGCGGCTATTATTTTTACCATACACAACAGATTTTTCAGAAACCTTTCATAATTTTCAAAGTCTATCTCAAAGATTACTGAACAAACACTAGGCATGTCTGTACTTATTTCAATGCATTTCTCATGGTGATTCCAAATATGGTAATGAAATACAGTAATTTTGACATTTTTGAAACATTTTGTGAAATTTTGGAATGTCTTCTGCAGCTGCCTCCGCGTGGAAAGTGTTAACTGATCCCACAGATGCTCGATTGGGTTGAGATCTGGGGAGTTCGCGGGCAAAATCAAACACTCTATACCTTCATCTTCCAAGAACTGTCAATTAGCAACTCTTCCCCTATGTGGGCGCGCATTGTCATCCATCAAGACAAATCCATTTCCTTTAGCTCCAGCGTAGGGAAGCACATGTGGTCGCAGCACCTCGCCAACATACCGAATGGCGTTGAGATTCCCATTGATTTGAACGAGATCGGTTTTCCCTCCACTGCTGATGCCCGCCAATACCATTACACTGCCTCCTCCAAACGCTGTAACAGGTACCACACAACATTCGTCAATTGATACACCAACGTGGTGGATACACACACTACTAAACATTATTTTAACAACTTTTGAAATGGGACATTCTGTCATTCAATACAAGCTCACTCAAGCATGACAGAACCTGTTGATTTGAAATTTTGGTCAAGTATTGGTATGAACCTCATAACAATTTGACAGAAAACCCATTTCAACCCAATGTATCTTTTTGAAAATATAAGGGAAACCCTAAAGGGGAACTTACTTCTTTTGAAGTGTTTATTTGACAAGTGTTTATAGACTTTTGAATAGCTAAAAAGTGGTATTGGGTGAATTAGTAGTGGCTTAGATTAGATTTCATTTTCACATTGGGGGGATTGGTGATTTTTATTAAATTGGAATAATCCTTTCTGTTTTAATCACATACTAACTTCGATTGTACTAATGACCGTGAATGTGTGCAAGAGTTTATTAATGTTGATACTGATATTATCAAAACATTATTCAAAATGGAGCTATTAAATTAACAAATTCCCAAGTATTAGCTAAAATGGTCAGATACTTGAACAAACTGGTACAAACTGGCACCGGTATTAAATGCTGGTGCCAGTTTATACCATTTCGTTTAATGTGTTGAGCTTTCTGTCATTTTCCCTATCTCTAATCTTTCCTCTGATGTTTCATTCACCTCAGATCCTGCACTGTTTTCACGACCCCAATTCCATCCTGTTCCCGCGAGATCTGAAGTCGCCATCTATGCGGTACTATGACCAGTACGTCAGTTCCTTGTCATCCGTGTTCTTCTACTGGTTGGGCCCGTTGCTGAGCCTGGGCTACAAGAGACCGCTGGAGGTAGAAGATCTAGGAAGCCTACCAGAAGAGGATCAAGCCTGGAACACTTATACTAAGTTTAGGAAGGCATTTGTGGAAGAGAAGGTAGGGTAAACCTCCATAAGGTTTATTGCCAAATCGAAAAAAGCCATTGATTATCATTTTCTGATGCATTGTGGGATTGCAAATGGGCCAAATCTTCCCCATTCTGGATCCCACAATGCATTAGAAAAGGAAAATCAATTGATTTTTTTCCCATTGGCGATGAGGCTTACTGTCACCTCAAGCGCGGAAGTGACATCAGTGCGTATTCTATAAAAATAAGAAAAAGCTAAAATTTTGTGATAGCTTACTCACTGTCACCAGGCAATTGCACGGATGTTTTCACCTCCAAACGTGAGGGGATGCATAGTTTACATGTTAATAGAATGCAAGAAATAGTACCATAACCCTAACCCCGGTTTAGGGTTTTTGACCGGGATCACAATTTTCGAGGAAAAAACACCAACTAAATCGCCGGGATTCGATCCTGGGACCCTCCGGACTCCAGCCCTATGTCCCACCCACTAAGCCACGGCCCTCAGCTACTCGTTCGCGCAGTATACTGCGCTCACTATATAGGCTCGGTTGACTACGTCATCGAAAACCGGCGGCACAGGCGCTTGGAGAGGGACTTAGGATTGGAATTTTTTAGCATTCAGGGGGGTTAGGGTTATAAAAAAATATTACAAATTATTAGCTGATCACAATTTTGTGAGGGCTCAGGTTAATGATGTGACTTGACTTGGTTTGGACTAAAGTCACCATTTTTTTACGACTTTACTTGAGACTATTCAAAAAAAAAATTCAAGATACTCGACTGACTTGACTTTGGTGCTGAACTGACTTGAGTATATTGAGTCTATAACAAAAAAAATTTAAAATCAAAATTTTCTGGAAAATTGTGTTGCATTCTCATCAATTTTTTCAATACATTTCATGCCATTTTCAAAAAGTTTTCGATTTTAGTTTTTTCTTCTCATTATTTAAAGAAAAAAGAAGAAAAAAACTCAAACCAGAAAAAGGGGATAGTCAGTGCTGTAGAACACACATGTGACTTTGCAGGTGAAGTCAATTTTGAGTTTATTATGTGTGTATTATTTTATAAGCTTTAAAATGCCTCCAAATGTATCCAAATCAGGCCTTGAAATAGCACCCGCCAGACACATAAGTACCCGCCCATCTGGCCGGTAAAGTTTTTCAAACTTACAGTGTAAGTAAGGGAGTTACACTGGCTGGTCGAACTTCTGTCGGGCAGGTACTTTTATAAGTTCCAGCCCTGATCGCACTCAGATTTTCTGAGTGAAAATGACTCCCTAAATAAATTCTTATGTTTCTTCATTTTTGTCTGTCCATTTTGTTTTCATCTATATCTTGAAAACCACACAGCCGCAAAATCCCCCCTTTTGATGTGCTGCATCACATATTTCCCCCTATAAACCTACTATCTTCTGTATTCAATTTCAGACCAGAGCTCTCTACACAGGTACGAAACCCAATTTGTGGAGGGTGTACTTGCGAGTGCACGGTTTTCAACTTGCTGTCGGTGTGGGTGCACGTCTGGTGGCAGACTGTTTCGGATATGTTGGACCCATAGTCATAGGGGGAATCACAAATTATGCTGTGTCATCATCTAGCATGGAACAGGTATGGTGAAATGATAGACTGTTGCATATCCTCGAGGCAAGTTCTGTTGCCCTGCCCCTAATATTTGAGCTTGTTTGTCGGTTGAGATTGGCAGTTGGTACTGTCGGTTCATTTGACAAGAGGAGTTATGGAACTATGACAGTCAAATAAGTACAAAGATAGCAATTTTTCGCGCTTATTTACCCCTAAAATAATTTTTCTAGAAGTTCGTTTAAAGACCTCAATCAATTATGTACCTCAATCATGGGGATATCAGTTCAATGATTTACTATAAATGTGTAGCTATGATTCAGAGCTATAAACATGACAAATGTCAGGAGCCTGACATTCATATTAACGACATTATGAGTGAGGAGGTGTAGAACTTTTTGAATGACCCTCGTAGTAAGCAGAATTTGACAATTGTGTATCGTGAAGTGATGGGATAAGATTACATGTAATTGTAACACATGTCATCTTATAGTTCCATGTGTTATATTTTGTCGTCGTGCTAGTGCAACGACATCGTAAGTGACATTTGTTTAAACTTTTTACATATTTTGAACGAGTAGGTAATTCCGCACATTTGAAGCTAATTTTGAAGTTCTAAAACAAATTAATTAATAAAAAACATGATGCTGTAAGTACACTACAATTGTATGGTTCCGTGCAAAAACATCATATCTACCACTTACTTAAGTAGTGCACTCTGCTTTCATAACATTCTGAGAACAATAGCATCGTATCTACCACTTACGATGTTGTTGCACTCTGTTCTCCCGTCTGTTCTGCCACTTACGATGTTATTGCACTCACTACAGATTTGCTAGTGCAGATACGATATCTATAAATGTCAATACATTTTTACTTTTAACCCAAGATTTTCTATTTATATTATCAAAGAAAAAAATCTTCATATATACTTCCATAACATTAATATATGGTTACTTAAAAACATACAATAATTATGTAAAACATAAAAATGCTCCTCCTGCTCATATAGCAAAATGAAGATACGATGTTATTGCACTTACACAACGATTTATCAACCAGTTGGTGATGATTAATATCATTATTATTTTACCTCCTCTCTGCAGGAAAACCCCACTCCACATTACATTGAAATCGGGGAGTTCTTCAGCAATGGATATGTGCTATTGATGTTAGCGTTTTTATCGTTGACTATGAATGGATTGTTCCTCCATAATGGCATGTATTGGCAAGGCTTAGAAGGGATTAAACTGAAGTCATCTATGCAGGTGAGTGCACATCCTCCAAGTGTTGTGACAACCTGTGTCAATGACTCGACTCGACTGTGACTCAAGTCACCATTTCTGATGACTTGACTTGACTTGAGTTACTGAAATTAATGACTTGACTTGAGGTAAGGCTTGGCTTCAAAACTTTCAAATGACTTGATATGCTTGAGTCACTTTTCCAAAAAAGACTTGACTTGATGTTAGTCCCTTTTCCAAAAGACTTGACTTGAGTCACTTTTCCAAAGACTTGACTTGAGTCACTTTTCCAAAAAACTTGACTTTTCCAAAGTCACTTTTCCAAAAAACTTGACTTGACTTGAGTCACTTTTCCAAAAAGACTTGACTTGACTTTAAGTCACTTTTCCAAAAGACATGATTTGACTTGAGTCAATTTTCCTAAAGATTTGACTTGACTTGAGTCACTTTTCCAAAAGACTTGACTTGACTTCAGTCACTTTTCCAAAAGACTTGACTTGACTTCAGTCACTTTTCCAGAAAGACTTGACTTGACTTGAGGCACTTTTCCTAAAAGACTCGACTTGACTTGAGTCACTGGTTAGGGCTGTGATTTTTAGGAAATCGTGCTCCCGGGACTCAATGTCATCTTTCTAAGGGGCCTCAGAAAAAGGGTCAAGTTTGTTATCAACATAATTCTACAAGTTGTCTCTGACAAACTAAGTTTTCAGTTTGGTACTGCGAATTATTTTAAGAGAGATACAAAGGTTAAAAGTGTATCATCATTTTGGGACACCCCTGTATTATTCCAGCCTAGTATTGTCAAATTCTCAATTTTGTTCTTCCAAAATGAGACAAGATGTACCTTGTGACATCTTGCATCTCACACGAATACGATGAACAGTTCGGCCAAAAAAGAAGATTTTCTGTCTCAGAAGCCCGCCCGCATTGGTATGTGAAATGAGCTACGGCGCATAGGTCTACGCGCAGAGGCCTAAATTGTTATTTATTTTTGATTTTTTGATTTTTTTTGTTTTGATTTTTTACAAAATATTTTTAAAAAAAGGTCTCTGGTGAGCTTGAACAACAACAAAAATGCAAGCCTCGTAACCTTTTTTCTAAAAAAAAAATGCACAGCACTTAGCTTTTTTGCCAAATGTTTCTGAGACAGACCTTCTTCTTTGTTTGGCCTTATAGATCTGACCTGGACGGGTGTAATCAGTAATTAAATAATTAAACTGCTCAAAGTAAAGTTCAGACATGCTTTTCAATCCCCTAAATTTGGTATATTTTGTTATGTGTTCATATAGTGTGTTGTACATCACTGAAGAGCTGATGTGTTCATCTTTCCATTAATACACCCAATTTGTAGCAATCACCTGTTTCAATGCTTAGCAACTTGCTTGAGAATATAGATCTAAATCTGAATGTGCCAAAATCATCCCTATTTTGTGCTCAACAGGCAATAGAGCATCTCTCTACCCTGGAGTTGTCCTTGTAATCACTCAATTGAACAGAGAGTTGTTGTTTTGAGCGCAAGATAAGGTTGAATTTGGCACATTTTTAATATAAGACCACCCAAGATTCTCAAACAAGTGGCTGAGTACTGAAATGTGTGATGCTACTAATGAGGTATCGATGGAAAGAGGAACGCATTAGTTTGATCAGTTCCAAATTGGCGAAGCCTTCTTACAGCAGCGAATGAATACAGAAGGAAGCGGGCGTGCTGAAGGCAACTAGCGCACTGTGCATCGTGTGCGTGACACATGTGTGCTGCCAAAACTGCGGGTGTGTGGCCATATTGTGTGCGTTTGCTTGGATTACTTTTGCGCTCGGAGAGATCAAAACCGAACATTTCTCGCCAATTTGGAACTTTTCAAACTATAGTTGCTCATCAATAATCCAACACAAAATGAAATATATTATCAACAAATATCTTGAGGAGTTTATATTGACAAAATGAAATATCATTTTTTTTCTTTCTCCGAGCAAGAGTTTTGTTCACAATCCACACTTCTCTTTACAGCATCGTGTACAATCACACAATTTCATACATATGTTATAGTCGTTACATTTTAAAGATCATTGTTAATTTGTTTCAAAATATATAATAATTCCTGACCATCAACCTAAGTAAGAAATACTACAGTCATAAAAAAAGTAACTATACAGGTAATAAATGGGCTTCTAACTCTTCAAATATATATCCTACCTAAATATATTAAATTATAAAGTTGTTAAGAAATTCGTCTTCTTTAATATGAGATATTGCACGCTAGGATCGGGTGATTATTGAAGAAGTGGCACTCAGAAATGTAAGGAGAAGTCCGATTTTTATTTTCTACACGCGGACCAATCTACGGGTACCTTATCGATTACTGGTAGTGCAATTGGGGGATGCATGCGCAGGTTGGACAGTCGGCCACACACGCTACCTGTCATTCTCTCTCCCGTGTTGAAATGTAAAATGTGAATTTGAAATTGTGACTTTACCTTACATTTTGGATTGTCGCTTCTTAAATATTCAACCGATCCTATCGTGCGATAT
Organism: Ophiura sarsii; assembly: GCA_035610835.1. NCBI lineage: Eukaryota > Metazoa > Echinodermata > Ophiuroidea > Amphilepidida > Ophiuridae > Ophiura > Ophiura sarsii. Next base: position 50,561,410 of record CM069448.1, read on the forward strand.
CTCATATTAAAGAAGATAAATTTCTCAACAACTTTATGATTTAATATTTCTAGGTAGGATAAATATTTTTAGAGTTAAGAGTACATTTATTACCTGTATAGTTACTTTTTTTATGACTGTATAATAGAATCTACCATTTTTGTTCATCATCTCCACCACACAGGCTATGGTGTATGAGAAATCTTTACGTCTTTCATCCTTCACAACGAATAGCAACAATGAAGGCTCCATGACTATGGGTGAGATCACTAACTACATGGCGGTCGATGCTATGAGTCTATTCTGGGCCTCCGTTGTATGTCAATTTCTTTTTTTGACTCCTTTTAATGTAAGTATAAATGGTTAAAGGTGGATGACCCGATTTTCAACTTGATGTTTTCTATTTTACATGAAAGGTCATCCTCAAAATTGTTGCAGTTTGAGTTGCATAACTCCAATTGTTCTATTTTTAGAAGCGCAAGGTCAAAAGACATGTGCCCATTGAGTAGTACACAGACTGGTTGGTGGTTAACCACCTTTGGCAGTAATTCACCACATTTTAGCCTATAATTTTCAAATGAAACATTTCTGGCCCCAAATATTTTACAGACATAATAAGAAAAATATGGGGATTCTTCTGATACCAAAATATCTTGATGTGAAAAAAAAATCACAGCCCCCAAAAAGTGATCGGGTACCTTTAATTGGTGTAGAAATCCAGGGTGGGGGGCACTCAACTTTGTTTTGGTAGGGGTGTGCCGCGCAGGGTCTCCAAAAAGGGGGGGCTTCGGAACTGAGCTGAGAGCATTTTATGACAAATCACAGGGTCTAAGAACTGATTTTCTCAAAAAAGTAGGTCTTAAGAACTGGTTTGTTTTTCAAATTTGATTTGTAAGAGCACAATTTTTGGAAAAATTTGGGTTTTAGAATGCACATTTTCCAAAATATTTGGGCTTTGGAATGACAATGTTCAATAAAATGGTGGTCTTAAGAACTGATGCCGGCTTAAAAGGTGAAAAAGGGGGTCTTCAGGACGGCACTTACCTATACCCCTTTCCAATGTCAGTCCCCCCCCCCCCAGGTAAAAATATACTTAGGGATAAACTCATATCTCATACGTTTACGAGATGTACAGACTGTAACAAAAACAGTTATACAATTGCAATTTCATTTTTAACCCAATATTAAAGCCATACAATGTCAAAATCATTTACACTCTGTGATAAGTGATGTGTTGACTATCAGACTAATTTTATTTGGTCTTTTTAACTGTTTTGGTTTGAACAATTATGACCAATAAACTAAAGTCGTCTAGAAATCGGGTTGGGCCATTTTCAGCATAGAACACAATCTTGTTTGTTGAAATTAAATGGTAAGGGTATCATGCAAGGATCATTAAGAGAACTACATAATTCTTTTTCAAATAATTTTATTTCATTTCAATAAATAAATTCATCAAATTTAATTAATAAATAATAATATCTTGATCAATTTCTGTGAGTCCATAAGTGAAATTGCACATTATTCCTCCTATGACATGATACCAATCCTGAAACCACCATAGACGAGATATGGAGCCAATCTGGTTCAACAGGTATCTTCCATGTGCTAACAAATCGGGTATCACTGTGTTAATTGTTAAACAGATCAAGGTAGCGTTCAGCATGTTCCCATCAAAGTCCCATCACCAGAGATTCTTACCCGAACAAGCAGTTTCTGTCTGATTTTGGGCAGTCATAAGTGAAATCTAGAAGAGGGTTATTCCGCCGAGCGCATGGCTGGAAAGATTGCTTCGTGTCCAATGAAATTATCATGCATAAATCTTTCCTGTCGCACCCAGCATATTAGAGTCTCCTTTGGAAAGTTTGCCGCCAGACTTCCCACACTTGAAATGAAACATTGTCTCCCAAGAGCGCTCTATTCCTATGTTCATGGTTTGATTCCATTCATACTGTTCTTCCCAGTGATTTAGCAAAAGTGGACCAGATGATTTCATGACTACTTTAGACAATTGATCATGTGCTTCCTGACCACCGACTTTCATAAAATAAAGCTTATTTAGAAGCTGAGACAATTCTCTTTGCATGATAACAAAAATTTAAACAGAAATTACTTTTTTGTCTCGCCTGATGTAATCAGAAAGAGACTATGTTATCACTATTTCTGTCCGGCGTCCGCCGTATGCCGTATGCCGTCCGCCGTCAGCCGTGTGCTAAGAAATACCTTTGTGACGCGATATCTGGAGATCCGTAAGGCCTATCGTGATGGGACTTGGTGGAGGGAAGGGGGGTGGTGCGTTCTGTTGCTGATTGATTTTTCAAGGTCATCGGGGGTCATACAAGGTCATCGGGGTCAAATATGCTTAACACTTTTGAGACACGTTGTGACGCGATATCTAGAGATCCGTAAGGCCTATCTTGATGGGACTTGATGTCAGGGAAGGGGGTGGGGTGTTCTTTTGCTGATTAGATTTTCAAGGTCATTAGAGGTCATTCAAGGTCATCGGGGTCAAATATGGGGTCAAATAAGATCCGTAAGGCCGATCTTGATGGGATTTGGTGGAGGGAAGGGGGTGGTGTGTTCTTTTTGCTGATTAAATTTTCAAGGTCATCGGAGGTCATTCAAGGTCATCGGGGGTCTAATAGATCAGTAAGGCCTATCTTGATGGGATTTGGTGGAGGGAAGGGGGTGGTGTGTTCTTTTTGCTGATTAAATTTTCAAGGTCACCAGAGGTCATCGGGGTCAAATATGGGGTCAAATAGATCAGTAAGGCCTATATTGATGAGATTTGGTGGAGGGAAGAGGAGTGGTGTGTTCTTTTTGCTGAATAAATTTTCAAGGTCATCAGAGGTCATTCAAGGTCATCGGGGGTCAAATAAGATCCATAAGGCCTATCTTGATTGGATTTGGTGGAGGGAAGGGGGATGGTGTGTTCTTTTTGTTCTTAATTTTTCGGGGTCATCAGGGGTCAAATATGGGGTCAAATAGATCAGTAAGGCCTATCTTGATGGGATTTGGTGGAGGGAAGGGGGGGGTGTTCTTTTTGTTGATTAATTTTTCGGGGTCATCGGGGGTCAAATATGGGTCAAATAGATCAGTAAGGCCTATCTTGATGGGATTTGGTGGACGGAAGAGGGATGGTGTGTTCTTTTTGTTGATTAATTTTTCGGGGTCATCGGGGGTCAAATATGGGTCAAATAGATCAGTAAGGCCTATCTTGATGGGATTTGGTGGAGGGAAGGGGGGTGGTGTGTTCTTTTTGTTGATTAATTTTTCGGGTCATTGGGGGTCAAATATGGGGTCAAATAGATCAGTAAGGCCTATCTTGATGGGATTTGGTGGAGGGAAGGGGGGTGGTGTGTTCTTTTTGTTGATTAATTTTTCGGGGTCATCAGGGGTCAAATATGGGGTCAAATAGATCAGTAAGGCCTATCTTGATGGGATTTGGTGGAGGGAAGGGGGTGGTGTGTTCTTTTTGTTGATTAATTTTTCGGGGTCATCGGGGGTCAAATATGGGGTCAAATAGATCAGTAAGGCCTATCTTGATGGGATTTGGTGGACGGAAGAGGGATGGTGTGTTCTTTTTGTTGATTAATTTTTCGGGGTCATCGGGGTCAAATATGGGGTCAAATAGATCAGTAAGGCCTATCTTGATGGGATTTGGTGGACGGAAGAGGGATGGGGTGTTCTTTTTGTTGATTAATTTTTCGGGGTCATCGGGGTCAATTATGGGGTCAAATAGATCAGTAAGGCCTATCTTGATGGGATTTGGTGGACGGAAGAGGGATGGTGTGTTCTTTTTGTTGATTAATTTTTCGGGGTCATCGGGGTCAAATATGGGGTCAAATAGATCAGTAAGGCCTATCTTGATGGGTAGACTGGGTCCCCGCGTCCCTCTATATGGCCGCCATCTTTAAAAATGGCGGACCAAATATAGGGACTGGGAAAATAGTACGTCCAAAAAGTGTGCGGTTTGTCGTGGAATTCCACGACAAAATACCAGTACTGAGCATGCGCGGCAACAACAGAAATACCACCTGATTGGTCCAATTCAAAGGCAGTGCGCCGAACGATCGTCACGCTGCGCCACGGGGAGGCAAATCGTGTGCCCTATCGCGTCACGCGATGTACAACGCCGCGTGAAACTACCGGCGCTCTGTGGCGTGATGGTGCGTGAATAAGCTCATTTTTTCACGAATTTATCAGCGCACACTTTTAGAACTGTATTTTTTCCAGTCTTCACACTTGAGCACCCTCGCAGGGGCCGTGTGGAAAATCGGGAAGACAGGAGGATCCAGTCTACTTGATGGGATTTGGTGGACGGAAGAGGGATGGTGTGTTCTTTTTGTTGATTAATTTTTCGGGGTCATCGGGGTCAAATATGGGGTCAAATAGATCAGTAAGGCCTATCTTGATGGGATTTGGTGGACGGAAGAGGGATGGGGTGTTCTTTTTGTTGATTATTTTTTCGGGGTCATCGGGGGTCAAATATGGGGTCAAATAGATCAGTAAGGCCTATCTTGATGGGATTTGGTGGACGGAAGAGGGATGGTGTGTTCTTGTTGTTGATTAATTTTTCGGGGTCATCGGGGGTCAAATATGGGGTCAAATAGATCAGTAAGGCCTATCTTGATGGGATTTGGTGGAGGGAAGGGGGGTGGTGTGTTCTTTTTGTTGATTAATTTTTCGGGGTCATCGGGGGTCAAATATGGGGTCAAATAGATCAGTAAGGCCTATCTTGATGGGATTTGGTGGAGGGAAGGGGGTGGTGTGTTCTTTTTGTTGATTAATTTTTCGGGGTCATCGGGGGTCAAATATGGGGTCAAATAGATCAGTAAGGGCTATCTTGATGGGATTTGGTGGACGGAAGAGGGATGGTGTGTTCTTTTTGTTGATTAATTTTTCGGGGTCATCGGGGGTCAAATATGGGGTCAAATAGATCAGTAAGGCCTATTTTGATGGGATTTGGTGGAGGGAAGGGGGGTGGTGTGTTCTTTTTGTTGATTAATTTTTCGGGGTCATCGGGGGTCAAATATGGGGTCAAATAGATCAGTAAGGCCTATCTTGATGGGATTTGGTGGACGGAAGAGGGATGGTGTGTTCTTTTTGTTGATTAATTTTTCGGGGTCATCGGGGGTCAAATAGATCAGTAAGGCCTATCTTGATGGGATTTGGTGGAGGGAAGGGGGTGGTGTGTTCTTTTGGTTGATTATTTTTCGGGGTCATCGGGGGTCAAATATGGGGTCAAATAGATCAGTAAGGCCTATCTTGATGGGATTTGGTGGAGGGAAGGGGGGTGGTGTGTTCTTTTTGTTGATTAATTTTTCGGGGTCATCGGGGGTCAAATATGGGGTCAAATAGATCAGTAAGGCCTATCTTGATTGGATTTTGTGGAGGGAAGGGGGGTGGTGTATTCTTTTTGCTGATTCAATTTTCAAGGTCATCGGAGGTCATTCAAGGTCATCTGGGGTCAAATAAGATCCATAAGGCCTATCTTGATGGGATTTGGTGGACGGAAGAGGGATGGTGTGTTCTTTTTGTTGATTAATTTGTCGAGGTCATCTGGGGTCAAATAAGATCCGTAAGGCCTATCTTGATGTGATTTGGTGGAGGGAAGGGGGTTGGTGTGTTCTTTTTGCTGATTAAATTTTCAAGGTCATCAGAGGTCATCTGGGGTCAAATAAGATCTGTAAGGCCTATCTTGATGTGATTTGGTGTAGGGAAGGGGGTTGGTGTGTTCTTTTTGTTGATTAATTTTTTCAAGGTATTACATCCCTTGCATTAACTACAATGCATACCTCTGTGACAGTGCTACATTGTATCATATGTTTCATCATCATTTCTTTCAAGTCACTTTTGATGAACAGGCGAGACGCGCCGTTCGAGAACCGCCTTGTTTAACATATTTTTCCAAAATTGTATAACTCTTTTTTTTTACAGTCTGTATATATTACGGGGATGTGCCACCCTATTGTATTGGCATAACATGCCATTGAAAATTAGAGTAGGGCGGGCGGGATTCTTTTTGTCCCCCTTTTTTCTTCTTTTTTTTCTCAAAAATATTTTGAATTGTATGTATACTATAGACTACTAAATTTGATCTCACAGAGTCAAATAAATCACAAAATATCATGAGGCCATTTGCGATCATCAGATTTGCAGTGTACTGTATTCTTTTTGATGAAGAGCATAAGATCATTTTTTGGTTTTTAGCTCAGCCTACTACAGTAGGATGAGGCTCTTATTATCACGTTCGAAAGGTCAGTGATAGCATGGTGAGTTTCTAAACGCTAGGAAGTAAAAATGGCCCAGAAAATGGCAATTAAGACAAAACAGATAAAACATTTAAAAAAGTGACTCCGCATATCTTCTAGATATGTTACGATACAACATATGAGATGCATTTCCTGACGTTTTTCACTTGCGTTAAAATGTTATTAAAGGTTTAACCAAAAAACTAGGGTGTCTTGAAACTCGTCCAGGTCAAGCAAGCACATGCAAGGCAAGTCATTTATCACTATCATTATTCAAAGAAGATTTCTTGATGTACCCCATAATGCTTAGCGCCCCTACAGTATTAGCAGGGCTTAATATCACCAGAACAAACAGTGTCACACATGTGTTAAAGTAATTAACAACTGAAGGTCATCTGGTCATGTGATGAAAGTGAAGCATCCTGGGGTGCATCAAGAAATTGTTGATCATTATTTGAGCTTGTGTCAAATTCAAAACAAACAGGAGTTCCTTTAGGCCAAGAATACTTTTTTGTTTGTTTGTCCACATCCGACCGACCATGTACCTTGGTGCCGACCATATTATTTTTTATTTTCTATTATTTTTTTTAAATAACTTTTTTTTGAGCAATTTAAATGGCCAAAAGGACCGTCTTATTCCTAATTTCGTACGCTGTAAGCTGATTTCAACATAATATAAAACATTTCTTTTGTTAGTTCGGGAAAAAATAGGTTTAGTAATACTTTCACGTATATATATCTAACAGAACATCACCACTATGTTATTTCACTTTTTGCAAATTTTCTATCATAATAAATGGCGGCGACCGACAACATGTTCACGGTATCTGCGCATTGCAAATTTGTTACAAAAAATACCCTTTGACCGAGTGTTGCAACCAGTACTACAATATTGCAACTTTATACAGACAATCTGTCCGAGCAGGATTTCAATTCTAACAAACTCATGAAAAAAAGTTCAATACTATCAAAGTGATGTGTTTTGTTTTTGGATGACTATCATTCACAGTATTCATGCCAAATTTATATTCCCAAATACAATATCCGTATTTAAAAAATAAAAAAAAATAAAAATTATCCAACCTACAGACCCTACCTTTTTTGGACCTCTATGGACAAACAAACATTTATTCTTTGTTGCCTTATACCACTGCCTGTCTTCAAAAGCTTGCCCAAACAAACAATTATTGTTACTGTCACACTCCTTAATCAACATAACAATGGACAATATAATGACTGTTTATCAGTCAATCCACTGTACCAGCAGACAATGTGTGCTACTGTAAAAGCCAATATTTTCGTGTACAGATATTTTCGCACATTTTGATATCATAGACATTTCGCGAATTGTTTTTTTCGTGGGTGACCTTCTGGATGCACTGCATGAATGTTGAAAACATTATTTTGGCGTGTCATAATTTTCGCCAAAATAAAACCGCCGCCAAAATTTCAGCTTTTACAGTATATCAATAGCTACACTGTATTATAAAATTTCGGCCATGACCTTGTTGTGAAGTGTTGGTATAGATAAAATTACAACTGTTTAATATAATAATTAAATAATATTGAATGGAATCATGGAATTATGATGGTCAAAAGTACACAGATGAAAAAATCCTGGTGTTCTCTCTTCGTATTCAGAGGGGTAACACATGATTGTTCCAGGATCTTGAAATACCCCCTATTTGAAGGTGTTTCGCGGACAATTTTGCCAATTTGACCCCCTTTTTCGTACTAAAAGGCGGACATTTTGCCTGAAAATGACCCCCCTTTTTCACCATTCCAAGGACACTTTATATATAGTCCCTCTATTTGCGGGAAAAACGAGGACATTCTATTTTATTTTCTTCTTCGCGTACATAAACCTCTACAAAAAACACCCCTAATTTGGTTAAATCGCGGACATAGGTTTCAAAATGACCCCTTATTTTTGGAAAACATGGACAAAGCTTCAAAAAACACCCCTAATTTAGGGAAATCGCGGACCAGGGCAGGAAAAAGAGGGCAAATCGGCAAGCTCCTTGTGCCGGGAAATGTTGCCATATCGCAGGAAATCCCTACCCCCCCCCCCCCCCCCCCTAAAAATGTTTTTTATTTATTTTTATTTTTTTTAAGAGTTTTTTTTTTTAGAGTATTAGGCATTATACAGCCGATATTCCATAATATGATGCACCATGGCATCAATTGGACCTTAATTTTCCAAAAAGCTTAAACGGCACAGGAAAAGGGATGATAATCCTGCTACAAGTCTTTGTGGGACATTCCATTACAATAAACAGGGCCAGAAAAATGAACACGCCACAAATGACATCATTTGTGGTATATTAATTATCAGTGAGTATCATGAATAGATTCAAACCAGTCACCTGGAATTTTCTTTTCATAGTACTCACAGAGCTATCAATAGTTCCACAATTGATGTCATAATCAACTAGCACATATATATTGAATGCTTTCTGGTCCCTCCTCGTAGACTTGACTCAAATCACACCACTTGTATTTGCATTGCATGTGCCCTTTATGGTTCTATGGGGGGCCGCCCTCTCCGCCGCTAAACCAGCGGTAAATCCAACTTTATCAAATTTCTCTTGCAGGGAAACCTTGCATCTTTTCCAGCCCTGTCGCGGACATAGCTTCAAAAAGCACCCCTAATTTAGGAAAATCGTGGACATAAAATGTTCGCGGAATGTCCGCGGACATGATACAGAAAACCGCCCTTTTCCGCGAGTTTTGGAACGATCATGCGTACCCAAAGTCAATGTTGACTGAAACCACCGGGGCAAAAATGTACCTCAATCGTTCCAAAAGTAGGTGTAAAGTCAAAAAAATTGCACAGTTCTTGACTCACAAAAGTCTTGTTGGTTCTTTCTCATTTCTCGCCCCCAATATGAATAACCTAGCTACGTCAAAAAAGTTCAGAAACCCAAAACTGCAAGTTGGCCACCCCTAGGCCCCAAGTATTTCTGAACACTCCCTAAACGGCTATATCTTGCCTCACGTCCCGTACTATTAGTTATCCCCTGCATGTTCACACAATACGGAAAAATACCTATGGTTTGGCATGTCATATCACATGAGGCCGCATGCCGAATGTGATATGGCCCAAAACATGTCTGGTTAGGTTATATGCAGATAATTTATTTTATGGCGTGGGTTAGACCTTTTTGCGGTATATTTCGGCCTCAGAATGTAACAGAAATCGACTCGGTTGCATTTAAATCATCCGCCATTTTATTCGTATTTTAAGCAACTCTTCCACAGACGCAAAGCAATCGCTTTACACGTAATATCATTTCGCACCATCTGGTAACGCAGTTAATCGACGATATGGGAATATATCGTGTGGTTTGACTTGTTATTTACACGATATGGATCAGATTTCATACTTGTTAACCAACGAGATTGAAGTATGTACACTTACTATAACGATAAAGAATAAATTGTGTATAGCTACAACATATTTTAATTGGTTTGAGCATGCGCACTTGAGTTACGGGACGTGTAGCAAGACATTGCCCCCTAAACTATCCTTGGGGATCGGCAGAATTAAAAAGTGCACATTAAGTTGAAATATCCATTGAAAGTTCTGAGTAAAATGCTGAAAAGTTGCAGAATTCGCCAGTGTAGGTAGGCATAATTTAATTTACCAAGCCAGTCATGCCAGTGGGTACTGGATATAACAGACTATAAAATCTAGAGGCAATGTAAAAGCTCATCAGAGTCCTAAAATGATGTATTTGAGGTTTATTTACATTGTTTTTTGTGTCTAATTATTTATTTAATCATTCATATGTCAAAGGTCACCTATTAAGGTCACCTTTTATGGTCAAATGTCATCTGAGGTCAAGTTGTAAAATAAGCGGTAAACATATAAAAAATGATAATTTTTGTGCATACATTATTATGTTTTGAGCTGTTCAAGTGTGAATGACATTGGATCCAAAACTTTATAATGATAAAATTGGGTGATTTACTGAGTTTTAAAAATATTTTTAAAGAAAACACCTCATAGCTCAACCAATACATTATGGACCTAATCTATCCAATACATGAAATTGACAGCTTGTCACTAATGGACAGGGATAGCGCTGGATCAAAAATGTAATAGGTCTCATGACTTTTTTCAGGACCCTGTAGGACTTCAAAAAAACAAATTTAAGGGGTCCCCAACAAAATTGAGGGGTCCTGAAGTTTGGGTATTTGAAAATTTTACATTTTTACGGACAGTTTTAATGAATTTATATTGTGAGCAAAGGATGGATATGTAATTTACAGAATTTCTTAAGGTTTCCATTTCCATACATCGTCAAATTTAAGGGGTCCCTTCAATTTTGATCGGGACCCGCAGCCTTTCCAATTAGAGATCTGACGCGTCACTACAAGAAAGTGAGAGGTCTAGGACTCGCAGACGTGTCAGAATGCGACCCCTGCTAATGGATACATGAAATTTATAGCTTGTCGCTAGCTGAGCTTCTGCATCATTGATGCTCTCGTTTGGTTTTGTTTTGAATTTTTCTCCTGCAAAAAAAGAAAGTAAAAAAGTGAGGGTCGGGTGGTAAATTAGGCTCGGGCGGGTTACACCAATACAACAATTTATATTGTTTGCCTAATGGGTAGGGTTTTCTTTGTTGCGAAATCACTGACCATGGGGTATGGTTTTGTGCTGGAAAATACTGATGGGTCCCTTTTTGAGAAAATCACATGCACAATAAACTAGTCAAATCAGCCGGGGAAAAAGAATGCACAATAAGGGATGTTTTTTAAGACTGTGCATGTTACGTGTGTGTTGAGGGGGGTCCAAAATCGATAATTTTCAAGAAAAGGGGTACTTTTTTTCAAAATCTTATCAATATCAATAAAAGTGTGATGCCCGCGGATCCCAAATTTTGCTTTTTCTTACCTAAACATTAACCGGCCAAGTTATGTTTTTGTGTGGAAACCTGGGGAGGGGGACAAAGTATGACATTTTTACCTAACAAATCACCTCGAAACCCCCAGGATTCGTCCCCCAGACCCTCCGATCATCACCACCGTGTCCCTCACCACTTGGCTAACCTGCCAATGCTTGCCCGGGCAGCGATTTTGTACCCACATATCAGCTCGGATGATGACGTCATCAAATCGAATGCTGTAGCATGAGTGTGGACATTATTTTTTGCTGTAATGAATCGTAGGTTCTAGGAAGGTTACTATACCTTAAAAGTAACCCTTGTCATACTGAAAAGGTTTTTTTTAAAGAGAGATTTATGTGATATTCTTAACTCTAATTCCAAGTCGAGTCATTTATATAACTTGTCATAACTGTTGCTTTATTATTTTAAGAGGAACTCGCATCGTATTTGTCCTCTCTTCGATTTGTGTGTCTTACTCGCATGTTCTTTTCTAATTTTTTAGATCATCGTGACGTTGGTATTGCTGAATGAAGTGATGGGTTTATCGGCTCTGTTGGGGGCGCTTGTTATTGTTGTTATATTACCGTTGCAATTAAAAGTAGCGAAAAACATCAGTATTTATCAGAAGAAAATGCTGGTAAGATATCTACCTTTTTTTCTCTTCAAATTTTTCAAAAGAAAATAGCCTATTTACCATTAAAAATATAACAATGTTAAGACGAGAACAAATTAAGAGATTTTTTTTAAAATCCACACATTTTTTTCTTCTAAGAAAATGCCAGTTTGGCTGACTTAATAAAAGTTGTTGTTTTTATGAATTTTTTGAAAATTTGAGATTTTATATTTTAATTGAAAATTTCAAAAAATGTTCCAAAAATTTGTTTGGGGAAAAAACCGCCCAACCTGTCTCCTTCTGTTGATTAAAGGAATATTATGTGATCTTTTCCAGAGAGCGCCCTCTATTCATGATTTTTTTTAGAAAGTAGATTTTCTTGCAGATTTACATTTCTGATCATAAATCGTACATACATTCCAAGTTACAGAGCGGTGCAATTCCTAATTACCTCAAAATCATGGTTTTAGAGTGAATTTAGAGTGAAAATATAAACTGTTGCGTTATCGCGACAGTTTATTTTCACTCTAAAACCACGATTTTGAAGTAATTAAGAATCGTATCGCCCTGTAACTTGGAATGTATGTACGATTTATGATCAGAGATGTAAATCTGCAAGAAAATCTGCTTTCAATTTTTTTTTTCCGATGTTGAGGGCTTTCCCTGGAAAGATCACATAATATACCTTTAACATGGAAAAGACTTTGATTGAAACCTGCTATTTTAGTGTCAATACATGGCAGTATTTGTGCTTGAAGTGAAGTCCGGGGATGGGGTGGGAGAGGGTTATATTAGGTAGGCAAATGGATGGGTTACACAATGCTTTGGGTGAGTTGCAATTGTTTTGATATGCATTCAAACATATAGGGCCAATTCTCGTACTAAACACTGTATACAGGTATTCAATTTATTTTGGCCCAAGTGGGTTACAATAGATAACAACCGCCTTCCTCAAGTGCACAAGTTTTTTAAGATTACAAGATCTGCACGTCAGATTGCACTGGGCACGGTTGAGTAATCATTCAATTGGTGCACACGATTAGTTAAACGCATGTTAAAACTACCCCCATACCCATGTTTAAAATTGGACACTTTTCAGTGAGTTAGATGTACATGTTTGAGTTCGAGAATTGCGTTTAGTTAAACAATGTGTTTAAAGTTAAACACGCATTTAGCTTAAAACCGTGTTTAAATACGTACAAGAATACGGGCCAATATGTCTAAGAATTATTTAAATTTACACGCCCACTGTGTTCATCTTCGCCAGACTTAGGAGGAGGGGAAGAAAGGAAAAGTATTGAAATGCAAGTCAGTAGTGAAATATTAGTTAACAAATACAGCATGGTTTGAGAGCGTATAGGGCGGTAGTCACCAGTCATCGAACACCATACCTAGGGACCGGTAGTTTGCACTACTTTCCCGAAATAAACCATGTTGTATTGTTTTATTACACCTCATACATATTTCGTTGTCTAAGGCCTAAAAAAAAAGGTGTTTGATTGGCCTAACATGACAAAAACAAATAGGGTAGGTCGGTCGGGATTTTATTTTATTTTATTTTTTTAAATCACCTGCTTTGGGGACTTAAAATAGCCGAAAATGAAAGCAAACAATCAGAAACTTTTTAAAGTATAAAAAAGTAGTAAAATACTTCGTTAAGTTTTTTTATTTATTTTTTTACATTTTTTACATTTTTTTAAATATTTATTGTTATTTTTATTTTTTCCTCCTTCAAAATATTAAAAAATATTCAGGGTCGGCGATGTATTTAGGGTCGGTCGGGTTAGGCCAATCAAACCTTTTTTATTTTAGGCCTAAACTAAATTAAAAATTGGGAAAAGCTTACATTTGTTCCCGCATAGTAGTAGGCCTACATAGTGCAGGCAGATATAGTACACATAGCGTAGAAAAAGCGGCGCACTCAATTTCCCTGGCAGAAGAACAATATCATCAAAACCTGTTTTCTATTCTTCACAATAATTGCCGCAGGCACAGACCGTCACAGATTTTTGTATTCTTACATGCTTGGTTGATGCAGCATCTTAATTATCAAACAGAAGCCTCAAATCTGTGTCTGTTAAGTTCGCGAATTTCTTCGGCAGATGTTTAGCAGACGACGCCATGTTTGTTATTGTCAACCTCGTACTTGGCGTCACCGTTTAAATTGTACGTAATATTCATAGGCTGTAGAATTGTTTCGGGGGACAGTGTTGATTTAGTGGAGTCAAAACTTCTTCAAGTTTGTTTAGTATAAAAAAAACAAGCATTCGGTAGGCTTTTTTAATTTATCCGACTTTGTCAGAAATGAACCAATCAAAAAAAAGAGGATACATAGAAATATGTATGAGGTGTAATAATAATATTTACACCATATAAAAAGGTAAATATCTTCCCAACCAAAAATGCATTTCTCGTTGCTGTTCTGTCTCTGGCCCTTCAGCATGTATAAAGTAAAACTTCACAATGGTTAATTATACATAGGATTAAGTGTTGCTTTATTTTTTTATATAAAGCGCAAATGTGAACAATAGCCCAACAGACATTAACAAGGTTAATGACCAGAGTGATTAAAAATCAAACTGGTAACTCTCGAAAAGAGAGCTCTGAAAGGCCAATCAATTGGTTCACTGCAACTCAGAAAATATGCATAAAACAAGACACACAAATGGGCAGAGGTTAAAAATGCCAATGAAAGTGACATAATAATAAGATAAAAGCCCAAACATAGAGAACAACATCAAAATATAAATTATAGAAAAATAATAATATCTGGAGGTCTGATGGGCGTCATGTTCAGGAGGCAAGAGCACTGCCCAGGGTTGTGATGTATTTTGGGCCCTTATCATGTTTAATGGCCAGATTGAGATATGAGGTTCTAACAGAACATCGGCCTTATGCATCATCTTTCACAGAAATATTCTGACCAGCGACTGAAACAATCCAACGAATTACTTCATGGAATCAAACTTCTTAAGCTGTACGGATGGGAGGAGATCTATGAGCTAGCCGTGGAAGCCGTCAGACGCAACGAACTCAAATGTCTCTTTCAGCTGCTTCTTTGCACTGGTGCCACAGGTAAGGTGGAAAGACTCTTGACACCAGCAAAATTGTGCTGTGATTGCTTAGGTTTTTAAACATGTGGACATGCTTGCAATGCCACCAACATAACTTGTGAGGTTTTGGCAGAGACCAGGGGGGTGTTATCCAGTTAAAAAGTAGGTATAGGGATGTGCTGTAAGCATTGGTGTCAAAATCATCCATGTCTTATATCAATGACCCCTTTTCACTGCAAAATCTGGTATATTCATGGTTCACCTAAAATTGCACTTTTCTAACCAATGCAAACCTATACCCGTTCACCACTTACAAAATCGGTCCCACACATACCCATCAAAATAATTGAAAGCCCCTCTGTGTGTGTGATCACAGCAATCTTAAATGTTTGAATACAACTCATTACAGCTTGATGTGTAATGGATATAGATCATTGGCTTAATGTTAACACTTTCCACACGGCTATTGGTTGTACCATATACAAAACAGATTTTTCAGAAACCATTATTAACTTTAAAGATCTATCTCAAGGATTACTGAACCAATACAAGGCATGTTTGTACTTATTTTAATGCATTTCTCATGGTGATTCTAAATATGGCAATGAAATTCAAAAGTGTTTGATATTTTTGAAACATTTATACAATTTTCGAACTGTCGTCTGTATTAGTAGATGCCTGCCGCATGGATTTCATTGTAATGTTGTAAAATGTGATGTGAATGGTGAAAGTGAAGCTTATTGCACGGGAGCACACACAAGTATTTCTCACGCTTTTATTTTTTTAAATGTTATTTATGTTTTCTTTATTGAGGTTAATATGCTTCAGTGACTTGCACTGCTTTCCAAGCGGGCCCTCATTTCGATCCATACATAATACAATTTTCAATGATAGTCATTGTCATTATTTGTGGATCCCATCTTCTCATCTTCTCATCTTTTCATTTCAGTTGCTTTCACCTCATTCACTCCCACCCTCATGACGTTAGTGGTGAGTAGATGTTCCCCATTTATAACCTCGTAAATGTATGTGATTTATAGAGCACATGTGGTCCAGTGGAATAGTTGCCGGTCTCCTAATCATAAGGTTGTGAGTTCTAGCCCCACTGGTGCCAATGTGTTTGTGTCCTTGGGCAAGGCACTTAGTCTACATTGTCTATTAGGGGGTTACTATATAGGGGTTAATGGGTTATGTTTGTTTGTTCATGTTGGTTTATGTCGCAACTTGGCGCTGATTTAGCTGCTGCCTGGACGTTGCATTGTTTATTAATGTATTTGATTTGTAATGTTGTTACAATTCAGCCGGTTGGCTGCGATGACAATAAAATGTAGACCTTTACCTTTATTGTCTCGCCTGATGTAATCAGAAAGAGACTATGTTATCACTATTTCTGTCCAGCGTCTTGCGTATGGCGTATGGCGTATGGCGTCTGCCGTGTGCTAAGAAATACCTTTGTGACGCGATATCTGGAGATCCGTAAGGCCTATCTTGATGGGACTTGGTGGAGGGAAGGGGGGTGGTGCGTTCTGTTACTGATTGATTTTTCAAGGTCATCAGAGGTCATTCAAGGTCATCAGGGTCAAATATGCTTAAAACTTTTGTGACGCGTTGTGACGCGATATCTAGAGATCCGTAAGGCCTATCTTGATGGGACTTGATGTCAGGGAAGGGGGTGGGGTGTTCTTTTGCTGATTAGATTTTCAAGGTCATTGGAGGTCATTCAAGGTCATCAGGGTCAAATATGGGGTCAAATAAGATCCGTAAGGCTGATCTTGATGGGATTTGGTGGAGGGAAGGGGTGGTGTGTTCTTTTTGCTGAATAAATTTTCAAGGTCATCGGAGGTCATTCAAGGTCATCGGGGGTGAAATACGGGTCAAATAGATCAGTAAGGCCTATCTTGATGGGATTTGGTGGAGGGAAGGGGGGTGGTGTGTTCTTTTTGCTGATTAAACTTTCAAGGTCACCAGAGGTCAAATATGGGGTCAAATAGATCCGTAAGGCTGATCTTGATGGGATTTGGTGGAGGGAAGGGGTGGTGTGTTCTTTTTGCTGAATAAATTGTCAAGGTCATCGGAGGTCATTCAAGGTCATCGGGGGTCAAATACGGGTCAAATAGATCAGTAAGGCCTATATTGATGAGATTTGGTGGAGGGAAGGGGAGTGGTGTGTTCTTTTTGCTGAATAAATTTTCAAGGTCATCAGAGGTCATTCAAGGTCATCGGGGTCAAATAAGATCCGTAAGGCCTATCTTGATTGGATTTGGTGGAGGGAAGGGGGTGGTGTATTCTTTTTGCTGATGAAATTTTCAAGGTCATCGGAGGTCATTCAAGGTCATCTGGGGTCAAATAAGATCCGTAAGGCCTATCTTGATGGGATTTGGTGGACGGAAGAGGGATGGTGTGTTCTTTTTGTTGATTAATTTTTTGAGGTCATCGGAGGTCATCTGGGGTCAAATAAGATCCGTAAGGCTTATCTTGATGTGATTTGGTGGAGGGAAGGGGGTTGGTGTGTTCTTTTTGCTGATTAAATTTTCAAGGTCATCAGAGGTCATCTGGGGTCAAATAAGATCCGTAAGGCCTATCTTGATGGGATTTGGTGTAGGGAAGGGGGTTGGTGTGTTCTTTTTGCTGATTAAATTTTTCAAGGTCATCAGAGGTCATTCAAGGTCAAATAAGATCCGTAAGGCCTCTCTTGACGGGATTTGGTGGAAGGAAGCTGGATGGTGTGTTCTTTTTGCTGATTAATTTTTCGAGGTCATTCAAGGTCATCTGGGGTCAAATAAGATCCGTAAGGCCTATCTTGATTATATTTGGTGGAGAGAAGGGGTGTGGTGTGTTCTTTTTGCTGATTAATTTTTCAAGGTCATCTGGGGTCAAATAAGATCCGTAAGGCCTATCTTGATGGGATTTGGTGGAGGGAAGGGGGATGGTGTGTTCTTTTTGCTGATTAAATTTTCAAGGTCATGTGAGGTCATTCAAGGTCAAATATGGGGTCAAATAGATCAGTAGGGCCTATCTTGATGCGACTTGGTGGAGGGAAGGGGGGGTGTATTCTTTTTGTTGATTACATTTTCAAGGTCATTGGAGGTCATTCAAGATCGTCTGGGGTCCCCCTAAAATGTCTTGCCTCCTTTTGCCCCCCCCCCCCCCCCCACCCCAAATTATGATGCTGGCGCCGCCACTCTATAGTCCAAAGGGGTGGGGTACCATCTAAACTTTGAAGGGCCATAAAGCGGAAGCGATTCGTTTGTGTTCCGCAAAATGTTTAGTACTGGGTAACATTTGAGCATCCCTTAAGGTATTACATCCCTTGCATTAACTACAATGCATACCTCTGTGACAGTGCTACATTGTATCATATGTTTCATCATTTCTTTCAAGTCACTTTTGATGAACAGGCGAGACGCGCCGTTCGAGAACCGCCTTGTTATAATTCTTTGTCCTCTCCCTACATGCCCACAGAAAATTGTAAGGATATCCCACAATGCATTGCGAGAGCACCAGCCAACTAAGGCTTTTCACATGATACGTTTGTGGAGCTCTTAAAGGGGCATTAAGAGATGTGGTCGATACAGCGCCCTCAATTACAAAAATATATGATAAAAACTAGGATTTGTTTATTTTTACAATTGTATTACATGTATGAACTTACACCTATAAGGATTAAGACACATCAGCCCTCTTTGTACAACAAAATGTCGATTTAAAAATGCTGTTAGAGCCGCAACCAGCATTTTACATGGTTAAGGGTGGTATACCAACATATTTAAAACATTGTTTTAATCAAGTTTTACTGGGTGTTTTTTTAGTAGAAACAACAATAATGGCAATTTTTAATGTTCATCTTGAATTCTAAAGTAAATTAATTAAAATTAAAAAAATTCAATATGACATTGTGTCCCTTTAAGTTTTAGAAATAAGAAAAAGGAACACTGAGAACTAAGTTATTAATTGATGTAAACAAGAACCTAAGAGCTCCAATGATGAATGCACTATGATGCCATGATTTTGTGCATATTATGTCTATGGGAGCCAAGTTGAATTGGAGCCCAGATTAAGGGCATTTTGCAAAAACACAATGCATTGCGGTGGTGTCTTTAAAATCTTCTTTGCGACATGCCTATATGTTTATACATTTTCTCGTCTCATTTTGCCTTTGATAAATATCCTGCTTCTAACAATTTGAGATATATGGTGACTTAGATAACCGTAAAAAGAAATAACTAATAAGTAGGATGCTTGTTGACTTTTCCAATTGCAAAAATGTTCAGATAGTGTTGTAATGCATACCAATCTGTTCGTGAGATCATAAGGAGCCAAAAAGCCAATGATTGTAAATCCGTCTGATGTTTAGCTTCTGAGATGTAGCTCAAAGGTCAACATTTTTCTCAAATTCTTGGTGCAGGGTTCAAATTCTCAAAATGCTCTGATGGTCTCAAATTGTTTGGATAGATATATACAACAAAAAACAATAAAAATAATAGTTTTCCATATCTACAAGTTGAGCATCTATTCTATTAGTTTCATTATGTCAAAATTCAGAACATATTAGAGGTATAGCTTCCTGAACATTTTTGCAATTGAAAAGTCTAGCAAGCAAAAATATCTGAGGTAGAAGTCAAGGAGCAAGTTGGTACCACTCTAGCTTTCCCCTTACACATGATACCAAATATCACCTGGCCCGAGGACTATTAACACTTTCCATGCGACTATTAGTTTTAGCATATACAAAACAGGTTTCAGAAACCTTTCCCAACATAAGTCTATCCCAAGGATAACTGAACTAATACTAGGCATGTTTGTACATACAAAGGCATGTTTGTACATACACAGTTTAAAATGAGTTACTCCATCGAAACGAGTTTTGGCACACATGTACGTGTGCACAGCAACACTAGAACGGAGCTACAACGACGCAGGTGTTGTAATGCTTGAATGAGCATACAATGAATGGAGGAATACCTGAATTCAAAAGTTCTGAAATGATGTATTGAAGGAGGGTGGTTAAGCAGCTTGAACCACGGTCTTGAACCAGGGTCTTTGCTTGAACACCACATTTTTCACCTTTTGAAAGGAGGTATTCCTCCAGTCAATGTGTGCTCACTCAAGCAGCACAACAACTGTGCGGTGTTCAAGCAAAGACCCTGGTTCAAGTTGCTTTTAAGCAACTTGAACCAGGGTCTTTGCTTGAACCATCCTCCTTCAATACATCATTTGGCAACTTTTGAATTGAGGTATTCCTTCATTCAATGTGTGCTCATTCAAGCATTCACAACACCTGCATAGATATATGCCCGCTCTAGCGTTGCTGTGCACACGTACATTATGTATGCCAAAACTTGTTTCGATGGAGTTACTCATTTTAAAAATATCAGGCATAATCTTAAAGGTAACTTATTTTTGTTAAATGTGTATTTTATTTCATATTTCATGGTGATTCCAAATATGGTAATAAAATTCAATACTTTTTTTTATTTTTGTAACATTTTGTGAATTTTTTTAATGTTGTCTGCAGCGCCTGCCGCATGGAAGTGTTAAGAAATTGAAATGATGCCAGAATCTAATTACCAATAACTCCACATTTACAGGCCTTCGTAGTCTATCCTTCAGTAAGCGGCAGTAACCTCCGACCAGACGTAGCTTTCTCTTCCATAGCCCTCTTCAACCAGCTCATGATCCCATTGTGGTCACTACCTCTCACCATCTCGAGTATGGTCAATGCTGTGGTCAGCACCAGACGTCTCACGGCGTTTTTACTCGCCCCAGAAGTTCACGAGGAAGAGGAGAATAGAGATTGGAATTTGCTTAAGGAGGGTGATGAGGAGGAGGATTGCTCAGAGAAAGATCAGGTATAGACCATTTCAAATATGTGACTGATGACTCGCCTAATATGACTCTGAGTCATCACACAACCTCCAAAACATTCATCAGATTCTGTGTGCGCCTATGTAACGAATGTAATAGTGTTGTTTTAAGATCTGTGAAAGAATTTATTGTTTACTTAAACTATATCTATTTGTTGGATGTATAGTTCCCGTTTAAATGTTTTTAGAACTGTAGCTATCTATAGCCATGAGGAAAATATCTTGGGCGAAAACCATATGTCATCATACCAATCCTACATTGTACAGCCACAATTGTAGTCCAAACAGTAGCTACCCGGTAAAAGAAAATCAAAATTTGGGATTATCGTCTGCGAACATTCTGTGCACCTCGTCTTGTCAGAATATCTGCACCACCTGTATTTCCGAAGTGTTCCGATCTTCACTTGAATTAAAGTTTCCAAATTGGCGAGAAATATTTAACACTCTGCGCACAATTATGGCCACACAAACGTGATTTTGGTCACACACTTATTAATTGATCCTTCATCATGGATTTTTTTTCCAAGAAATTCACACACCACTGGTTGCTATATACATTTGTCAGTTCCAAATTGGCGAGAAATTATCTTGCAGTAATCCAAGCATAGAATCACGATATAGCGTATGCACTCATCACTCATATGATGCGCACTGCACCTTGTTGCCCATGCCCTTATGTATTCACTGGATGTTGCTATACATTTGCAGGGTCAGAAGTTCGTCAAAGGTTGCGAGAATCCATAAAGGATTCTGCAAGAACCTATGGATTCTTCTCCATTCAAATAATGTGTTTAGACAGATTATCTACAAGAATCATCTTGGATTCTCACGCTGACGAGAATCAACTTGGATTCTCACGAGAATCACCTTGGATTCTCGCAACTTACCAAGCTGGAATCTTTGCGAGAATGGATTCTCAGATTCTCCTCGAATTTCTGACCCTGCATTTGTCAGTTCCACATTGGCGAGAAATTATCTCGCTGTGTGCAAGCGTAAATCAAAGCATAGACACACGATTCAGCATACGCACATGCCACTCATATGATGCGCAGTGCACCCTGTTGCCCATGCCTTTATGTATTCACTGCTGTTATAAAAAGCTCATCAGTTTGGAACTGACTGAACTATGGGAGCCATATTTAATTTTGAAGGTCATTATGTAACTTTGTCCATGGTTTGTGTATGTATTTTATTGTATGGCGACGAAAAACAAAAACCCTGTTGTACGGGCAATCAAACCTCTCAGGTAGAGGAAACAGCTGCGTAGCTAGGCTTTAACAAGGCTGTCAACTGTTGAGAATTGCCGCCAAGTCAGAAAATAGTGAGAGGGTGATGCTACGTGGCATCGCCCGAACCAGCGCCACTGTCGGTCAGGGAATTTTCAGCATTTTTTTAATTCCAAAAAAAATTCTTAACAAAAATTAGGAAAATTTAAAAAAATGGTCGGTAGGGCCCGTACAACAGGGTGGTTTTTTGTTGCCTAATAACAATTGGAATAGTACAACAGTAAATCCATATTTCTTTTTAATTTGACACATTTTTGACAAATGTAAAAAAATTCAAGTGATATACAATACATTTGTTTTCTTCTTCAAATAAGAATAAAATTCGCAAATCTTTGTGGGTTATAAGTTCTAGGATATTTGTAATCATCTAATCAAGTTGTATGTTATTCCGTCTCTTTATTTATACCAGTTGTATTCTGAAGCTGGCTATTCTAAGGATGGCTACACGGTGCTCTATAACTCTAACGGTAAAGAAAGCAAAGACGCCACTACCAGCTTATTGCCGAGGCTTACCAGTCCTAATGGACACACATACGGGGCCATTGATGGTTCATCAGCGTTGACTTCATCACTGAAAGCAAACGGTCTGCCGATCAGGAAACTTGAGATGCCGCTGGATGAGTCTATTGCAATTCAAGTGAGTGTCAGCCCTTTTAGGGCAAAAGGATGTATCTTAGATGTACTTTCATAATTATATACTTCCTTTTAACATGGATTGTGTTAACTTGGTTCAATAATCCTCACTTAGGAAAAGGTTGCAACTTGTAAAGACAATAAAAGTGATATACTGCCTTTTACCACTACATGATTTATGGAGAAAAAAGCTAACTTTCATCATGTTAAAAGGAAGTATACTGTTAGGAAACTACATATAAGATACATTCTTTTGCCATAAAAGGGCTGTAAATTAGTTCTTTGTTAGGTAAAAACAAAATTGTTGTGTTGTGTTGTGTTGTGTTGTGTTGTTGTAGCGCAAAAATGTGCACTTTTACAATAAATCTCCATGCATGTTTGTTTCGCTTGTTGTCTTCTTGCTTTTTGAACATGCCCACATAAAGATCCTGGAATAATCCTGCCATAGAGGAAGTTGTTCAAGTGTCAACAGTTATCTTTCACATTATAATTGTGGTAACCTTTGATAAGACAGGATATGCGATTAAACAGGATGTGTATTATCGTGAAATGTGTATTTTTTTTGCCTAATCTTCATAGTATAAAATGTTGCCAAGGTTGAGAGATAAAAACCTGATCTATTTTCCTTTTTATCCCCCTGGTTTGTAAAACCAGAAGGGGATTTTGTCATCATGTAATGTGTGTCTGTCTGGGGGTGTGCCTTTTGGTTAGCCTTTTTTCTGAATGCTGTATCTTTTGAACGGATGGACAGATTGACTTCAAACCTTCAGCGATAGGTAGGCCATGGTCAAAAGATGTGGCTGCTTGTTTTGGGGTCTAATTTGCATAGGTCATCTGAGGTCAAAGGTCATCCAGAGGTCAAATCGTAAAAGTTGCCCGATTGACGTCAAACTTAGAGAAAAGAAACATGAACGCCGGGTGATTATTTTTTGGGGTCTAATTTGCATAGGTCATCTGAGGTCAAAGGTCATCCAGGGGTCAAATCGTAAAAGTTGCACGATTGACTTCAAACTTGGAGAAAAGAAACATGAACACCGGGTGAACATGTCTAAAATAAATTAGAGGTCATCCAAGGTCATCTGAGGTCAAAGGTCATCCAGAGGTCAAATCGTAAAAGTTGCCCGATTGACGTCAAACTTGGAGACAAGAAACATGAACACTGGGTGAACATGTCTAAAATCAATTAGAGGTCATCTGAGGTCAAAGGTCATCCAGAGGTCAAATCGTAAAAGTTGCCCGATTTACATCAAACTTGGAGACAAGAAACATGAACACTGGGGGAACATGTCTAAAATAAATTAGAGGTCATCCGAGGTCAACGGTCATTAGAGGCCAACCAAGGTCAAAGGTCAACAAGGGGTTAAATTGTGCAATGAACACCGTGGGAACATGTAAAAAAATAATTAGAGGTCATCTGAGGTCAAAGGTCATCCAGAGGTCAAATCGTTAAAGTTGCCCGATTGACCTCAAACTTGGAGAAAAGAAACATGAACACCGGGGGAACATGACCCATATATGACCTTTGACCTCATTTAGTTGATCTCCCAGCCAGGGGGATTCACAAGTCGTGACTTGCAGTATTTTTTTATGATGTAAAAATGTTGAAGCATTTTTGAAGGGGAAAAATTGCATTTTTAAAACCTTTTTTATCCCCCTGGCTAAAAGCTGGAGGGGGTATTGTGATCATGTCATATGTGCATCCGTGTGTCTGTATGTTCCCTTTTGGTTAGGCTCGGCCTGTTCAGTGCTCTCATATGAAAAGTCAGATTTCAATCTCAACCAAACTAGGTCATATGCCATTGATGATCATTAGCCATCTATCTTCATGCAAATGGTAATTGTTAGTACATGCTGTTCGCTGGTAGAGTCATGTTTTTTCATATTTGTAACATTTATGATACCAGTATGTTTGATATATTGTTATTATGTTATATAACTATGTATAGAATATAGATGAATGAAAAATAAAATGAAGGGAGAAAAAAAAAAAATCTTTGGGTAAGGGGAACTTCAGATGCTCATGGTGTGCACACAGATTGACCTGACCCCTTCATGATATTTGACCCCCATTTTTCCAACACTTTAAACTGCACTTGTGTTGATTCATCATTCATGTACATCTATTTATTTATTTATTTATTTATTTGTTTATTAGATTAGGGATGGTTGCTTTGCCTGGGATCCTGACAGTACTAAACCAATCTTATCAAACATTGATGTACAAATTCCTGCGGGTAAGTAGACAAAGTCTATTAGGCGATGAATGTATGTAGTCCGTGTTTCTATCAATATCATAGATAAACTAAGTATGATAGTATAGTAGGTACCTACTATCCTAAGCCAGCTTGACAACATCCAAAGGAAGGCACTCAAGATCATTGGAGCTCATGACGCTACTGGTCTATCGCATCTCAGCATCACAAGCCTACTTCACCGGCGACAGGTAGCAGCAGCCACGGTCTTGTACAAAATGCACACCAACCACTGCCCACAAGATTTAGCAGCACTGCTCCCCACACCATATGTTCATCGTCGTGCTACGCGTTCAAGTGTTGCAATGCCAGATCATGCCCTTTCACTGCCGCCTGCCAGAACTTGCTGCTTAGACAGAAGTTTCATCCATACAGCTGTTCCACTGTGGAACAGTCTTCCAATCAATGTTGTTGGCAACATCCAAGAGGAAGGACTACAATCTTTTAAATGTCGTGTTAACAGACACTTTCTCTCCAACTCTTCAGAGTATGTTGGCTAAGCTCTCTCGATGTATCAATGACCTCCAGATATTATTTTCGTCTTATTTTTTGATGTTATTCTCTATGTTTGGGTGTTTATCCTATTCCTGTCCCACGCCACTTTCATTGGCTCTTTTACTAGCCCATTTGTGTTTACTTGTATTTTTGATTATTTTCTGAGTTGCAGTGAACCAATTGATTGGCCCATCAGAGCTCTCTGTTGAGAGTTACCCATTTGATTTGTAATCACTCAGTTCATTAACGTTGTTAATGTCTGTTGGGCTATTGTTCACATTTGCTCTTTATATACAAAAAAAGAAAAAAGAGTCAAGCAAGGGTAAATGCATCTTGCTGTCTGCTATCCTGGGAGATATTGGCATTCCGTGGTTCTATGTTACCTCAGAAGATCATAAATCCATTCTAAATGTTGTGTCTTGTTTTCTTCCCAGGTAAACTGACCATGATAGTTGGACAAGTAGGCATGGGCAAATCATCATTATTAGCTGCGATGTTGGGAGAAATGGCCATACTTAATGGAACAGTGCAATACAATAGGTAATGTATAAACAATGCATCCTTCTCTATCATGTTACATTCCAAAAATAAAAAAGATTGTCATACGTCAGCCACAATGAAAGCCTTGATACGCCATTGACCTTCATGACCCTTGGGTCAATTTGCTCGTAAATACAGGGTGCGTCAAAAAGTATCTCATGGGAAAATATTAAGATTGGATGTGAAATAGTAATAATCATATACAGCAATATTTAATGTGTCATAAGAATTTTTTCTATACATTTTGGAACTTTCGTTATCAAATTATTCCAAATCTATATCCAGGCACTTGACCCAGGCATGTCAAATTCATTTTTGCCGCTTTCATGTGCAGAGAACTTTTTTATTATAGTCGTCGTTCAGTGCGTAATTGAACATAGTCAATCAAATCAATAGTCTACCTACTAAATGTTGATATTTTATTATTTGGTGCATCTTGTCTGGAATATCTTTGGTCACGCACTGCATGAACCCTCCCCTCCCTCCCCACCTTCCCTCCTACCAACCCCATCACCTTTCATTTAACATCTATTTAGGTTAATTACGACATCCCATTTGTCCAAACATCTGCTTTTAAAGTCACAATTTTTCACAGACTGTTTTGAATTCTTATGCACCAATTTGAAGAAAAATCACCGCTTTTTATCATTTTTTTTTCATTATCCAAGATGGGTATCCAGGCATATTGTGTGCTTATATGTACCCAGATGTTTACACTTCTTACCATAATATGTTAAAATCCTACCAAATTTAACTGTTTTGAACATGTTGAGATGTTTTGTATTATACATATTTCTATTTTCAGTGAGAAAAGGAGTGTCGCCTATGCAGCACAGAAAGCATGGTTATGCAACGATTCACTAAGGAATAATATACTATTTGGAAAACCTATGGATGAGAAAAGGTTGGTAAAAGCAGTGATATTTCAATTACAGGGACGTCTAAGCTGGTATTTTCTATTGAAGCTATCTGTGTCTTGAATTAAAGGTGGATGTTGTTATCACTATAGCGCATCAGGTACGCACGTAGCCTCGGTTCGAGGCTTCTGGGCCCTGGGATACTTTATTTTATTTTTTTCTCTCTCTCTCTCTGTTTTCAATTTTTCTGTGAGCTTGGTTGATTTGTATTCAGTGTGTCCTGTCCCCCTACCTCTGTTGTGATCAGATCCAAATGGTCTTGGTTGGCACAGGTTTAAAAATAGTTGAAGTAAGTTGCTGATCCCCTGTATATTTATGACACTACTCTCAACAGTAACAGGTACCCGGTCTACTAAATGCTCACATCCTGAGTTTCTACCCGCCCGGGCGGCAAAAACTCCGGACGTGAGCACAGTGGGATCAGGCAAGCAATAGATATTGTGAGCATTTAGTAGACCGGGTACCTGTTACTGTTGAGAGTAGTATCATAGATATACAGGGGATCAGCAACTTACTTGTACTATTTTAAGACATTTGAATCTGACCATAACAGAGGTAGGGGGACAGGACACACTGAATACAAATCAACCAAGCTCACAGAAAAATTGAAAACAGAGAGAGAGAGAGAAATAAAAAAATAAAAATAAAGTATCCCAGGGCCCAAAAGCCTCGAACCGAGGCTAGTACGCACGTGAATACCGAATCCTAAGCGCATCGCGTACGCGCCCGCATACTTGTCCTCTTGCCTTCTCCATAGAGCCCCGACACCTTAATTAGCACTTCAGCTTGACTCGCCTAACTACCCTGACCTCTGAAATCACAACTGACTTCAACAATATGAACCCCCCCCCCCCATTTGGGACTAATATATGACCTCAATTGGTACCCAAATGTAACCCCAATTTTGTACCAATATAAGACCTCCATTTGGGACCAATATATGACCCCATTTGGGACCAATATATGATTTCGATTGGTTCCCAAATGTAACCCTCATTTGGTAACCATATGAGACCTCCATTTGGTACCCATATGAAACCTCTTATTTTGTGCCATTTTTGAAGAGACCCAATAAAGTATCCATATGAAACCCCCATTTGGTAACGATATGAGACCTCCATTTGGTACCAATACAGGGTGTATCAGAAAGAACTGTACCGTGTTTCTAAAATACATAAAAAATACAAAATTATTATTGTTATAAATTTAAACACCTGCAATATAAAGGTGAACATGTTTCCTATTTTATATGTTAGTTTCATTGAGATATCTCTTTTTGTTCTCGTGTGGCAAGACATAATCGAAAATCAATGTAAAACGTGTTTTCAATTTCAATCAATCCTCTCTACCACTACCCCCAACATTTCAAACAATGTAGCCACACCACAAAGCAACATTCAATGTCCCGCCAAAGAAAGGAAAGTTAAAACCACTGAAGCAGAACAAATCCCGGTTTATTTGCTGATTAAAAATCAAAATTGATCTCCAAATTTCACACACAAAAGTATGCAAATAATAAATAGTGATGTGAAAAGTTGAGATGGCGACCAATCGTAAACCCTGTCCTATGGACGGATGGATATCTCAGGTAGTGTTAGTAATTTCACAGATTTTTTAGATTGTTCATTTCGACCAAAATTGAAATCTAACATCTTTACCAGAAAGTCTGTATTTTCCATCAGAAATGTCCGATTTTCAAAATTTAAAATTCTTATGAAAGCTGGGCGTTTGCGCAAGATATATGTGAAAACGTTTTGAACAATATCAATCGAATTCATACCGTAATAAATCATATTGCCTCGGTACAGTTCTTTCTGATACACCCTGTATGAAACCCCCATTTGGTACCCATATATTACCCCTGTTTTGTACCTATGTGACCCCTGTTTTGTACCCATATGTGACCCTGTTTTGTATCCATATGAGACCTTATTTGGTAACCATTTGTGACCCCTATTTGTTACCCATATAACCTTGTGTTGTACCCATATATGACACTCCATCTGGTGCCCAAATGAGACCCCATTAGGTACCCATATCTGACTCCATCTGGTACCCATGTGAGACCCACATTTGGTACCCATATGAAACTCTCCATTTGATACCATATGTGACCCCAATTTAGTACCATTTGTGAAGAGACCCATCCATATGGTATCCATATGAGACCCCCACTTGGTAACGATATGAGACCCCTATTTGGTACCCATATGTGACCAATGTTTGTACCCATATTTGACCCCATTTGGTACACATATGATACCCTATTTGGTACCCATATGATACCCTATTCGGTACCCATATGAGACCTAATTTGGTACCATTTGTGAAGAGACCCCATATGGTACCATATGAGATCTTCATCTGATACTCATTTGTGACCCCCCCCCCCCCCCCCCCCCCCCACCCCCACCAGTTGGTACCCATATGAGACCCTCCAATTACCATACCCCATTCCAATTCCTTGCACAGCTACGCCTTTTGAAAAACACTGTTTGGGGGATTTGTTTGTATGTGTGTTTGTTTGTTGTTGTGGGGGGGGGTCTTTGTTTTTTCTTTCTTTTGAACAAATTCCCATACATATGCAATTCTGTTTGAAGATTGAAGGATAGAATTGACAACTGAGCAAAAGTGGACGTTATTGACAAAACTGTCAGATATAGAAAATGTTGATATTGAATTGCAAAAAAATATTAAAAATTATAAATTGTGTGTCTCTTTCCTCTTATCTGTAAATATCCAGGTACCATCAGGTACTAGAAGCGTGTGCGTTGGGGCCTGATATCGACATCTTACCGGCTGGGGATTTGACAGAAATCGGTGAGAAGGGAATCAATCTGAGCGGTGGACAGAAACAGAGAGTCAGTGTTGCCAGAGCTATGTACACTGGAAAGGATATTGTCATATTGGTTAGTATTACTATTTATTTGGGATGTACCTACTTGGCACAGGGAATGTTTCCTTATTTAGTAGCTTTAAAAGGTAGAACATAAGTTTTCATTAAAAAATGTGGTATTTCTGAATTCAACCCCCCCCCCCCCCCCCAAAAAAAAAAAGTTGTTTGCTTGCCCATAGATGCTGTCCAAAAGGGTAGGGTCGGTCAGTCTGATTTTATTTATTTGCTAGTGGTTGTTCTGGCCCTGTCCTAGCAAGCACACCTAATTCTGAATGGCCCACAGCATAGCATCGATAACTTATAACTTAAGATCCTATTACCAAAGTACTTTATTTCTTCTGATCAAAAGTATAATACTGACTTTTGAGGATCGTTTTCTATGTAAAAAATACAAATGGGGTCAATCAAGGTCATATATGTAACTTGAAAAAAATTGTCAAAAAATGTGTTGGTTTTTTTTGTAAAAAGAAAAGAAGAAGTTACACAGTCAGGACTGTAGAGCAACCAAAAAGTTAGACTGGCTGCTTGCTATTCTGACTTACTCACCTGCCATGCAGAAGACCTGGGTTAAATCCCTGAAGGGCACAGCGACCATATATATATACTGGTCCTGCGCTGCTTTCACCTGCACCTCCATAGCTTCTCACCGATGTCAAAAGTTACAGCTTTATTTATACCCTAGATATATATGTTTACAAATTAAATGTTCAATTAACCCTTTTTAATATAGGATGACCCATTGTCAGCGCTGGATGTTCATGTAGGCGGCCATCTTTTCCAGGAGGGATTTCTGGGGATATTATTGAAAGAGAAAAAAACTGTGATCCTAGTGACGCATCAATTGCAGTATCTAGAGAGTGCGGACAAGGTTAGTTTAGCCTATAATTATGTATATTATCTACCTCAAAAATTAGATTTTCGGAGCCTATGGAGGAGGAATGGGGGTTCAAAAAAAATGGTTTGGATTCAAAGAACTGTTGCTCTTATTAATGTATGCAACTCATTAGGGCTGGGATTTTCGGGAAATTGTGCTCCCCGGACTCTATTTAATTTAATTTAAGAACCCGGGATTCGCAAATTTTCTTGGCTGATTGTTAGGGCGCCATCTTTTGTCAAAATTATGTCCAACGAAATCCAAAATGGCAGCCCGTAAACCCAGAAGTGAACCTCCGCAGCGAAAATCACATTTTAGTGAGCATAAGTGTAAGAAAATGCATAGATGTGACTAAATAAACCCATTTCAAATAAATCTCCACTATAAATTTGCCTTATAAAAGTGATTTAGCTGACTATTTTTGTTTATAGTAAGCTTATTATTATTTTGTCGATCTTTTATTTTTGGGTTCCGGGGAAGGTGATTTTGGTCTCGGGACTAGAAATGTTTGGGACTCGCTGATCCCACCCTTAAAACTCATCACACTTCTTTCATGATTAATGACTTTATCCTTAGATATTGGTACTCAAAGATGGCTATATAGCAAATGAAGGCACATTTCAAGAGATAAGCACTGCTGATCCGACCCTGTACAGCAGTTGGAGACAGGCGTTACAACTCGCTAGCGAATCCGAGGCGGATCCGAGTGGGAACGAGTCGCAGTCGGAAGTGGAGCGGGAAGACTTACGCAAGCGAGTTATACGGCAATCATCTACCAAGGATAAAACTGTAACTATGAAATTAGGTAAGAGTAATTCAAGTCTACTAACAAGTGTTAGTCCTGAAAATAAATGCTGCCGCGTATTGTTGTCGTTGTTTATCTTACCTAGTCATTTTAATTTGTATTCAAATGATTTTAAACCTTAAGAGCACAGATGGGTCCCTTTTGATATCCTTGGTAGTGTGATTTCAGTGGTCTAACTGAGCTTATTTGGTAGGAGTTTAGCCATCCTCAGTTTCAAAAGTGAGGGTTTAAGAGAAAAGATGTGGCCAAAAATAGGGTCTTAGAAATTGAATATTCCCGACATTTATGTAGTAAGGCGCCGAAAAAAAGCAATCCTGTTGTGCAAATGAATATACTTGCCCCAAATAAAAATTTGCTTTTCAAAAACGGCAAAACATTTACAGATTCTTTTGAATGTTTACAGATTTTGTGGGGATTTCTACTGTAATTTTCAAGGAAAATAAGAAAAAAAGAAAGAAAAAAGCCAAACCGACCAACCCCACCTGAGAGGTCCATTTACCCGTACAACAGGGGGGGGGGGGGGGGGGGGGGGGGGGTTCGTCGCCTAAACCTCACTTATTTGTGGTCTCCAAATTTTGGGATCTAAAACAGGATTGTTTGCAAGTATTATATTTTGAGACAAATTAGGGACTGTAATGAACTGAGACGAATGTTAGTAATCAAGAAGTGCCACAACCACGTATCCCATTGTATCCATGCGAGTCTACATCACTTTTAAAAATCCCGCGTCAATTCAAAGAATAGACTGAATGGATTGTATGAATGCTGTGAATGACGATGCGGGGTTGATTCCTTTCTGTAAAGCCGACCGAATCCCGTGCAAGGCCTCTATAGACATGATAAACAAGTGACATCAAAACCGCTCGAGCATGGAGGTCGATCGCGGCTAAACAATAGTCTTCAAAGGCCACTTCAAGGAGGGTTATTCTTACGACGTTAATAAGTGAATTACGCCTAAGCCTAGCAATGAATAGGCGGCTACAAACATATCTCGTTTGAGTAGTGTCGCGATTGGCCTCCTCCTCTATTACCTGCCATGGTAAAATGTAGCAAATATAATCAATGCTTGAGAGCACAATACGATCTGGACGCACAACACTTTTACAACATAGGCATGACAGTACTGGGCTATGATTTATCATTATTGGTATGGTATGATGATGTACTGTAAAATTGATCTAAGTATTGTGGGTAAGGCAAACGAAATTGGTAGTTTGTATTCGTTTTGGAAAAAAAATGAAATTTTGGAAAATTTTTGATTTTTTGTTTCTTCAAAATTTGTGGAAATTCACCAACATTTTCTCCAACATTTTCACCAACATTTTGAGAAAAAGAGAAGAAAAAACCAAACATCCAACTGACCATACCTGAGAGGTCTGTTTGCCCACGTAGAACGGGTGGGGGGGTGGGGGTTGTCACCTAACGTTAACATTTTAAATGATTGAGCTATTATTATCAAATGGGGTTTCAATATGGGCACCAATTATCATCATCTCCTCACTGGAATCTTTTCATTCAATCTTCCAGACTCATCAAATGATAAAGGTAAACTGATAGAAGAGGAGGAAATGGAGAGAGGATCGGTGTCTTACAAAGTGTACCTCTTCTACGGTCAGAGTATGAGCTTGCTTGTATTGGGTCTAGCAGCAATAACTATAGCTCTGTCCGTTATATTGAATATGGCGTCTACATTTTGGATATCGGAGTGGTCAGAGGCTGGGCTTCAAAATAACGAGGTGAGGCATTGCAAACCTTTAATGAGGCACAGCAAAAAAAAGCCCATTGATAAATCATTTTCAAATTTAATATTTTCTTTTTAATTAGAGTTCCCCTTCTTTTTTTCTCTTTTTTCCTTCTATTTTAATAAATAATATCTGACAATTTTGGGAGAAGAAAAATAAAATAAAAATAAAAAAATGAGAAAATAAAGAAACACACATTGGCACACGCTACTTTACAATATCGAGGTGTGAGATTTAATTTCTGATCTCCAAACATTTATGCACTTCCATTCATTTTCAGCCTATACAATTATCAGTTGTTTTTACTGCTTTTTCCTCTTGTTTTTAATACCTCCATTTGTATTATGCTTGATTTAGTATAAATTCATACACTCTTAGTAGTATCGAACCAATCAGGAAATATGCAGAGTGCATTGCATGCCCCGTACGCGCCATACAGTTCGCACACCATGCGGATTGCTTTTTCAGCACAGGTTTGTTGATTTTTACTGTGGGTTTTAGCAAAATTGTTAACGTGTTTTATTCGTTATAAAAAAGATTTAAAACTATGCACACAATTTTGAATTTTGATTTGTATAGTGTCCTGTATGAATTAAGGTCAATACGTGCATATGTTTGTTTCTTTAAAAAAAAATTAAAAATCAATGAAATTGTGCTTGCGTGCATATTTTTAAGTTGATGAAATACCAAGAAAACCTCCTCCATAATTTTAAATACCATTACCATTCTTTATAATAATGTTATGGAAGAGGAATCTGCAGTATTTCAGTTTACCAGGTATTGAAAAAGAGGATACCGCCCCTCGCCTTGATTCTAGATGATGTGCTTTGGTTCCCTGCATTCAGGATCCATGCACAGACTCATTCAGTGTTGAATTATATAACGGAGCTTGTGATTCATGGAACCATCCAGATGGTCCCTTTGCCAATTTCCGCAAGAGGACAAACTGTTGATGATTAGTTCATATTTTGCATAAGAGATATAAGGACCTTTAAGGTTCTTAAAAGAACCTTATCTTATCATTTATGGCTATCGATCCTGGTGAATCTATTCAATAATATTAGAGATATGGAGTAATTCTGTTACAGAATTATGCCAGAGAGGTAGTTTTTACTTGAATCTAATCAAACTTATGTGAATAAATTGTTTGTCTCCCATGTACAGACTGTATCGTCTGACTATTACATCCAAGTATACGCCGCTTTACAGTCCGCCGTGATAGTCAATTCCTTGTTGGGCATATTTGTCTTGAATGTAGGCTGTTACTTGGCATCAAAACATTTACATTACGGGATGCTGAGAAATATTATCCGAGTTCCTCTGAGGTTAGTCTAAGAGAAACAAACCATAAGATTGAATTTTAGTCAAAAAGTACTTTATGAGAAATTTGGTTTCGGAGTTCTATATAAGGCCAAAAAAAAGTGTTTGTTTGTTCACGTCCGACCGACCGTGTACTATAGCCCTGACCGTGTCATTTTTTTTTTTAATTTCAAAAAAAAAATATCCTCATGTGACCCCATACCATGTATAGCAGTATGTAAGTTATTTTGGGTCAAGTAAGGGTCATCCAAAAGATCTGACACAGTTCAGAATTCGGCGTACTGGCTAGGACTTGGCCAGAACAACCACTAGCAACAACAAAAAATCCGACCTACCGACCCTACCTTTTGAGGACCCTCTATGGATAAACAAACAAACAAACAAAAATGTTGGCCTAATTGGGAGAGTATTGAACCATATTTCGTTATGAATTGTTGTTTTCAGGTTTTTTGATATCACTCCAATTGGAAGAGTACTGAACCGTTTCTCCAATGACACCCAGCAAGTCGATATGGTGAGATATATTTCAATTATTAATAATAGAACAGGCAGAGCTGCCAACATTGTGAACTCTGCAGGAGAATGCAGGGGATAACGAATTTATCGTTTAAGGCATATTATGTGATCTTTTCCAGAGAGCGCCCTCTATTCATGATTTGTTTTAGAAAGTAGATTTTCTTGCAGATTTACATTTCTGATCATAAATCGTACATACATTCCAACTTACAGAGCGATACGATTCCTAATTACCTCAAAATCATGGTTTTAGAGTGAATTTAGACTAGAATAAAATAAGTTGTCGGATATCCGACAGTTTATTTTCACTCTAAAACCATGATTTTGAAGTAATTAAGAATCGTATCGCCCTGTAACTTGGAATGTATGTACAATTTATGATCAGAAATGTAAATCTGCAAGCAATTTTTTTTTCGATGTTGAGGGCGTTCCATGGAAAGATCACATAATATTCCTTTAAGCGACCTTGAAAGAAAAAAGAAATGGTATTATAAAACACTTCAAAATTTCAAGAGCCAACCTCCAACACCGAATTCAACTCTATTCTATTCTGCCTCCGTAAAATTTCCGAAAGTCAACAGGCTCTGTGCTGTCACCTCTCTCTTATAAGTAAGCGCAAAAAACAAGGCCAGCTTTGTTGTTGGCAGTATGTATTTTTTGGTGTGGATTCAGTTGTTTTGTGGTCTATTTTGGCCTCATAATGAATCGAAAATCGTCCCGCTGATGCGTTTATCGTCCGCCATTTTGTGTGTTTGCATTTGTGTGCCGTGACCCGTAACGATATATTGTTGATTTTAAGCAGCTCTATTACACAGATGCAATGCAATCGCTTTACATGTAAAATCCTACCGATCATAAACGTAAATGCTTGGTATCGTGGTAAATCTACAATGCGGAATATATTGTGTGTTTTGGCTTTCATGTTTACACGATATGGATCAGATTTAAAACGAGTTAACCAATGAAATTGCAGTATTTACCCCTACTTAATGATAATATGTGTTATTAATATATCCTGTGGATTGGCTTTAAAATACCGGGTAACTAAAATTGATATAACATGATGCTGTTTTTAAATTTATCATAAAAACCTTACATACCACCTTGAATTTGATTAAATTATATATTTAATTGTTTATTTATACATTTTAGCTCAGTTTGTCACTTTAAATATACACCATACCATTGTTGTTTGTGTCTGACAGACTTGATGCAAGTTTATACATAAGCAGACGACAAACAGCGCTACAACGCCCTCAAGATATGATCACACAAAAGTTAAAGCTCCCGGATGAAGTAGCTTCCGATTGGCAATTTGAGTCGCATGCCCCTGCCTGAACCTCGAGCCAAAATAGTGATTTATTGCATAAAGTGAGGCCATTACATTTATCATGCATCATTATATCCTTTGGATGCAAAGCAGACAGCCGCAAGATTTTTCCATGCACAACAGTCTTTAGCAAAAATGGCTATTTTCGTGCGATTACATTTCTGGCTTTTCTGACTTTCAGCCATTTCGCTTGATTTTAAATTTGCGATTTGAAAGCTCATTACATAGACTTACACAAAATAAATATGTTCACATGTTTTTATTTTCGCTGTAGCTGCTTGGAGTGCGAAAAATAGACGCACTTAATCTGAACACTTTCCATGTGGATATTAGTATAACCATATGCAAAACAGATTTTTCAGAAACCTTTCCCAACTTTCAAGGTCTATCTAAAGAATTGCTGAATCAATACTAGGCATGTTTATACAATTATTTCAATGCATTGTTCGATTTCTAGACAAGATTTTAGTAGATTGGTCATAATTTTTAAACAAAAGCGGTTAAGAATTCCAAATAAAATTCTTCTGGTAGTCAACACATCATTTATCACAGAGTGTAAATGATTTTGACATTGCATGATTTTGATATTGGGTTAAAAATTAATAAGTTCAATGATTGTATCTTTCAGAAAATTTGCATGACATTATACATAATACAAGGTGGTGTAGTCGTAGCTGTCGCAGCTGTCCTTGTGAATGCTATAATTACACCGTGGTTTATAGCACTAGTCATACCAATGGTATTTGTTTATCTGTATGTTCAGAAGTACTATCTCACAAGTTCCAGGTAAGTGTCTTTCTTTTTTCTTTCTTTTTTCTTCTTTTTTTAAATTTTTTTTTACGGTGTACAACAAACAAATCTTGTCAAATCAAAATACACTTTAAACACATTAACATGTTAACACAAAATTGTAGAAGACAAAACAATGCGAAGTGTTAACAAGAGACAATAAAACAAATACAGACAAGATATGACTAGACAAGACAGATATGTGAGAGAGAGAGAGAGATATATTTGCAAACTTAAAGGGGCATTAAGAGATGTTGTGGAGGCAGCGCCCTCAATTACAAAAATATATGATAAAAACTGGGATTTGTATATTTTTACAATTGTATTACATGTATGAGCTTACACCTATAAGGATTAAGAAAAATCAGCTCTCAGGTTAGGTCTGTTGGTTGGGCGGTTCAATTTGTGTGGGTATTTTGTATTCCAGAATTGTCATGAACATTTTGATAATTTTTCAACATTTTTTTTTAATTTTCAACAATTTTTTTAGTTTTCAAGTTTTTTTAAAATTTTCAACAATTTTTTTTAATTTTCAACAATTTTTTTAATTTTTAACAATTTTTTAGTTTTCAACATTTGTTTTAATTTTCAAATTCATTTATTTATTTATTTTATTTATTTGACATTTTTTGATATATGTCAAGTCATGAATCGTTGATGAAACTTAGATTTCATTTCATAAAACAATCAATTAGTGAATGTAAGTTACTTTAAAATCATCTACATGTGCTAAGTACACATTTAGCCTTTAGGTGACAGAAGAAATCAGGCGATGTTTGGTTGGCGTTTTCACCAATTTTTGTTGAAATTTTGCCATTTTTCCCCAAAATATATGAACATTTTCAAAAACTCTCAAAAATATTTCAAAAACTTTCAAAAAGCTGTCTAAAATCTAGAAGAAGAAGAAAAATCAAAAATGGGTTATTCACGCTCATAGAACAAGTTTGTTTCTCCATTTATTTTAGCCTATAGTCTTTTTACATACTATTAATAATGTTGCTGTATAATTGATTTTTTCAGAGAGCTTCAGCGTCTCGACAGCGTCACTAAGTCCCCAGTGTTTGCATACTTCTCAGAAACACTGAATGGATTGGAAACCATCAGAGCTTACAAGTAAGAATAGGCTTTTTCAGAAAAAGTGCTACAACCTACTCTTTATTTTTATTATACAGGGTGTCCCAGAATGATCTATACTGGGAAAGATATATTTTTAAAACTATGCATACCATTTGTATTGGTCAGATAGCTTGTAATTCTAATATCTACATATCTTTAGCTTTCTTAGGAATTTTGAATTATGAAAATCTGGCATTTTTGACAGAAATTATCGACTCCTCTGTTAAAATGGTAGATTCCACTTTTAACCTAAATTACCTCTTTTGAAACTCATAAAATCATTGAACATCTTTATAAAGTACAAATCTCAATATAAATGATATGCTGTTAGTTTCCTGTTTTCTCTTTTAATTTCCACTACATTAGTAACAACTATTTGTGTTGTTTTATGAAGAAATATTGGAATGGTGTGAGGAAATTGTTCAGCTTGA
Organism: Ophiura sarsii; assembly: GCA_035610835.1. Taxonomy (NCBI): domain Eukaryota; kingdom Metazoa; phylum Echinodermata; class Ophiuroidea; order Amphilepidida; family Ophiuridae; genus Ophiura; species Ophiura sarsii. The sequence continues at coordinate 50,600,007 of CM069448.1, forward strand.
GTGAATTATACCATTACTTTCTTAGCGGCAGTTTTGAAGTTGTGTGTGGGTTTTATCTATCGAAATATGCTGAAAGTGAAAAACAGGTTTTCACCGATTTTCAATAAGCACATGCCAAATCGGAATGGAAAAAGATATTTTGATGACATTGACGGCGTATGTAGGAAACATGTTCCTAATTATATAACAAGTATTAGATTTGGAATGTATTGATGTTTAGTTTTTTGTTTTGTTTTACAAACCCGGTATAAATCATTCTGGGACACCCTGTACCAGAAGATATTGTAAGAATATATCGTCGCTATTCTTTCGGGCCCTTCAGCATGTATAAAGTAAAACTGCCCAACGGTTATGCATAGGAAGAGTTGCTTTATACATGTTCCGGGGCAAGAGAACTTACAAGGTTTTGATAGATGTGATTTTGTCACTTAAAAATGTTTAGAGCAGACCGCCTAAAGATCATACATAGGAAGTATTACTTTATACATGCTGAAGGGCCTGATAGAGAGACAAGGTTTTGAAAGAATATCGATGGGAAATGTCCATTCTTTTCCTACCATTTCTGACTTAAGGGGGGACTTAAGGAAGTTTTTGATTTGATTTTTTGAATTTTGTGAGTGCTGTAATTATTGAACTATTAATCAAATGTCTATAAAAGTATACATTTTTGGAAAGGAAATGGATCAGAGAATCCAAATTTTGCGTCAATTTTGACCAAAAAAGTAGATTTTTTGAGAAAATCACAAAATTCACTTTTTTGACCCAATTTTTTTTTAACAAAGCTAACAAAAAATAATTTTGAGTAAAAAATGGCCAAATCACTTTATAATGATGTTAAGACACTAATGAAGGGACGATTTTTTTTTTTTTTAAAACCTAATCTAATATTTTTGAAAATGTTGACAAAAAAGTGCCAAAAAATGTGAAAAAATGGATTTTTAATTTTTTTTTTACACTTTTTTGTCAAAATTTCAAAAAATATTAGATTAAAATTTTTAAAAATCGTCCCTCCAGTAGTGTCTTAACATCATCATCAAGTGATTTGGGCATTTTTAACTCAAAATTATGTTTGTTAGCTTTGTTCAAAAAAATTGGGTCAAAAAAGTGATTTTTTGTGATTTTCTCAAAAAATCAACATTTTTGGTCAAAATTGATGCCAAATTTGGATTCTCTGATCCATTTCCTTTCCAAAAAGGTATACTTTTATATACATTTGAGTCATGGTTCAATAATTACAGCACCAACAAAATTCAACAAAAAACTTCCTTAAGTCCCCCCTTAATATGAACTTTCTTCTTCTTCTTTTTTTGTTAATTATAACACAACATTAGGTTTGGTAAAAAAAAAAATTAAAATGTACCCAAGTCTAACCACAGGGAATTCACGGAATGGTAATTTGTGTGATTAATCTTTCGCGCTTTGACAAATTTAAACCGTTTTGCGTGTTTTTAAATTCACGATTTGTAGCTTCATATCATAGAAGTCAAAGACCTTTTGATTTTTTTTAAAATACCTTAAAAGGTATTTACATTAAATTTACTCAAATAAAGGGTCCTTCATAATATGGATGAGTCACAAAAAGTCAAGACAAGGTTCTGGACTAAAACAAGTCAGGACAAAATTCCGGTGGGGGTGGTTCTTAGGGCTCCATTTTTCACCCTTCTGGTGAATTATTGACCCCTTTTCATAGCCATTTTTGGTAAATGTATTGGTCTGAAATCCTTAATTTTGTTGTTTTTCACATACATTTGAGCAAAATCGGTCAAATATGTAGGAAAATTAGGGGTTTCCGGTAAAAAGATATTTTTAAAACTCCTAGCTCTACCAATGCATATGAGCTCAATCGATCCAATTTTATACCACACTTGGTCAGAAGTACCCTTAGGTGAACCACTAATCAGGTTGATAAGAACAATTTTTTTCTCTCACACTTCAGGGAGCAACATCGATTCTTCAAGACCATCATCAAACGCATCAACACGAACCTGATTTCTTTTCTCTATTTAAGGACGTTGATGGGCTGGATGGGTACAAGACTGGTACGCTTTAACTAATCAAGCCATTATGACAAACTCTCAATCATGCAACCATTCTAGCTTCATTGGGCTTATTAAGTCTCTAAAAGTCATAGAGGGGATCTTTGGTCTCTGACCAGGGGTGGGGGGGGGGGGGGGGCACTCATAATATGAAGTTGGAAGAAAGAAGCATCATGAATGGAAACAAATATCAGGTGTAATTTGTTGGTCTTTGATTGGATCAGAGGAAGCACTCCTATATAGTTTTGTAAGCATCCTTTAATGACCGTTTAATGACCCCTTAAATCATTTAATGACCTTTTAATGACCCCTTAAATCATTTGCATGAATATAAAACAAAAACAAAAAAGCCTGTTCTACTCTACAGGTGGACTGACATCTCAGGTTGGGTGAGACGGTCAGGTTTTTTCTTCATAAAAATGAAAAATTTGAGCTGATTTTTAACAAACTTGAAATATGGTTTAGTATTCATTTGAACATGGACTGGGGTTTTTTATGTCTGAAGCTCAGGGAAGAGATGGCGCAGCGGTTAAGAGCGCTCATACAATCTGCTGCGCCGTAGTTCAATTGGTAGATCGTTTAATCATGGGGGTCAAGCCCAGTGTGTTTCTCAAAGTGTTTCCGTTCACAATTGGGAAAACCGCAATTTGTGTGTTTGTTGATTTCAATTGATATACGAATTGTGATTTTCAAATAAAAGCTCACCCCCAGGCCTCCTTCAGACTGTACAGATAGAAATAGGCATGTTTAGCGCACCATGGTTTGGAAGTCACATAGAAAGGGTAGTCCCATGCATCGGAAGAGCAATATACCTGAGCATGTTAAAAGGTCACAGACTCATTCGTAAAGAGTAGGGGATCATCCCGGGTCTGTATCTGTACACACATTGCCCTAGGTTACAGGGATCTTCGCGTGATAACAATGTTAAAATTATAAATATGTAGATGTAGATGATAATAGGTGATGGGAAATTGGACCGTCTTCTTCATAGCAAATCACATAAAACATAAGGAAAAAATCACCATGCCGGTGATATGTACAATTAGGCCTTCAAAAAAGTTAACATTTATACTTTGGCACAAAAAATTGTTGCCATGACCTGAATTATTTTTACAGTCGTTTTCAAAAAATCCCACAATTTTTCACCAATAAAGAACAAGTTTTAATGAAAGAAATGTCTTAAAACTCCTTTTCAATGGTTATGCAGTAGTAGTATCTTGCTGTAAAATTTATCTCAATAATAGGGAAGATGCAATGTTATTTTTCAGGGATTTTAAAAGGTTAAAATTCACAAATACAATAAAAAAATGAAAAATCCGACCAATCGTCCCAATTTATTACCTTTTAAGGGCAACACAACTCTTCCCTTTTTGCCTTATTTATAAGTATTTTGTAAAATTTCACAGAATTTTGTCGGTGCCTGGATCGTGCTTCTAGCTGGTGGGTCGTCGCTGATTAGTGCGTCGTTGGGTAGTGTATCTGCCAGTCTTGTAGGGCTCTCCCTTACCTGGGCATTAAGTGTAAGTTGCACAGTATTTATAGGGTTAAGGGACTATACAGTCAACACAATAAGTAACTGACCAGGTAATAAATGTGCTGATAACTGTAAGAGTATAACTCCTCCATAGATATATTAAATCATAATATTGTTGGGAAATGTCTCCCTTTAATATGAGATATTGCAAGCTATGAATGGTTGATTGATTATTGAGCAAGTTACAATCCCAAATGTAAGGTCAAGTCTGATTTTCATTTTCACATTTTTCTTTTCAACATGGGGAGAGTATGACAGGTAAAGCATGTGTGCGGTATTGATCAACCATAACAATGCAGCCGACCGACTATCCAACAACCTGGGAATCAACCAGTAAATTGCACTACCACAACAACTACATGTACCAGTAATTAATAATTTGCCGGTTTTGAGCCCGCATGTAGAAAAGCAAAAGGCTAAAATGAAAATCCTACTTGACATTACATGTGGGATTGTAACTTCCTCAATAATCAACCATTTTTAACGTACATTATCTCAAATTTAACCCTAACCCTACCATATACCACGACTGGGCACGTTGGTACCACCCGGCGTGGAAGTTTTTCGATGAAAAAATGGACCCAAAATCCATATAGTTTGCGCAATACACTACGCAGACTACCGTTGACAGTCGTGGTGTAGTGGGGAATCCTAAGCTCCACGTTCTGGAGGTCCCTGGATCAAATATCGGGGGGATATTTTGGTCGATTTTCCACGTTGAAAATAGAAATTCTGAAAAAAGTGGGAGGTAAAGTTAGGGTTAAGAAGCAATTTTTTTGAATTTTAATTTTCTAAGTTTTGTTAATATAACCCTAACCCTACCATATACCACGACTGGGCACGTTGGTACCACCCGGCATGGAAGTTTTTCGATGAAAAAATAGACCTAATCCATATAGTTTGCGCAATACACTGCGCAGACTACCGTTGACAGTCGTGGTGTAGTGGGGAATCCTAAGCTCCAGGTGCTGGAGTTCCCTGGATCAAATCCCGGAGGGGATCGGGGGGATATTTTGGTCGATTTTCCATGTTGAAAAAAAAAATCTGAAAAAAGTGGGGGGTAGAGTTATGGTTAAGAGGAGAAATTCCTCAACAACTTTATGATTTAATATGTTTTTGTAGGAGTTATACTATTAAAGTTATCAGCACATTTATTACCTGGTCATACAGTTACTTATTGTGTTGACTGTATTTAAAACTACAGAATCACTGATAGTGCCTTGTTGAATGGTTTAATCAGGTTCTACGTATGAGTAAAGCTATCACACATTAGTCTAGTGCAAAGACTTCTAGTGTATGAGTCATATAGATTTATTCCGTAATACACATGGACCATGGGCTACCCTACCTATTTGTAGGATTAAAATTGCTACCTCGGCACCGACAGCCAAGCTGGTCTAGTGGTTATAACATTCGCTTTGGGACCGGAAGGTACTTTAGGTTCAAATCCCAATATTGTCAGAGTTTATGTAAAACCTTTGCTTTCAATTCATTTTTCTCAAAATGGGGATATAGTTTTTTAAGTTGTGATACTTGCAACTAGGCTAATTGTGATAGCTTATTCATAGATAACACCTTTTATCACTAGGCTTAATTGAAAATCTGCAAAGGGTTCAAAATAAATCCCCCAAGAAGTACCACTTTTTAGTAGTAGGTAGCATTATGAAACACTGATTGCAATTTTGTTTTTTTAATAAATAATTGTTAAAAAATAGAAAGAAGGGGGGATTTAAAATGACAGTGCTTTGACAGTTATATTAATTGACAACTTTGACAGTTGTATTAATTGACAACTGATTTCTATTAAGAAATAGAAATCTATCCTCACACTTTGCTCAAATTAATAAAATTGTCCATATAATAATAGATACCTGTTGTATAAACTGATGACTGACAACTAACTATAGTGTGATGACATGGTCGTACCAGGAACAAACAATCAACATCTGCTGTGCGATATTAGTATCCCTCCATGTTAACACTTTCCATGCGGCAGGCAGCTGAAGACGACATAACAAAATTGCACAAAATGTTTCAAAAATGTCAAAATTGTTGAATTTCATTACCATATTTGGAATCACCATGAGAAATGCATTGAAATAAGTACAAACATGCCTAGTATTTGTCCAGTAATCCTTGAGATAGACCCTGAGGTCCGTATGCACAAAAGAGTTAGACCGGGTCTAAAGTTAGACCTGGTTTAAGTGAATTTTGGTTTTTGTGAAATGCACACTTTCATTACATTTATTTTTCAAATTAGCTAACAAATTGTAAAGATTCGAATGCAAAGTTCAAAGATAGCATAAAATACCTTATGAAAATACAGAGGAAAACAGCTCTTGAGGCATGAATAAATTTCACTTAGACCAGGTCTAACTTTAGTCCCGGTCTAACTCTTTTGTGCATACGGACCTGAGAGTTGGGAACGGTTTCTGAAGAAAAAAAATCTGTTTTGGATATGGTAAAACCAATAGCCACATGGAAAGTGTTAAAGGCCGGTGTATATAACTTGTATCATCAGTTGAAAAGTACAATTACATTTTGCATTGTGTCATTTAATAACAATTCAACTTAAAGGGGCATTGAGAGATTGCCATGAAAATTAAATTGTTTCAATAGATAAGGTATGAAGAAACCCTGAAGTGTAATGATTTATGGGAAAACGGTTGAATAATGGCGCTAGATTGAAATTTGGTTAAAGCAAGTTATGTGGCGAGTGATAGTGATAATTTCGATGTGATCTACATCCAAATTACCAATCGTGAAATTGTACGCGATAGATGGTGAAGGTACGCGATAGATGGTGAAGGTACGCGATAGATGGTAGTAGTATATGATGCCTAAGTATCACGTAGTGGGGAAAAACTGATTTCCAGACAAATTGAGAGTGCACTCCCATCTCTCGGTGCCCCTTTAATTCTTACCACTATGTCGCTCATTTTTATATTTCCATACTTTTAAAACATTTTTTTTTCAAATTAAGAAGTTTAAGCTGATTCATACAGTCAAAATTGACTTAAAACATATATATATATTACCATTTCTACGTCCTTATATGCTGGCACCCTGCATCAATGGGCTCCATACAACTCATCCATAGATGCAGGTACACGCAATTCATGTAATCACATTGATTTGCTGGCATAAAAGTCATGCATATGTATGATATGACGTAAAATAATCCACAAAATAAATTCGGTCAATGCCAGCGTCACGCTTAGAACAATAATAAATTCACTGATTGGTACCAAATACACTGTGTCTGCGCCCACGACAGTGTCTGACTTCACACGCATGGTGTAGCATGCTCCCCATTGCGCCGTAGCCATGGCAGTGCGGCAATGCATTCGGTATTGGATGCGTCACCTCAACTGCAACTTGTGTTGATCGTTATTTGCCGTATGTGATAACAGAGCGACAACGTAATATGGTGAAGAGTCGATTCTAGCAAGTATGGAGTTGCTTTTATTTACCTGCACCTATGGATGAGTTGGTGCAGGGAACCAGCATATGTCCTTATGTACAAAAATATAAAAAGTGACGAAAGTATATGAGCAGCATTCCAAATCATGTGTGATCCTCATGTATCTCTTTCAGATTGCTGGGTACCTCAACTTTCTGGTGCGTGCTGCAGCCGATTTAGAAATAATGATGAATTCGGTAGAGAGGATCAAACACTACACACTCATAGAAAATGAAGACTATGGAGGTGAGATTTTAGATTTAAAAATGTGCGAATTTGTTTGGTGTTTTTTTTTTGACAAATCAAAAAATTTGAATGATGAATTCTTTAGAAAGGATCAAGCACTACACATACATTCATTGAAATTGAAGAATATGGAGGTGAGAGATAGTCATTTATGGGGTGAGAAAGACAATGGAAAAGAAACTTTAGCTGCAGTACTATTCCTACTGACCCCTTTTTTCTTTTATTTAAGAAATTTAACCATTTTACAAATTATTTTTCTTTTCTTTTTTTAATATATATTGTGAGGAGAAAAAATTGATTTAAAAAATATATATATTTTAATTATGAACAATTTTGATTTATTTTTTTAATAAATAAATTACATTGGATCCAAGCTAAGTGTAGATTTAGCTAATAGTCACGTTGATAGTGGTAAAAAAGGGGAAAATGCAAAAATGTGCCTTTAATCAAAATCACAACAATATTTGGACATTCAATCACAGCTTTACATGTCTGTGTCAATCTAATAGGATATAAACTCCATCTTTCTTTGAGCATATGTATCCCTGTCATGTGTATGATTCACCAAACAAATCCTTGTTAAACGCATATTATGTGTGATCTTTTCCACGGGGCGCCCTCTATGCTTGATTTATTTTTATTTTTAAGTAGATTATTTTTGCAGATTTACATTTCTGATCATAAATCATGAATATATTCTGAGTTACAGAGCGATACGATTCCTAATTACTTCGAAATCATGGTTTTTAGAGTGAAAATAGAGTGAAACAAGATTGTTTGCTAGCGAACAATCTATTTTCAATCCTTAAAAACCATGATTTTGAAGTAATTCAGAATCGTATCGCTCTGTAACTCAGAATATATTTATGATTTATGAAAAAGAAATGTAATTCTGCAAGTAAATCTTCTTTCAAAAAAAAAATCATGGGTAGAGGGCCCCTGTGGAAAAAAATCACATAATATGCCTTTAAAGGTATATTATGTGATCTTTCCAGGGAATGCCCTCAACATAGAAACAAAAATTCAGAGCAGATTTTCTTGCAGATTTACATTTCTGATCATAAATCGTACATACATTCCAAGTAACAGGGTGATACGATTCTTAATTACTTCAAAATCATGGTTTTAGAGTGAAAATAAACTGTCGGGATAACACAACGGTTTATATTTTCACTCTAAATTCACTCTAAAACCATGATTTTGAGGTAATTAGGAATCGTATCGCTCTGTAACTTGGAATGTATGTACGATTAATGATCAGAAATGTAAATATGCAAGAAAATCTACTTTCTAAAAAAAATCATGAATAGGGGGCGCTCTCTGGAAAAGATCACATAATATGCCTTTAAGTGGAAGAAAAGAACACCTGTTCTATGGGCAAATGAACCTTTTGTGAAAAAATAATAAAATTTAAAAAAAATTAAAAACAACAAAATTGGATTTGTCAAAAATGGGTTGGTTAGGCCCATAGAACGAACGGTGGGTTTTCCCTGTTCATACAAGGGTCACATTTTTCTGTTTTTAGAATCGATGATATGGGGGGAGGTTATTGAGAGGGCACTCATGTGGATGCTTGCAACCTTGGCACATACACCAGTGATGCATCATGGCATTTGGGTACTATAAATTAAAGCTCTCGCATGCCCCCCCCCCCCCCCCCCCCATCCCACACACCCAATGTTGTACGATTTGAAATATTTAAACAAAATGTATTCATTAAATCCAATGTAGGCATGGCTCCTCCGTATTTATGGCCACAGTTTGGTGAAATCACTATAGAGGGCGTATCAGCCAGATATGCCAAGGAGCTGGATCCGGTGCTTAAACAGGTGTCCATCTATATCAGACCAGGAGAAAAGGTCAGTTCTGTAGAATTACAATAGTGTTGTGGCAACTTGAGGCAATGCCTTGACTTGGAAGGGAGGTGTCAACCATTTTATGATGACATTTATCAAGCGCTGTAACTTGTTAAAACTAATAACGTGATATATATAAAAGTATACATTTTTGTAAATGAAATGAGTCTGAGAATCCATTTTTTGACTAAAAATGCTGATTTTTAAAAGCCACTTTTTTGGCTCCAATTTTTTAGGACAACGTAACAAAATCAGTTTTTGTTTAAAAATGCAGAAATTACTCCCAAATCATCGTAAGACACTTCTTTAATCTCTAGGATCAGGTTATTCTTGTTTACATAAAAAATATTGACCAAAAAGTGCAGAAAATGTGATTTTTTAACTCAAAAATAATGTTTTTGGAAAAAATAAAATCAGAATTTTTAGTACCAAAAATGGATTCTCTGACTCATTTCATTTCCTAAAATGTATTATTTCATATACATCTCATTAATAGTTCAAAAGTTACAGTGCTTGATAAATTTTAAGTCACAATTTTTGATGATTTGATTTTTTATAAATATCAATTCATCGCATAGCTTCATTTTTAAGATTATTTTAAGAAAAATAACTTTGAAGGAAATTCATATATTTCACCACATCACGCATTTGACTAGTTCTCTACCAATTTGTATCAGGGGGGATCCTGCACCTAAGAGGTATAAAAGATAAAAATCAGAGACAACCCTCTTTGTACATTGGGGTATTGTGGTTTTTAGTTTTTTGTTGACATTATTTTTTTAAACTTAAGCTGTGTGTTTGCAAATATCATTTTAAAAGAAAAACAAAATAATGTTTTACCAAAGTTATATGCTCATAGTTAAAGTCCTAAAAAAAAGAAAAGATATTGTTTTAAACTAAACATTCACTAGGAGAATTGAAACGGCGTCATTGTCGTATTTTTGGCTTCAAATGGCATCAATTTACATCAAATAGCTTCCAATGGCATCTAAAAGCTGCGAATTGATTCAAATGGCATCAATGATGCCATTTTAAGCCATATTTAGCATCAGTGAAGTCATGTTTGGCATCAGTGAAGTCTTTATTGGCATCAATGAAGTCTTTCTTGGCATCAGTGACGCCAATTTGGCATCAGTGACGCCAATTTGGCATCAGTGAAGTTATTTTGGCATCAGTGAAGTTATTTTGGCATCAGTGAAATCTTTTTGGCATCAGTGAAAATCATTTTGGCATCATGTGAAATCATTTTAGCATCAGTGAAATCATGTTGGCATACTAAATTGAAGGCATTAATGCCAAATTGGCAGCACTGATGCCAAATATGACTTTACTGATGCCAAAATGATTTCACTGATGCCAAAATAACTTCACTGATGCCAAAATAGCTTCACTGATGGCAAAATAGCTTCACTGATGCCAAATATGACTTCACTGATGCCAAATATGACTTCCCTGATGCAAAAATGGCATCAAAAATACAACAATGACGCCGTTTCAATTCTCCTAGTGATTATGCCCATGATTTAAGTTTGAAATACTATGGCAATATTTGGATCTAAATTATTCTTGATTTCAGGGGAAAAGGCAAAGCTTAGATATTTAATCCCTAAGGTGTATGCTAATTATTGTAATAAAAAAGCAAAAGAAGAACTTTTTAACAAAGTAGTATGTTTGTGATTGTAGTTACAACAACAAAGACAAGTTGTATATCTATGAGTGATGATTCAAAATAGATTTTTTTCTTTTTTTACCTATTTGGAAGTTTTAAAGTGTTCTATCTACTCCAACTTTTCAATATTGTTGCTATAATGCCAAAACAAATTAAATTGATTTGTTGTCCTCAAGTGGCAAAAAATCTTTGAGGCCAGGTGGGTTTGTTTTGTTTGTTTTTTTATTGCTGAAAATATTACTGACAGACCGTGGTTGTCGTGGTTAATGTCAAGAAAAAATTGGTAAATGTCAAGTTTGCTAATATTTGGTATTAAAAAACTATGTATTCAAGCAAATGCATTCATTTCAAGCAGAAAATAGTAATTTATTGACAAATTGGGTAAAATTTACATCTTGGAATTATTTTAGATGCATCCTTAATTTGTGAGATTTTAGACAGTCGCGGATGGCAACGCAACTTATTTTTGCCTATAATAATGATATATCTGCCTCTTACTTCTAGGTGGGAATCTGTGGGCGTACTGGCAGCGGAAAATCATCGCTCACTCTGTCACTCTTCAGAATTATTGACATGTTTCAAGGTGAGTTGTGTATTGTTTCATCTTACGCTTGATGACGATTTAGGCGAGGATATTATGGAAAGGAGAGGGTTTGGCAGTTTTGTTTATTGTATTTAGTTGGGTTTTTGAGGGGGGCAGTATGGTTGTGTTTTTGGTGGGTCTAGATTTTCTTGAAAATGATGGTAAATGTTCATACATTTGGAACATTTTCAAAAAAAATCGTAAATTAAAATTGTTTTACGGTATAGAAAAGACAGTGGAACATGTTTTTTCCTTTAACTTACTTAAACTTTTGTTTGGGATGGAGTGGAGTAGCTACTGTTTATAAGTCCTCTTGCCCGAGGTCCCAGTTTAGACAATATTATTTGTAAATTCTTTATTTTTTTATTAAAAAATATTTGTTTTGAAAATGTTTGAAATATTTTTGAAAATTTTAGGCAAAGTATCAGATTTTTAAGGCAATTAGGAAGGGAAAAAAACAGACAACAACAAAAACAAATTAACTGACCCCTCATGAAACATCTATATGCCCGTAGAACATTTGTTGTGTGTATGTGTTTTGCCTTATAAGCAAACCGTTCCTCGATACATGCTTGCTCTTGCCGGTTTTATCCTTAACCCCTTCAACCATAAGATATCAAAGATTGACAAGCAACAATAGATAATGTGGCTCTTAACACTTTCCACACGGCAGACAGCAGCAGACGACATTCCAACATTTCATAGAATGTTTCAAAAATGTCAAAATTATTGAATTTCATTACCATATTTGGAATCACCATGAGAAATGCATTGAAATAAGTACAAACACGCCTAGTATTGGGTCAGTGTTCATTGAGATAGAATTTGAAAATTGTGAAAGGTTTCTGAAAAATCTGTTTTGTGCATAGTGGAAATAATAGCCGCGTGGAAAGTGTTAACATATTTTGACATTTTAAGCTCGATACATGGTGTTTCAAAACAAATCAATGAACAAGTTGGGAATCATTCAGTGAGACAGTGCCCAGCAATCCTGGAATAAATTCTAGTATAGCAAAACATAAAGATGCTGATGTGTTTACTATCCTACAAATATAACTTCTTGTGTGTGCATGGATGCACTAATCCAAATCAACATAGGTATAGATGGTGTGACCGGTGACGTAGTGCCCGGCAGTATGCGTGCGCACCTATAGGGAATGTGCTTTAATTCACACTTGATTGATCATTACTTACAATGCTTACGGTGTAATAGTGCAGTAGTCATGGTCTGCATCCCTAAGCATAGTGAGAGACCAGGTACTAAATCTGGTTGCCCTGCAGTATGCGTACGCACCATAAGGGCATGTGCTTTTAAAATTGGCGCTCAGTGATGTGTGTTTTGCTTTCGAATAGTATGTATGCAGTAGTCATGGACTAGTACCTCTAGCATGTCTTTAGACCAGGCGCTAATCAATTTGTAAACACTACTGATGTAAACAACGGTCACCTCATCTATAGAAACTGTAATGAATAGGGCCCTACGATAAAGGCTGCTTGGAGGGATTTTTAAGTAAGCAGACAATGTTAGCAAAATGACAGCTACTATCTTTTTATGGTTCTTTGGTTTCAAACTTTATCCAAATTGTCTGTCAGGTGTAACAATAGGATTGAGTGAGAAGATTGATTTTTACCTACCACTAAGAGCGTATTTCGGCTGGGGAAGAAACCGCTAATAAACGCTAAGTTTGCCCAGTAGAAACAGGCAGAACCCGGCAATAATCGGTATTTTTGGTAATCCAAAAAACCTGCCAGGTTTGGAACCGGCAATAATCGGCGATAAACCCAATAGAAACAGAAAGGCGATTCTTAGCAGTTTGCGCCGTGAACCGTGTCACGCTGGGCTATACACATTATTGTGAAGCAATCTTTTTCAGGTGCGTGGCATTGTTTGGTATTACAAAAGGTCAAATGTTGTGGCCCATCGACTAGGATCGATAAACTTAGCGGTAACTTTTCGCGAGTAGAAACAGGGGTGATTAAAAACTGACCGATTGAAACTTAGCGTTTATTAGCATTTACTTTTTGCAGTGCCCCAGCAGAAGAATTGGCACTAGAATTAGTTCCATCATTACTGGCCACTGATCTGGTAATGTACTTCAAGTTTGGTCATAATTTTTTGAGACGCACCCTGTACATCACAGCCTCCCATTGGCATGTAAACACTGCACAAAAAGAAAGTAACCACTTTTTTCAAGACTCCCTGTCCCTTAATAAATTCAAAATATGGAAAAGAACAGAAATTTTCTCTCGCACATTTTGATACCTCATTTGTTACAATAGCACAAATATTGATGAAGCTGTGTCCATTTGAATACAAAATGATGCAGTTTCCATTTTTGCACTTAGCTCTAGATCTATACCCATGAAAAGATCGTAAACAAAACAGTAAATCTAAAGTGTACCACTTCCTTTTCTCCATGAAAAGAAAATCATAATCCGAACATCTCACTTCGTCAATTGTTTCCAACACCTGTAGGAGGAGGACACACACGATACTGATGGATTTGTGGTTAATTTTGACAATACTTTTTTATTTTATTATTTGTTTTGATTAAACAAAGCCCATGAGCAAAAAAACCTTGCTTACCATCCTTATCATTTGCGTATGTGAACTCATTCTTTATTTCATGGGTATAGGGTTAAGTGCAACAATGGAATCTGCATCATTTTGTATTCAAATGGACACTGCTTCATCAATATTGGTGCTATTGTGACAAATGAGGTGTCAAAATGCGCAGGAGAAAATTCCAGTTCTTGCCCATATTTTGAATTTATTTAGGGTCTTAGGAATTAAACACAGGGTGTCTCGAAAAAAAGTGGTTACTTTCTTTTTGTGCGGAGTTTATATGTATATTTTGCAAACTGCTCTTACATGTAGTTACTATAAAAGTGGAAATTTTTGCATGTGTAATTTTTCGCGCTTTTAACAATTTTTAATTTTTTTGGGTTGAAATTTTTAGCTTCCTTACATAGCCCTACATTCTCCCTGTTTAAATTTTAAAAATCTTTTTTTTTAAATCCGACCGTCCGACCCAGACTCTGGCCCTGAAAGGGCAAGTCAACTTCTTCTTTTTTTTGGGGGGGGGGGGGGAGCCTTATGTCCAAATAGGTGTGAAATATGCTAACATAATATATTAGTCGGTAAAGGTATGGTGCTTTTGTCAGAAGATTTATAATTGTCTGCCTCCAGACTTTAAAATCCTGGGTACCCCACTGGTGAAAAAGTGGTCTTACGCACCACACATTCTCATATTGACTTTCAATTAAGAAACCCCAACCCCAGGATCAAAGGATTTTATTTTAATTCCAATCAACTCAATACCAACAATACCAACAGACAAGAAACCTCTCTACTCAAATAATAAAATGATAGTTGTACATTGCTGTATAACTTTTTATGAATCCAATATAATATTAAGTGCCGTGAGGCTAATACACTTTGTAACAATCGGTTGTTGTTTCACAGTTGTTAGAAGTGAATTCAATCAATTGCACCTAGCTCATAGCGGTTTTATTTGATTTTAATCTTTATTGTAACTGTGTATTGTCAAAGTGATTATTTTAAGCGCATTTTCCCTTCCCCTGCTCTACCAAATTTGATTAGTTTGGTGTGATGTAAGATTCTCCATTTTCTCTTCTTTCACATCGTCAGATGTACTAATTGTGTACTAATTAAACATATTTACTGTAATGTGTTTTTTTGCGTAACCATTATATAGCACAAAACATGGCGTCGCTGTTCTGTCAAAACCTTGTATGTTTTCCAGCCCTTCAGCATGTATAAAGTAAAACTGGCAAACGGTTATGCATAGGAAGTGTTGCTTTAATGTACTGTGAAGTGGTAATTTTTGTGCTTTGCCGACTTTCAGCCATTTCGCTTGTTTTTAAATTTGTGATTTCAAAGTTCATTACATAGACTTATACACAAAATATATATGTTTGTGTGTTTTTATTTTCGCGGTAGCTGCTTGGAGCGCGAAAAAGCGCAAAAATCAATGTAGCGTAAAAATGTCTACGTTTACAGTATACATATTAGTGACAAGATCGCTTCCAAGGTTTTGATCGATGGGTGTTTGGCCCCTGCACATGTTTAGAGCAAACTGCTCAAAGGTTACATAAGAAGTATTACTTATAAGGCTTGAAAAACATATCAGGTATTGACAGGTGGGTAGTGATGATAGAGCACACAAATTCAAAAATTAACGTAGCGTATCCATTCTGGCAGTATTCAAGAACAGCTGTCATGGATGGTGTTGTCAAGGTTACCATATCTAACTTTTGTCTGATTGACAAGTATATAATTACTGTTGTTATTACTGCAAAACAATTCAAGTATTTTATAATTGTTACTGTTTATATAGTGTGTTGTCAAGGTTACCATATCTAACTTTTGTCTGATTGACAAGTATAATTACTGTTGTTATTACTACAAAACAATTCAAGTGTTTTATAATTGTTACTGTTTATCAAAATTGTATATATATATATATATATATATATATATATATATATATATATATTCATAGACCCTCAAATTCTGGTGACAAATCTCATGAGCAATATTTGGGAGGAGCCCCCTTATGATTCATAGAGAGGGGATAAAAGGAGTGAAAAAAGAAGTCTGATTTCAGTACAAAATCCTGTGAATTTAATATGTGCAAATGTGCACAAAATCACATGTGTATATACGAGGGTCATTCAATAAGTTCTACCTCCTACCTCATAACTTCACTGTTATATAAGCCAGTCGTATGAAATATTCCATAATTGTAGCTTTGAATCTCAGCTACAGATTTATAGTAAATTGGTCCGAGTACTGGTTTTACTTTTCTGGAGATGCAGTAAAAACCAAACATCCATTTAGTGCGACGGAAATGGATAAAAAACAGCATAATATCTCCTACATGATATTTATTTGGCTAATTCTAAGAGACAAAACGTAGCTATCGGTCAATTAAAACCGTTCTAAATTACAGATATATCTTGAACAGACTATAAACAATAACGGTGACTTGATTTATTGAGGGAAAATTCCCTCTTATTTGCCAGAACCAGACCAGGACAGCCATTAATTGTAACCCTACCCCAGAGAACCGCTGCAAAAAGTCATATATGCTTTTTTTAAGAAATAAGAGATCTTCAATACACAGGACTAAATGGATATATTTCAAGTCTCTCGAAGAGATAATTGTCTACCATTGACAACCTGATTAACTATTCTAAAGGTTGCATATAAGATAACTCATACAGTTACTATGATATCAAGATTTAACACTCGAGGCATCACTGTGGCTTGACTTGTTACAACGAAAATTTGACTGAAAAATAGTATTCCGGTTTGCTAAAAACGTAGCAATACATTCGAGTTGATATTATACTTTTTGCAAGACTACAAAGGTTGATATTGCCTTCAATCTGATTCATACATGAAAATACAGTATTATATTCAGAAATCATCCATTGTTTTCTATTTTCAGTATTTAAATCTGGCTGTTATATCTAATCATACAATACGGAAAGAAAACGAAAAAACATGTATTTATCTTTAGGCTAATTTTCTGTGTCCGTTGTCCAAAAGCTCTCTCTGGCTTTGATCGCATCATATCAAAAGTGACCTAGATATCATATATAATTTACTATAGATGTGTAGCTGTGATTCAGAGCTATAATCCTGACAAATGTTATGAGGCTGACATTCATAATAGCGATGTTATGAGTGAGGAGGTAGAACTTATTGAATGACCCTCGTATATAGTTGAGAACGGAAAGATAAAATCTCCATCTTTCTTGCCAATTAACGCTTTCCATGCGGCTGGCGTCAGCAGACGACACTCCAAAATGTCACAAAATGTTTCAAAAATGTCAAAATTATTGAATTTCATTATCATATTTGGAATCAACATGAGAATTGCAATACAATAAGCACAAACATGCCTAGTATTGGTTCAGTAATTCATGAGATAGACTTTAAAAGTTGGGAAAGGTTTCTGACCAAATCTGTTTGTGGAAAGTGTTAAGAACTGAGTGGATTGTAGACATATTGTATTTCGTTGACACCTAATTGATCATATAATAATGTTTTATATCATATATATAATATAATATAAAGCAGTTTACCAACCCACGGTGTTTACAATAGACAATATAACAAACAAATAATAACAACCACCGGCGAATGTCCCAACGAAAAATAAGCAAGGACATTCACCGGCGGGGATTTGAACCCCGGTCTCCCGATCTCTAGACGGGCGCCTTAACCACTAGGCCACCGATAACTTGCTGATAAACGGCAATTTGAATCAGTGCTAAGTGAATAAGCGACGGGGTTATACAATACACACAGCACGATAACATGAGACATTTGGCCAAACACAGTAGGGATCACAAACGTGATGACAAGAGGAAACTGAATAAATAAATCATATAATAATGTTTTATATCATATATATAATATAATATAAAGCAGTTTACCAACCCACGGTGTTTACAATAGACAATATAACAAACAAATAATAACAACCACCGGCGAATGTCCCAACGAAAAATAAGCAAGGACATTCACCGGCGGGGATTTGAACCCCGGTCTCCCGATCTCTAGACGGGCGCCTTAACCACTAGGCCACCGATAACTTGCTGATAAACGGCAATTTGAATCAGTGCTAAGTGAATAAGCGACGGGGTTATACAATACACACAGCACGATAACATGAGACATTTGGCCAAACACAGTAGGGATCACAAACGTGATGACAAGAGGAAACTGAATAAATAAATCATATAATAATGTTTTATATCATATATATAATATAATATAAAGCAGTTTACCAACCCACGGTGTTTACAATAGACAATATAACAAACAAATAATAACAACCACCGGCGAATGTCCCAACGAAAAATAAGGAAGGACATTCACCGGCGGGGATTTGAACCCCGGTCTCCCGATCTCTAGACGGGCGCCTTAACCACTAGGCCACCGATAACTTGCTGATAAACGGCAATTTGAATCAGTGCTAAGTGAATAAGCGACGGGGTTATACAATACACACAGCACGATAACATGAGACATTTGGCCAAACACAGTAGGGATCACAAACGTGATGACAAGAGGAAACTGAATAAATAAATCATATAATAATGTTTTATATCATATATATAATATAATATAAAGCAGTTTACCAACCCACGGTGTTTACAATAGACAATATAACAAACAAATAATAACAACCACCGGCGAATGTCCCAACGAAAAATAAGCAAGGACATTCACCGGCGGGGATTTGAACCCCGGTCTCCCGATCTCTAGACGGGCGCCTTAACCACTAGGCCACCGATAACTTGCTGATAAACGGCAATTTGAATCAGTGCTAAGTGAATAAGCGACGGGGTTATACAATACACACAGCACGATAACATGAGACATTTGGCCAAACACAGTAGGGATCACAAACGTGATGACAAGAGGAAACTGAATAAATAAATCATATAATAATGTTTTATATCATATATATAATATAATATAAAGCAGTTTACCAACCCACGGTGTTTACAATAGACAATATAACAAACAAATAATAACAACCACCGGCGAATGTCCCAACGAAAAATAAGCAAGGACATTCACCGGCGGGGATTTGAACCCCGGTCTCCCGATCTCTAGACGGGCGCCTTAACCACTAGGCCACCGATAACTTGCTGATAAACGGCAATTTGAATCAGTGCTAAATGACCTAATTGATCATTATTTCTTCTTAGGATTTTAATCCTTAGCTTCTAGCATAGATGAGGATCAATTGAGAAAGGCCTGAACAATATTTGTCACTATTCTAGATATGAATTAACTTCCTACGATGTAATTTAAGACAGAGCTATAAGCTTAGAACCATGGATGTCAATGACCAGAATAAGATTTCATTTCACTGCCTCCCCCTCAATCGGAACTATATTGCCTTTACTGAAATGGTACATCGCCAAAGCTTATGAATCTACTATAAAACATTTGAGACCTGTGTTCACATAAGGCAAAAACAACAAAAAAGTTGACTTGCCCTTTCAGGGCCAGAGTCTGGGTCGGACGGTCGGATTTTCTTTTTTTCTTTTTTCTTTTTTTAATTTTACAGGGAGATACTACACAAAAACACGTTTTAAAAAAGAACAAATTGATTTTTTTTGTTGATTTTTTGATTTTTTGTTGTTGATTTTTTTATGATTTTTAAACAAGCAGATACTACTCAAAAACAGGTGGTTTTTTTATTATTGTTGTGGTGGTTTTTTTAAATAGCGACCCTAGATTTTCGAAAATTCGGGTCGGTCGGAAAGGGCAAGTAGTCGCAAGTGTGCACTAGGAGATATATTCCAATAAACATGCCCCAAAACAATAGAAAACAAAGGAATTTTGCAACTTCAATTTGAATTTTAACGGGGAAAACATTGTACGATTTAGACATGTTGCATATTGTTTTAAAGCTCGTTTTCTGAGCATTTTGAATCTGGACAAATCTGAAAATTATATTTTTTGACTTAAGTCTCATTTGATAGAATTACAATTACGAATATCATTATTAACATAATTCCACTCTGTCTTGTTTATACCGATAGGTCACATAATAATAGATGACATCGATATATCCAGCATTCCATTATTGACACTTAGACAGAAGATTTCTATCATACCACAAGATCCTGTCTTGTTTACAGGAACAATAAGGTAGGGCAAATAGATAGATATACCGTATTATCTCTAATAAACACCGGGGGATGCAATGGGGGAAAAGGGGGTGTTTATTACAGTTGTAAAATAGTGTGTACTTTGGTGAAGAAAACAATCAAAAATACTATTAATTTGTATTTGTGATGAATTTTGGGGCAACAATATTGTTTTGGTCGTGAAACATGGTAACATTTGGTAAATATAATAGTATATTTGTATTACTTTTGTGTTGTGGTAAAAAGTGCTTTTACGGCGTAAAGTAGTGCTTTTACGGCGTAAAGTAGTGCTTTTACGGCGTAAAGTAGTGCTTTTACGGCGTAAAGTAGTGCTTTTACGGCGTAAAGTAGTGCTTTTACGGCGTAAAGTAGTGCTTTTACGGCGTAAAGTAGTGCTTTTACGGCGTAAAGTAGTGCTTTTACGGCGTAAAGTAGTGCATTTACGGCGTAAAGTAGTACTTTTACGGCGTAAAGTAGTACATTTACGGCGTAAAGTAGTACATTTACGGCGTAAAAGTAGTACTGTTACGGCGTAAAAGTAGTACTGTTACGGCGTAAAAGTAGTACTGTTACGGCGTAAAGTAGTTTTAAAATAGTAATTTTGAGTGAAAAAATATACTTGTATGGTGAAAAATAGTACTTTGAACACAAAATTATTTCCATCCTTTAATTGGTTATATTTCGAAATCAGTATTCCTGACTTACAAATCATTTTGCTTGATCACATATCGTCGCTGTTCTGTCAAAACCTTGTATGTTTTTCTGGCCCTTGAACATGTATAAAGTAAAACTGCACAAGGGTTATGCAAGTGTTGTTTTAGACATGTTCAGGGGCAAAAGCACTTACACGGTTTTAATAGATGTGTTTTTTGGCCCTTGAACATGTTTTGAACAGACTGCCCAAAGGTTATACATATGAAGTATTAATGTATACATGCTGAAGGGAAAAAAGAGATACAATGTTTTGACACAACAGCGACAATACACTAAGCCAAAAAAGAAACTTATAAAAAAAGAAACTTATACAATTTTAACAGATCACCAAATAATATTCTGTGCATGAAAATGTACCAAATTTGGATACAATATTACTGCAATGTATCGCTTCAAATGGCAGTCAATAACCAATTGTTTGCTTCAATGACACAAGAGAAATGTGCACTGCCCCTATGGTGATCTGTTAAAATTGTATAAGTTTCTTTTTTGGCTCAGTGTATAATCAATTTATTCAGTCAAAAACTGAACTTCTGTGACCCAAAGTGCACTATTTCAGCATATCTGAATCAAACTTTTACAACATCCTAATTGCAGGCAAAATCTTGACCCAGAAGGTCATAGGTCAGATGAGGAATTATGGAATGGTGTTGAAATAGCACAACTCAAAGATGTTGTCCAAGGACTAACAGAAGGACTCGGTAAGTATACACCTGAACCTTAACCTTAGGCCAAAAAAAAAAAGTTGACTTGCCCTTTCAGGGTCAAAGTCAGGGTCGGACGGTCAGGGTTTTTTTTGGTTTTTTTGAAAAATTTTGAAAATTTACTGCACAAAAACATGTTTTAAAGATTTATTTTGATTTTTTTGTTGTTGTTGTTGTTGTTGTTGAAATTTTTAAACAAGCAGATACTACTAAAAAACACGTTTTCATCTTTCTTTATTGTTATGTGCTTCTTTCAATTTTTTTTTTTCAATTTTTTTTTCTTCAATTTTTTCTTTTTTCAATTTTTTTTTCAATTTTTTTTTTTTACAAAATAGCGTCCCTAGATTTCCGAAAATTCGGGTCGGTCGGAAAGGGCAAGTCAACTCTCTTTATTTTAAGGCTACGAAAAAAACCACCCTTGCTCTACGGGCAAACGAACCTCTTAGGTAAAGTCGGTCGGTTGGGAGGTGGTTTTTTTTTGGTTAGGGGTCAACAATTCGAGTACCCTTTGGTGAATTGATATATGATATGACTCATTTGAATTAATGCATAATGGTGATGCGTGACAGACAAGGAACAACTACTTGAGACAGTTAAATGCAAATACTCAGGGTTCCCGCGGTCATGGAAAACCTGGAAAAGTCATGGAATTTAATTTCTAAATTCCAGGCCTGGAAAAGTCTTGGAATTTGATGAAAATGGCCAAAGTCATGGAAAAGTCATGGAATTTTATTTTCCGGAGGAAAAAAAATCAAATCAAAATGATGATAGCCGTCTGGTTAAAAATTAAACGACTGGAAAATGAGAGTAAAAGGTCGTATTACACGGCACGCGGCGAAGTTGTCTGAAAAAGGTCATGGATTTTTCATAATTTGGTCATGGAAAGTTATGGAAAAGTCATGGAATTTAATTGTCTGGAAGGTGCAGGAACCTTGAATACTGTAAAAGTGTAAATTTTTGCGTGTATAATTGTGTGCATTGCACATTTGGAATTATTTGCCTGTTTTTATTTTCACAATTTTGAGCTTCCTTACATAAACCTACATACAAAAATGAATATATTTGCATGTTTTTATTTTTGTGCTTGCTGATTTTAGCGCGAAAATAAATGTAGCACAAACATTTTCACTTTTACAGTAGCTAAAAATGGGGGTGGGGGCTTTTAACATAGGGTTAAATCTAATTCATTTACCGGTAACTATCCGGGGTTGGGGGGGGGCACTGACATTGGAAAAGGGTATAGGTATGTGCCGCGCTGAAGACCCCCTTTTTCACCCTCTGCTGCTAGCTCTTGTGACCCCCCTTTTAAGCCTGCATCAGTTCTTAAGACCCCAATTTTTTTGAAAATTCAAAAATCACAAAATTTTGCGTTCCAAAGCCCCAAATAAATCAAAAATTGGCGTTCTTGCTATTCAAAATTGAACTATAGACCAGTTCTCAAGACCTACTCTTTTGAAAAAATCAGTTTCTAAGACCCTATTTTTCGTCATAAAATCGACTCAGTTCAGTTCTGCAGCCCTCCCTGGGCGGCACACCCCTACCCTAACAAAAGTTGAGTGCCCCCCCCCCCGGTAGTAACTATGTACGTAATAGAGTACTCTAAATCATTAGCAGATCTGGGGGGAAATGCAAATTTCCCAGGCACATCAAAATAACCTTCTAAAATAAAAATATTTTCTCACAGCATTTTCTGGGGTCAATTGACCACCCCAACAGAGCCAGTTTTACCTCCCTAATTTTGACCATTTCTTTCAACTATGAAGGATGTATTCATTAAACCACCCTGTGGGAATTAAAGGGTTAGTTAATACAAGATTTAATAGAGGAATAGGTCCATGCTATAAAACTCAACAATTATATCATTTAGCACCACTCAAAATATTATCTAAGGAATAGCAATAATAATGATGGGAGCATGTCCTGGGAAATTGGGTCCTGCTCGATTTTTTTTTTGAAATTTCAAAAATGGTTAAAATTCACCACATTTTTCACAGAAACTGAAACAAAAAAGGAACAAAAATGCCTGGCCGACCAACCCTACCTGTGAGATCCGTTTGCCCTCTAAATAATAATTTTATATTTCCTTTTTTTCATTTGGCTAGACTTTATGGTTACAGAAGGTGGGGAGAACTTCAGCATGGGACAAAGACAGCTGTTCTGTCTGGCCAGAGCGTTTTTGCGTAAATCACGCATTCTTATAATGGATGAAGCCACGGCATCTATTGACATGCAGACCGTAAGTACTAAACTCAAATTATTACTCAAAAATAGAAGGGGGGTGGGGGGGGGTACTCAGATACCTTTTTGTTAGGGATGTGCCGCCAGGCCAGAAAAGGAAAATTGACCCAAACATTTAACATTTTCGGGGGGTTGGGGGGTATGAAATGGACCCATATATTTACCAGAGATCCATAATTGTCCACCTATTTGACTGATTTTGCTAAAATTTCTGTGAAAAACATCAAATTTAAGGATTTTAGATCCATAACATGGCTATGAAAAGGGATCATTTACTTGGGAAAAATGAGACCCTATTTGGCGGCACATCCCAGTGACCTCATATCAACTAAGACCCGGGTGGGTGTATTACATTGGATAACAACTTGACCAAGACTAAATCTATGGGGTGCGCTTTAATACTTACTTTTGATCAGAGTCGGTAATTATTGTATCAGATTTTCTTAATTTGGGGGCTGGGGGGGGGGGGGATATAACAGAATAAATTTGCTAACACTAAAGCAGGACTGTCCTACTTCTGCAAACTTTTTTGTTCGGAAGTAAATATTTATTATATTTATTATATAATTGCATTCCAAATACCTCTTTATGTCACCTAGATGACAAAATATGTTTAAGGCCAGAAAAGAACATGACCAAATCTCAAATAAGGGGGTGCGCTTTACACATTTTAATCATTTTGATCAGAGTCGTTAATTAATCAGATTTTCTTAATTTGTGGGGTGGGGAGGTTTTTTTATAACAGAATAACTTCACTAATGTCCAATTTGACGAAATATGTTTTAGGCCAGAAAAGAAAACTTTCCATGAGCCAGAACGATCAAGAATTTACTTCCTTTGCAAATTCTTTTTAAAAATTAAGACATTTGGGTTTTTTTGTGGAAAACTAATGTCATTTTTATTTAAAACATGTTTAAAAAGAATTGGAACATTGAAAAAGAATTGAATAATAAAGATAAAATAGAAAATGAAGGGGAAAAACAGATAAATTATCTATACTCGGTACTCTGCCATAAGGCGACAACAACAAAATTGGATGAAAAAATGTCCATATGCCAACTCATATTTCTGAAATTCTGAGATTTATTTTTTGGTAATAAAAACACCAACAATTATACAGATTTTTGTGTTTTTTAGTTCATTTTGAATGACAAAAGCCTGATTATGTATAAAATAATGCACACACCCTGTCTCCAAATTCAGCCTGCAAGTAAACTGACAGTTTCAAGGATTTGTCATCAAATTAATTCCCTCTCTTTTTCAATTTTGTTTTTATAATGGCTGCTAAAAAGGGTTAAAACACTTTTGCCTTGCCTCTTTACAATGACAAATTACAATCATAGTACAATAATCAGTTTGTATACTTCAATATAGTGATGAAAATAGTTTTAAAATAGACGTTTAGATTTAGTGTATTTCTTTGAATATGTTGTTATTCCGTTAGCGATTGATTGAAGCAATTGAAGTGTATTGCACTTGTGGTAGCGGATATAGTGATTGGAATACTTGAAAACTTGTATATTATATACACAATGAGTGCGTATCGATGACGGCATGGTTAGACGAAAATACCAATATTGTCAGCATGGTAATTTTTGCGCAACATTCATTTTTAGGGCTTCTTTGCATCTCAAGCAGCTACAGCGAAAAATGAAACTGTGTGTGCATGTTTCTTTTGGTGTATATATATTAATCTATGCATTCAACTGTCTTATCTCTAATTTTAAAGCAAGCATAATATGGCTCTAAATCAGCAGAGCGTGAATAATTATATGCGCGGAAATTGCTACTTTTGCAGTTAATTGTTTCTTTGTCTTCCGCACTTGTTTCTTGAGAAGCAGTGGGCGTGTGATAGGGGAGTGTTTTTATTTGTGTGATTTCTCAAATAAATTGTCAAATGCTGGATAATAACTAAAAAAATAACAAACACAAAACAAAAACTCTACAGTGGGTGTCAAGCATATTAAACTATCATTTTGATTGATGTTTTGAAAATGGATGAAAATGTATATAAGTATAGGCAGATTATTTGTTAAATATCATGTAAAAAAGAAATATGCTAGATGTAGCATTTATTTAGCTTAAAACAAACAATCATTTGATTGATGTTTTGAAAATGGATGAAAATGTATATAAGTACATGGTGAGTCAAAATAGTCAGGTCCGGTTTTCAAAAAATCAGGGAAAAAAACTTCTTGTACAAAATTGGTAATTTTGTTCATTGTTTATGAGAGTAGACATACTTCTTCATACCTGGTGATGTTTTCATGACAATATCATATTCAGCGCCAGATTTACAACATATTTACGAAAAGACGCGAAATCCAAAGTGTTCCAAGTTTGGTGGTGGATGTAAACACTACTGTAATATTAGTTATTCATACAACACAACACACTTTTATAACTGGAGCAATTTATACCAAATTAACATGTTTTTTGTTGAATATCTGATAAATAAAACGATATTGCATGCAAAGTATTTAAATATATTATCATATAACTCAGTATTGCACAAACATATCATAAAATGGAATATGCACTTTGCCTGGTAAGTTGTCAAAGCACAAACTGTTTAAAGATATAAGATCTGTTTTCTCTCAGACTTCTCTCATATCAGTTCGATTGAAATAACAAGTTTTAAAATACTTTGGTCAATATTTTGTTAACACTCAAGAATGTTTGTTATAGCCTATCTCTCATTGCACAAAAAACTATTAAAAACATAACCATAAAGACAATAATCTCTTTTCCTATTGTAAGTGTTGTGAATACCAACACGCCTTTGATTAAACTGTTACACCCATAGGGATCCCTTAGATAAGTTGGAACAGATTTTATTTCACAGAATTTGGAAAAATGCACATATCTCCCGTTTCGAATAACCGATTTGAATAAAATAAAATTTAGGTTATTGCTAGTAATGCCTCCTTGCTAGGAAAGTTATTAAATATATCCATTTCTGCATTTTAACTTGTTTAAAAAAAATCGGTGAAATCGGGACCTGACTTTTTTG
Source organism: Ophiura sarsii (assembly GCA_035610835.1). Taxonomy (NCBI): domain Eukaryota; kingdom Metazoa; phylum Echinodermata; class Ophiuroidea; order Amphilepidida; family Ophiuridae; genus Ophiura; species Ophiura sarsii. The sequence continues at coordinate 50,626,769 of CM069448.1, forward strand.
ACTCACCCTGTATAGGCGGATTATTTGTTAGATATCATGTAAAAAAGAAATATGCTAGATGTAACATTTACTTAGCTTTGAAAAAATATTAGATCACACGTACATAGCGTTAAATGTTTAATGAATGGTATATATCAGGCGGTTTTAAAATTGGCATGCCTCCTTATACAGTAGTACAGAAGAGTTTTGGGTGCATAAAGGCTTGTGTTACACAAAAGAGGGCACTGTTGCATCTTAGCATATATGCCAACATCGCACATGTACACTTACTCTTGCGCACAGAGAGTTGTAAACTGCATATTTGGAACTGACCAACAAATGCATTATAATGGGTATGTTAAGAGGTCTAAAATCAACCATTTACAAGAAAAGGGTTATTTTTCAAGACAAATTGTATTTTTTTCAAGTCAAATTGTATTTTTTTCAAGTCAAATTGTATTTTTTCAAGAAATTATTTTTTTCCAAGACAAATTGGGTTTTTTCAAGAATAATTGTATTTTTTCAAGGAAAATTGTATTTTATCAAGATTTTAAAAAAAATTCAAGAAAAATTGTATTTTTCAAAAAAAGTTATATTTTTTCACATGCATAATAATAGTGGTCAAATTGCGGAGAAGACAAGCAAAATCCCCATTTTATCTCAAATTTAGGCTTCAGAGGCAATACACGTTTGGACAATCGTTTGTCACGCATGCTTACAGCTTGATGTTCGACTGCCTCCAGGATATTTTTGGAGCCAAACTACAGGATGGTGATTAACACTTTCCAAGCGGCAGGCGTCTGCAGACGACATTCCAAAATTTCACAAAATGTTTCAAAAATGTCAATTTTTTTTAAATTTCATTACAATATTATATTAGTTGGAATCACCATGAAAAATGCATTGAAATATGTACAAACATGCATGGCTGATTGATATAAGAATATGTGTCGCTACATCTGAATAAAATGTAGCATGGTTTGATGGCTTCAAAACAGAGGGCTCTACTACTAAATGATAGGGGCACTGAGAGAAACATATGGAGTGCGCCCTCAGTTTTCCTGGAAATCAGGCTTTTTGCATGTCGTAATACTTAGGCATTATACTAACTCCCATCTGAAACCGTTTACCTTAATTCGCCATCCATTGCGTAAAAATTTAACAATTTGGTCATTTCAATGTAGATCACACCAATGTAGATCACATCAAAATTATCAGCCAGCAGCACTCGCCACATAACTTGCTTCAACCAAATGTCTATCTAGCACCATGCATTCAACTCTCTTCCCCATGAATTATTACACTTCAGGGGTACTACATACTTTATCTATTGAAACAATATATCTTTTCTAAATTTTATTTTTCTCAGCAATCTCTCAGTGCCCCTTAAAGTGTTACTTTACAATGCACTGGTCAAATTTTGAGCCCTTTGAAGAAGAAAAAAATCCCTATTATTTTAACTCGCGTGTATAACGAACGCTTCAGTTTTTGTGATGGCTTAAATATAGTACTGCACGAAGATACAATAAATTTAAAGTCCTTTATTTGATAAAGCATACCTTTAAAAGAATATTGTTTTGTTGTCCGTCACCGCCTACTTCTATTTTTTTTTCAAAATTTTACAAATCTAATTTAATTTTAAAAATTTTCAAATTTCATTTATTTTTTTCCTTTTAAGAATTTAAGCATTCAAAATTGTTAGAACTGATATTTTGCATTTGATTTTTCCTAGTTATGAACAAAAAAGTTAAATTATAATCAGTTTAAAAACATTGCAAAATATGCTAAGCTCATTATTTATAGCATTTTGGAGTCATTTATAACCCATCATTTTATGTTCATTTAACTTTTTTCCACCAACCTACTGGCTTTTAACAGCAATTTGACAATTATTTTGGGGAAAAACAGCAGAAAATTACTTTTGTTCCACCTACATGCAGACCTACCCTTCACCATGAAATAGTTATGGTTTTGGATGACAACGAAACAACTTATTTATTTAGGCCTTGGATAATTGTGGGAGTTGCTATATCTACCGAGTATAATATCTATATAAGATACCCATTCATTGTCAGCAATGGCACTTACAAGTTGATTCTGTTGTAATTTGAGTGACAGCTAAGCTTTTAAGAAATCACACATCACTTGGTACAGAAGATGTGTTGTTGTTCTTTCTATTATTGCTGTTATTGATTGATAGTGAGAGGACGATATTATCTCCTAAACCGCAATATTTATTAGTTTGGCAGTTCGGACACGGGGAGTTAGATGAGGTGAAATTCCCAGGGTCTCCATTAAATTTGTATTTAAAATTAATACTTTCCATGCCGCTATTAGTTTTACCATACAAAATATATTTTTCAGAAACCTTTCCCAATCTTCAAAGTCTATCTCAAGGATTACTGATCCAATACTAGACATGTTTGTACTTATTTCAAAATGCATTTCTCATTGTGATTCCAAATATGATAATGAAATTCAATACTTGTGACATTTTTTAAACATTTTGTGACATTTTGGAATGTCGTCTGCAGAGGCCTGCCACATGGAAAGCGTTAAAAAGGCTGAATCTCTGAGTTAATAGTAGATATATGTAGGGAGCCCTCTTTTTTACAACAAGATTCTGAAATGTTTGAGGAATAAAACCAATGGTATACTTGAAGGGCGCCCTCAAATGCAGAGATAGGTAAAGAAAATAAATTAATTGAGAAATTGAAATCACACATTCTTGGTCAGTCATAGAACAGGAGAATTTGTTTCTTCATCGATTATACTTCATGATGCAATTCAGTTAATATATATGTGACTCAATCAAGTGGAATGAGTCATATGGCGGGAATAGTGATTTTGAGTTACAGCGTGTCCCAAAAAAACTGGGTTCAAAAGTTTGCGAGTTTATAAAGAAATAAATAGGAAACATGGATAGTTTATATTTAAGGATATCAAACAAAACATACCTGACCTTAATTGGGTAAATTCGGAGACCAATCCAATGTAAACTTTATGGAATACAAAGATTTGAATCGAGCATGGTCAGAACCCATTTGTCCCGATTTAAGGAATAAATCATCCATGCGTTGCATGAAACTGTGCGCTACATGCAGTATTCCCGGCATGGGGTTTATTCACCAAAAGAACTTGACAATAACTCTGACTAAAACAAAGAACATTTTGTTTTAATGTCCAAGTTTCCTACTTTTTTAGTTATAAGCTCGCAAACTTTTGAACCCAGTTTTTTGGGACACGCTGTATAGGTAAAAAGAAAATAATAATAATAATAATAATAATAAAACCATGCTTATTGAGCGCATAACACAGTTAAGTCCCTATGCGCTATAACAAATAAAACAGAAACGCAAATATACAAAACTATACATGTAGTAGTAACAAAAGACACGACAAAAAGGAAATCATGCATTAACATTAAATAGGTATGTTTTTAGCGATGATTTGAACTGTTCAAGAGTTTTGGCTGATTTAACATGATATGGTAATTGATTCCAAAGTTCAGTAGAAGCATCTTGAAAAGAACGGCGTCCATATGATGTCGAAGGTGAAGAAACATGAGCAAGAAGATATTTTGAGCGAGAACGGAGATTGCGTGTGGGCTTGTAATGATGTATTAGATCTTGGAGGTAAATAGGTGCTAGTCCACGAGAACATTTAAAAGTTAATAGAAGAATCTTGAACATAATGCGTGATTTGATTGGTAACCAGTGTAAGTCACGAAGGACAGGAGAAATGTGACAGCGAATCTTGGAGAGAGTAACAAGTCGAGCAGCTGAATTTTGTATGCGTTGAAGTTTTGAGATCTGCGTTTCAGGAAGAGCAAATAGCAGACTGTTACAAAAGCATGGATTAGTCTTTCAGTGGTTGGCTGGTCAAGATATCGACGAATTTGACCTATCTTGTAAAGAGCATGAGAGGCCGCACGACAAATATTATTGATATGGACATCCATCATGAGTGACAATTTCTTTTTTTACTTTGTTTTCTCAATTGGTAAATTATTTGTAACTTAAAAAATAGAAGTTTGATTTGAGTGGGGTTTGGACCATACTGTAGCATTTTCCACCTTCTTTTAAATGATGGACAAAAAACCAAACTATATGACTCATTTCGCATGATCACATACACACAGAGGGCATTAACATCTATAGCTAAAATACTGTGTGTTGTATTTATTTGTACTTTCAGGATAAGACACTGCAGAAGGTTGTTGCTTCGGCATTTGCAGACAGAACAGTATTAATCATTGCAGTAAGTAGCCCAATGGAAACAATGGGGGTGGGGGAGGGGGTCAGTTAAATATCATGCTTTAAGTATGCATGACCAACGATTTTCCAGGCACCCCCTAAACGTGTATTTCATCAGAAGCCAAATTTGAGAAACAAGTCAAATATAGACATGTGTAAATAAGGACACTATTTCTTGAAAAATTGTTGCTTTTGCACCCCATCTAAAGAAATACCCCCCCCTATTGGGCATGTAATAGTTCACTTGACATTTGGGAAAGGTGTCTGACAAATCTGTTTTATATTTTGTAAATCCAATAGCCACATGGAAAGTGTTAAGGCTGGCCCCTTGCCCCCCATCTGTATTTGATTAAGATTAGAAAATCTGCCCTATTCTTAACCCTAACAATTTTAGGACGGAAAATTTGGAAAACACTATCTGGGTGTGGAAATGGGCAACATTTAACGGGAAAACAGGACTTGCTGGCGACGGGATTCAAACCCTGGTTCTCCAGCATGGAATACACTGTCTTAGTCCACTCAGCCAAGGAGTCACACACCAGTATTATAACAATGCTGTGCACATTTATCACCTGCCATGAGCGCCCAGTGAGATAGACTGAGGTGACACGTGCTGCCAGCATGGATTTTCAGATGGGATTTCATGGGGTTCGGGGTAGTTAAGGTTAAGTTCGTTCACACTAGGCGATATTTGCGATGCTGTGAGGTAGCCTTACTTCCCCACACGGCAATTCACCCCCTTAACCGCAAGTCACGCTGGGTCAACGCAGGTCACCGCATGCGATAGCAGCCAGCACCGTGTGCCAAAATGACAGTTCAATATTCCATTGAGATAAAGCGACGCATGGTAATTAACGCCTAGTGTGAAAGGAGCTTTAGCTGGAAATCTAAGCAGAGTGAACAAAGTAAATTTGTATCTGATGCGTCATTGATTGTATTGTTTTCATAATTGCAATTTTCATTTCATCTCATTGTGGATGTTTCGTCTTGTCTTTCCAACAGCATCGTGTGACAACCATCCTGAATTGCGACACCATATTGGTTCTCAGTGAGGGCGAGGTGATGGAATACGATTCTCCGGACAATCTGCTGGCTAGAGAAGACAGTATGTTTGCTGCATTTGTGAAAGCCAAGAAATGAGAAAAAGGAGGGTTAATGGTTGTGCTGCAAGCAATATTTTTTTCGTAGCAACCTTTTTAGTGTATTATTTTTAAGGCTAATATTCTTCATCTGTGACTTGGCCTTTACTTTGAGTACATGGACATGCATTACAATGTTAATGTAACGAGACACCCCCCGAATCCAGGAATAGCTCACATTATGCCTGGGCAGTATGAGTATTTGAAGAAAAAAAAGGGGCATTACATGGTTGCACATGGGTGTCACATGTTGCACATAGAGGTGTCACATGTTGCAATCGGGTGTCACATGTTGCTATTGGGTGTCACATGAGTTGCACATGATGTCACATGTGTTGCACATGGATGTCACATGTGTTGCACATGATGTCACATGTGTTGCACATGGATGTCACATGTGTTGCACATAAACTCCGCACAAAAAGAAACTAACCACTTTTTTCGAGACACCTTGTGTTTTATTTCTAGGAGCCTAAATAAATCCAGAATATGAAGAAAAAAACGGAATTTTCTTCTGCACATTTTAAAACCTCATTTGTTACAATAACACCAATATTGACGAAGCAGTCTTCATTTGAATACAAAATGATGCAGTTTCCATTGTTGCACTTAACCCTATAATACCCATTGAATAAAGAATGAGTTATGCAAATGATAAGGATGGAAACTGTATCATTTTGTATTCAAATGGAGACTGCTTCATCCATAATTGTGCTATTGTGACAAATGAGGTGTCAAAATGTGCGGGAGAATATTCCGGTTCTGTTGATTAAACAAAGCTCACGAGCAAAACAAACCTTGCTTATCATCCTTATGCGTATGTGAACTTATTCTTTATTTCATGGGTATAGGGTTAAGTGCAACAATGGAAACTGCATCATTTTGTATTCAAATGGAGACTGCGTCATCAATGTTGGTGCTATTGTGAAAAATGAGGTTTCAAAATGTGCGGAAGAAAATTCTGGTTCTTTTCCATATTTTGGATTTATTTAGGTTCCTAGAAATAAAACATAGGGTGTCTCGAAAAAAGTGGTTAGTTTCTTTTGTGATGTGTTTAGATGTCACATGTGTTTCACATGGGTGTCACATGCGTTGCACATGGATGTCGCATGTGTTTCACATGGATGTTACATGTGTTTCACATGGATGTCACATGTGTTGCACATAAATGTCACATGTGTTGCACATAGATGTCACATGTGTTGCACATGGATGTCACATGTGTTGCACATGGATGTAACATGGGTGTCACATGCGTTGCACATGGGTGTCACATGTGTTTCACATGGATGTCACATCTGTTGCACATAGATATCACATGTGTCAATCAATCAATATTTATATTCTATCATACCATTCTTTTTTTACTCAGTTTTGTTTTTTAGAAAAAAGTGTACTTTAAGTCCCAGATACTGGTATACCATTTGTTTAATACTGGAACGTACGATTTAACTGTTCCAGTATTGGTCGATACTGGAACACCAAATTATCGAGCGTTACTGGAACGTTGTCATGTTCCACTGGTACACGTGTTACCAGTAGGGTTTTGTCCCAGTATTGAACGATAATGGTACATAATTGTGTTCCAGTATTGCCCGACACTTTATATGCGCCAGTATCGTCCGATACTGGACCACTGATTTTGTACCAGTATCGAACGATACTGGGTGTTCCAGTATCGGAAAATACTAGTCCAGTCCAGAATCTGGGACCTAAATTACACTTTTTCCATGTTTGTACTTATACATAAATATAGCTACCTCTTTCTTGTACATAGTAACAATTTCTAATATGTTTTATACAACACTTAAGAAAATCATTGTTATTTCATTGGCGGATTATAGGTCATGTGTGATTAAATATCCGCTCCATTGGACAATTTGCCGTGCATCGACCCCTACGATACATTGCACGGTAAGCCGCTCGGCCCTTACGCGATTTACGGGTTGCCGCTCATGACTTGACAACCAGCTTGACAACCTATAATTTGTTACAAAATAACAACGATTTTTTAGCGTTGTATAAAACAAATAATGAATGTTTTCATTCGTTCAATGGAACGAATATTTTCATGAGGTGAAAGATGCAATGTTCCATTCAACTCGGCTCCGTTGTACTGTTTTACTGTACAAATATTATTTTTATTATATTTTTGTAGTTTTGTAATGACCATGCACTGTAATACTTGAGTAGGGATGTAGTGATTTCAGCTTGAAAACAAAATAAACTATTAAATATAAAACAAATGTCTAATTTGTAGAAAAAAGACTGATAGAGATTTGAAAAGTTTCTTTGAAGATGTAGACAAAGTAAAAATAAAAATAATATAGTAATAACTCACGCGTACTTATGACATGATATATGACTTACATTAGGTTGTACATAAGAATAGGGCATTATCATTTTACTATTTAAATAGAAATTCCTATATTTTGTAAGTGAAAATGTACATATTTGTGTTTACTTTTGGCCTGATTTTGGGCCTTTTAATCCAGTTTTACACTGTTTTTCAGATTTTTCGCCATTTTCCTATTTTCTAACAAAAGATCACTGAATAATAGAAAAATAGTAGTAAGAATAGTGTTAGTTATGTAACATATTTTTTAATTGAAACATATATTGTACTGACTGAAGCCCAAGCCTCACAACTTAGCTTGTATTTATATACTGTAAAAGCCAATATTTTCGCGCATTTTGATTAGTGTTGGGTTATCCCGTGTTTTTTCTCTTACGTGACACGGGTCATTCTATACAGGGTTCCCAGCCACTCAGGGAAATCAGGGAAAATCAAAATAACTTTTTCCAGACAGGGAAAACTCAGGGAATTTGAAAAAAAGACAGAAACTCAGGGAAAACTCAGGGAATTTGATGGCTCAAGTGGGTAACACATCTCCAGGCAATGAATAGGTGTAAAGTCAACAAATTTCGCGCGCTACGCGCGCATTTCTTGGCTCACAAAAGTCTTGTCGGTTCATTTTCATTTCTCGCCTTCCGATAAAGTGAAAATATTTTCTCAGGGAATAATATAAATTTGTCAGGGAAAAATCAGGGAAAACTCAGGGAATTTTGGTCTTGTGAAATGCTGGGAACCCTGCTATACGTGCGTGTAACGGGTACCCGTATCCCGTAAGTCTCACTCTCCGTGAATTCCCTCAAACACACCGGGAGTAGAGTTCAAGCCCAGCAATAACCTGCATAGTGCATTAACCAAATGTAGCATCGCGAAATGCGAAACACTTTTGAAGACTTTGCGATGCTAATGCACAAATATTTAGCAAAAGTGTGACGCAAAAAGATTCCCTACTTGATCTCTGATCACGTAGCATCAAAGCCAAACCTACAAAGATTGAGTTTCATCTTCAAATAACTAGAAAAAGTATCATAAATCCTGAAGTATTGGCAGTTAATATTTTGTTTTCGTCCGAGTTAAAAAAAAACCATTGGATTACACGTACCTGCGCAGCATTTTTTCTGTCGGTTTAAAATCGGTACAAAATGGCGGATTTGTGCGCAAGTCAGAGAATTTTATAATCATGACGTCACTGTTTTGATGCTAGTCTTGTTCTCATGTCGCCGAGTGTTACGATTTAGGAACGGCCGCATCCATCTGGACATTTTAATATTTCGGTGCACCATGGGCACAAAAGGAATTGTATAACAATGGCGCTGTCGTATTTCCATCGTGACTCGAGCGATCGAAGTGCGGCTAATAATCCATTAATTTCCTTGTATTTCCTTATGTTTTACTATGAAACTGTGTTAGTTCAAATTGTAAAATCTAGTTCGTGTTTTCGTATACTGTGTTTTGCTTACGGGCCACGGGTTTTACGTGCGTTACACGGTCGAACCGTGTAACGGTCGCGTGCCTAATTTTGATATCATAGACATTTCGCGAATTGGTTTTTTTTGCGGGCGACCTTCTGGATGCGTTGCATGAATGTTGAAAACAATATTTTTGGGGGAAAATATTTTGCGCGAAAATTAAACCACCGCAAAAATTTCAATTTTTACAGTATAGAATTATGTTATTAGATTATATTAGTAAGGCGATGGAAAAAAACACACCTGTTCTACCGGATAACGGTCGGTCATTCATTTTTTTTATTACTACCAGGCCGTCAACTTTTGAGAATTGCCGCAGAATCGCAAATTTGAGAGCCAAGTCAAAAACCTTGAGAGCGGTGGGAGGGGGGCACTACCAAAACCCTATTGTATATTTCACGGACATAAATTATGCTAATGAGCTCATTAAATGACGTCACTCACATCATCGGGTTTTGCCGATGATTGAAATCCGTTGATTGAAATTCTAGGTCGAGTAAAATGATGTTCTTATTTGTTGTCTGTGAGCTTTTCTGATTTTTTTCCCGTATTGGAGTATTTTTTTATTGAAAATAGACAGTTCAAATTAAACGTTGGTTCCAAGTTCAAGTAACAGCACATGTATTAAAGGCGACAGCAAAGGCAATATGCAAGCAACATTTGAGAAAAAACGATGCCCGACTTTGCAAGAAAGTGTACGGGGAAGTGTACGGGTGAACATGACAAACCAAAACAGTCTAGTAATAATCACCTCCGTGGCGCAATTGGTTAGCGCGTTCGGCTGTTAACCGAAAGGTTGGTGGTTCGAGTCCAGCCGGGGGCGTTGTTACTTTTTGCATTTAATGCAGATCGACAAATCACAGTAAAAATATAATATTGACAAAATCACAGACCACTTACACAAAAATCGCATCTGCGCATGCTCCTGTCGCGATCGAAATCTACCACGCAAGCAATGAGAGAGTTTTCATAGTGGGGGGTTCATGTGACGTCTCCCAAACCGGAGCAAATAAATCGAGCTCAAAAACACAGACTGACATGAATTTATTTTGGTTAATTTTTAGCAATTTTCATATTCAAAATTGTCTGTTCACAAACTATGTACAAGGGTCATTCAATAAGTTCTACCTCCTCCCTTATAACTTTGCTTATATAGATGTAAGCCCAATGATTGTTTTTATGATTGTAGCTCGGAATCTTATGGTAGTTTATTTATATAGTATAGTTTTACGTTTGCTTTGATGCTGTCATAACCAGAGAAAGGTTTTGTTCGATAGAAACGGGAAAAATAATCTCAAAATACATGTTCTGTTTGTTTTACTCCATTTTGAATGACTAGATATACGAGCTTGATCTTAATACGGGAAACAGAAAACAATGTATGATGTCTTAAAGGCATATTATGTGATCTTTTCCAGAGAGCGCCCCCTATTCATTATTTTTTTTAGAAAGTAGATTTTCTTGCAGATTTACATTTCTGATCATAAATCATACATACATTCCAAGTTACAGAGCGATACGATTCCTAATTACCTCAAAATCATGGTTTTAGAGTGAAAATAATAAACTGTCGGATTATCCGACAGTTTATTTTCACTCTAAAATCATGATTTTGAAGTAATTAAGAATCGTATCGCCCTGTAACTTGGAATGCATGTACGATTTATGATCAGAAATGTAAATCTGCAAGAAAATCTTCTTTCAATTTTTTTTTCGATGTTGAGGGCGTTCCCTGGAAAGATCACATAATATACCTTTAATGTAATATGGTTTTGTCATGTACAGGTAAGCCCACAATTATTCATACCCTTACCAAATTTGGAGTGTTTTGAATTGTTGTTAGAGGAATAAGTTTCTTCTGGTTTAAATTGCATAAGAATGTGATTAACAGCTGATCACTGCAAGAGACATGTATTGTTTCAGGGATATTTCATTGATGTGAATTCAAAATACTCTGAATTTGTTAGGGTATGACTAATTGTGGGCTTAACTGTATATAAGATTGCAAGCAATATTACCTCTTGTACAGCGTTGCAAAAAGGATAATATCAAATCGGACATATTGCTATGCCTTTGGCCTACTGGTATACTGCTAAATGTAAGCAGTCAAATTTGTAGTTACAATATCAGGCAACAGTGATGAGGGGTGTATAAACTTAACACTTTCCATGCGGCTATTATTTTAACCATACACAAAACAGATTTTTGAGAAACCTTTCACAATTTTCAAAGTCTATCTCAAGGGTTACTGACCCAATACTAGGCATGTTTGTACATATGTCGATGCATTTCTCATGATGATTCCAAATATGGTAATGAAAGTCAATAATTTGACATTTTTTTAACCTTTTGTGAAATTTTGGAATGTCATCTGCAGCTGCCTGCCGCGTGGAAAGTGTTACAGTATAGTTGAAGATCTCTCATTTCCTATGAAAATCAAAAATGACTTGCAGTGTTTTGTAGGAGGGTGTTGAACTGAATGGTTGTCCTGTGCCCTATTGCATGCACAAAAGTTAAGATTCTTTTATGACTTAAAGCCCCAGGCATCTATTAAATAGTGAACAAAGTGACTGTGAATCTTACTAGATATTATTTACAAAATACAGAATCTATTGTGTTAATTTTTTTATTATTAAAAGAGCATCGTCAAAATAACATTTTTACGTTTCTTATCGTTTATCTTTGTTATATCACTGATTTATACGAACAATTATTTGAAAAAACATTTAACCATATTTTTATAAAGGAATTGGAGTCTATAACATTTGGTATTGCCGCGCCCTCTATTGCTCGAATGTGTCAGATTGGCAGATTGGCTGGATTATGCCACTGATGGAATGAGTAGATGCCTGGAGCTTTAAAAATGGTAATTTTCTTCTTAAGTTTAGCTTTATAGAATAGAACCCAGGTTCTCAAGTTTGATATGGGTCCTTTTTCATATAGACTGAATTATGAATTATAAAAAAGCCCCATAAGAAGAGTTGAAAACTTAAGAAAACTCGCACTTCTTGAGATGAATCTTAACTTTGATGCAATAGGACCCTGATCTGATCCTGACTAAATGGATGGCCTACTGTAAAAGTGAAAAAATGTACGCTATATTCACATTCAAGCTTTTCGCATTGAAATCAGCAAGCACAAAAATAAAATTGTGCAAATAATATATTACTTTTTTGTATGTAGGATTGTAGGTCTATGTAAGGAAGCTCAAAATTGCAAAAATATAAACAAATGAAATTGTTCAAAATGTGCAAAGCGCGAACATTTTCACTTTTACAGTATTTTGTGTCACAAATCAGTCATTGTTTATAGTCTGACATTTCAAACGGTTTCATAGACTTGACTGTTCATATGCGAAACTCTGTATAAGTTAATTCAGACATGGTAACCACCCAAATTTGCTCTTTCTTTTCGATTCAGGATTAAGAATGCGTAAAGTTATTTAACTTCCATGACAAACTGTCATAATATAAAAATGTCAGTAGGAAGATATATTTGTATAATAAACAAAGTATTGCAATTTCTGTTATGTAGCATTTTTGTGATGCTATTTAAAGACAACATGTATCATTTATATTATGTATATATTTGTATGAATAATAATAATAAATTAAGAATTAAAATATAAAAAAATTAAAAAAGTTATCAGCACATAGGGGATATTTTGCTGTTTTTCGTCACATCAAAATAATGGTCATTTGTTTTTTACTGCATTTTTAGAACAGCACAACCAGTACTCGGACCAATTAAATTATCTATGAACTTGTAGCTGAGATTAAAAGCTATAATTGTGGAATATTTCAGAAGGTTAGCTTATTTTATCAGCAAAGTTATTGAACAACCCCCATATTTATACATGTATAACGTATCCAAGTTGCAAGGATGTATTTGACAAAGTGCCTTATAGGCTAGCAAAAGAGTCCACTCTAGCCCACACCAATAGGGGGAATGGATAACAGATAGATCAGTGTTTCTAGAACTTGATTCATAAATTATCTGTGAATACAATTTTCATGTGCAAAATGAATTAAATACAGACCAAAATGATTTTTTTGCATGTCAAATTACAGTAACATTTTTACATATTCTTTAATTTCCAAGGTCATTTGAAAGAGAATAAAGAAGAAGAAAAACACTGGTTTTTTTGTTGCTTAATGGTGCTTTGTACTGCTAAATTAACCTATTTTTGCATGTACTGTATATGCATTCGATGATTAAAAATTTGTATTTTCAAGACTTCAGATGTTTGTCTTTGTGACTAAAAATACTGAAATAAATAGCATAATAGCAGTCTTATAGATAATTAATTTAGAATTCAACTTTTTCCAATTTCATATTGTAGCTATTTCTTATTGCAGCTATTACTTATTGCAGCTATTTCTTATTGCAGCTATTTCTTATTGCAGCTTAAAATTGTTAATTTGGAGGGCAATTTTATCTCTCCCATAATTAGTCGCATTTATATTATCTCATATATTTGATAACCCTATGTATTTGAAGACCAAATTTATAGTGATGTCTTACGTTGTATAATAGAATTATTTTCAATTGGGCCTTTGTGAAGGAAACATTGATTTATAATAAAATATATAATATTGCACAAAATGTTTGTTTTGTTAGGGAACTTAATCTAGGCCAGAGTTCCTGTAGATGTCCATGTATGGGTTGTGTTTGTATTACAGTTTCCCAGCAATACGAATAGCAGAATTATTGTTGTTTTCAAAGTATAACCTGGACTTGATGTGACCTTTAGATGCAGACAAGTTCAAACATTATTATGTTTTGAGGTGTCCAAGTGTGGTATAATATTGGATCCAAAACATAATAATGATAACATTTGATGATTTACGCCCAATATGTATTGGTCTCGCTATAAGTTTTAAAATATTGGGCTCGACTACGTCTCTCCCAATATTTTTAAAAACCTCGTAGCTCGACCAATACATAAGGGCTCAATCTATCCAATTTTATACCAAACTTTTCTGATAAGAGTTTGAACTTTCTACTACCTCATGTCCCTCCTGAGGACCATTACTTTCGACCTTATAACACCAACCCTAACAAAGGCTATGCATCATTGATACTCTTGTGTATTAATGATGCACAAAGGTCTTATGCATCATTGATGCCCTTGTGTATTAATGATGCACAAAGGTCTTATGCATCATTGATGCTCTTGTGTATTAATGATGCGCAAAGGTCTTATGCATCATTGATGCTCTTGTGTATTAATGATGCACAAAGGTCTTATGCATCATTGATGCCCTTGTGTATTAATGATGCACAAAGGTCTTATGCATCATTGATGCCCTTGTGTATTAATGATGCACAAAGGTATTATGCATCATTGATGCTCTTGTGTATTAATGATGCACAAAGGTCTTATGCATCATTGATGCTCTCAGTGTATTCAATAATAACAGCTAATTACCATGAGAATGATAACTTCTGCACCAAAGCTAAGAAATCATGTGGAATAAAATGGGGGTCTTAATCCCACCGCCCCAATGGTAATTTGGTTTTTACACTGCATTTTCAGAACAGCACAACCAGTAGCCTACTCGACCAATTAAATTAACTATGAACTTGTAGCTGTGATTAAAAGCTATAATTATGGAATATTTCAGAAGGCTAGCTTATTTTATCAGGAAAGTTATTGAACAGCCCCCATATTTATACATGCATAACGTATCCTAGTTGCAAGAATGTATTTGACAAATTGCCTTAAAGGGGCACAGAGAGTTTTCTCCACCACCAACTTCACGCAACAAGCCATGGGTGATCTTCAAGGTTATTTTGAATAAACATGAAACAAATAAGTAAGAAGCCATCTGTTGCCTTTTAGAAGAATTTGGTTAGTTTGAATGTGATCTCATCGAAACTCAAAACACTATAAAATCCTTGAATTTCACATGACATACTGCAAATTAAGCTCTATAATTTTAGGTGGTAGTTCGTACGTATATAAGCATTACGTATATGTAAAAAACCCAACTTCTGAAACAATTGAGGGCTCCCTCCATGAAGGATCTCTTTGTGCCCTTTAAAGGCGACAAAAAAACTTGTTCTACTGTCCCTACCAACCAGATTTTTTAGAAATCTGTGAATAGAATACAATTTTCATGTGCAAATGAATTAAATACTGACCCAAATTATTTGTTGGCATGCCAAATTACAGCAAAATGTTTACATATTTTTCTAGTTTCAATTGTCATTTTGAAGGAGAAAAAAGAAGAAAAAACCTGTGAGGTCCGGTTGCCTGTAGAACCTGAGACGATTATATCGTCTCAGTGTAGAACAGGGTGTGTTTTTCGTTGCTAATGGTGCTTTGTACTGCTAAATTAACCTATTTGTGTATGTACGGTATTATGGGGGCACAGCAATAAATATACCGCCCATTGGATTACGTGTAATATAGAGCTAAAACTTAAAAGAGTCGCGATTTTGGGTAGCCCGTCTGAGCGTAGTCCTATCATAGGCTTGGTAACTCTTTTTGGAATGTCTCCAATGCTTTATTCTAACAAACAAATATTAAAATTTCATAAAATCGTCAAGAACAGATACCCCTTCCAATTAGATTTTACGATATGATCATTTAAACCGCGCCCCCCCCCCCCCCCCCCCCCCCCTATTTTCAGCCCGGACGCTCGCCTTCTGCCGCCTCCGAGAGCATGTTCATCCACACGTGATAAATTTTGGTACAATCGAAAATCATTATTTTGCAATATCCTGAGCAAAGTACAAGAGATTATCTTTCATTTTAATTATAAAATGCTATCCTCACGCCAAACTTATTCTGAAAGGACCCCAATTTATCACAACCTCGGGGTGGGGGGGGGGGGGTGGTTTGCCGGAACTTACTACCATTACACAAAACGAGGAGTGATTTAGCGCTGTGCGCCCTTATGCATTCGATGATTAAAAATTGCTTATTTTCGAGACTTCAGATGTTTGTCTTTGTGACTAAAAATACTGAAATAAATCGCATAATAGCTGTATTAAATAGATACTAATACATTTAGAATTTAACATTTTCCATTTCCTACTGCAGCTTCTAATTGTTAATGTGGAGAGCAATGATATATGTCCCATAATTGTAGGGGAGAGCGGGGAGTGTCCGCTCCATTTTCATTTGAAATGGCCTACAGACGTCAATTTTAAAGATTGAATGGACCTATTGACATTACATGAAATATTGATATGTTGGCTACATACGACCACAATTTCAGTACCCTACACTGCAAAAACTACAGAACACATCAGACGCTTCACAGAACACTTCGACGTGTTCTACACATTCAGGATGTGTCGGAAGCGTCCATCCAAATGTAACAGATATAGAACATGTTCATATGTTCAGATGTGTTTTGTAGATGTTCTAATGTGTTCTGTAGGTGTTCTAGATTTTTTGACGCATCACCATGTGTTCTGCATGTGTTCAAGGGCCATTTCTAGAACACATCTGTAACGGCCGGGAACATGTTCTAAATCTGTTACATTTTTGAACACGTCCAGACGCGTTTTGACATGTTCTTGACGTGTTTTCTACGCGTCGATGTGTTCTGTAGTTTTTGCAGTGTAGGCCCCACTGTAAAGGAATGAGTAAAGGATAAAGATAGGTGTCAACAATGATGAACTTGCCCCGACCCCGCGGCAGGTTCGTCCATGGTCTCATAATTAGGCTTCATAAAGTAGTATGTATCAATGAGATATACACAAATCTTGTTATGCAATGGGATTTTCTTCCAAAATAACATTTTAAAATCCACAATTTAAGGGTGGGATCATTTTTACGGAATATGCTCGTTTAGATTTTTAAAATTATAATGAATACCACATTTAAGAATATTATCTTCTAATTAGACTAAAACCCTGAGAATTGACCATTATATGTTAACTGGTCTGCTTTTTGGATTGTGCGATTTTTTGACCGTGCGAGAAAAAAAATTGACCTCAGCCCCCCCCCCCTGAGAATTGACCATTATATGTTAACTGGTCTGCTTTTTGGATTGTGCGATTTTTTTTTGACCGTGCGAAAAAAAATTTGACCTCAGCCCCCTCCCCCCTCATTATTTGTTGGCATGTCAAATTACAGCAAAATGTTTACATATTTTTCTAGTTTCAATTGTCATTTTGAAGGAGAAAAAGAAGAAAAAAACCTGTGAGGTCCGGTTGCCTGTAGAACCTGAGACGATTATATCGTCTCAGTGTAGAACAGGGTGTGTTTTTCGTTGCTAATGGTGCTTTGTACTGCTAAATTAACCTATTTGTGTATGTACGGTATTATGGGGGCACAGCAATAAATATACCGCCCATTGGATTACGTGTAATATTATAGAGCTAAAACTTAAAAGAGTCGCGATTTTGGGTAGCCTGTCTGAGCGTAGTCCTATCATAGGCTTGGTAACTCTTTTTGGAATGTCTCCAATGCTTTATTCTAACAAACAAATATTAAAATTTCATAAAATCGTCAAGAACAGATACCCCTTCCAATTAGATTTTACGATATGATCATTTAAAACCGCGCCCCCCCCCCCCCCCCCCCCCCCCTATTTTCAGCCCGGACGCTCGCCTTCTGCCGCCTCCGAGAACATGTTCATCCACACGTGATACATTTTGGTACAATCGAAAATCATTATTTTGCAATATCCTGAGCAAAGTACAAGAGATTATCTTTCATTTTAATTATAAAATGCTATCCTCACGCCAAACTTATTCCCAAAGGACCCCAATTTATCACAACCTCGGGGTGGGGGGGGGGGGGGGTTGCCGGAACTTACTACCATTACACAAAACGAGGAGTGATTTAGTGCTGTGCGCCCTTATGCATTCGATGATTAAAAATTGCTTATTTTCGAGACTTCAGATGTTTGTCTTTGTGACTAAAAATACTGAAATAAATCGCATAATAGCTGTATTAAATAGATACTAATACATTTAGAATTTAACATTTTCCATTTCCTACTGCAGCTTCTAATTGTTAATGTGGAGAGCAATGACATATGTCCCATAATTGTAGGGGAGAGCGGGGAGTGTCCGCTCCATTTTCATTTGAAATGGCCTACAGACGTCAATTTTAAAGATTGAATGGACCTATTGACATTACATGAAATATTGATATGTTGGCTACATACGACCACAATTTCAGTACCCTACACTGCAAAAACTACAGAACACATCAGACGCTTCACAGAACACTCCGACGTGTTCTACACATTCAGGATGTGTCGGAAGCGTCCATCCAAATGTAACAGATATAGAACATGTTCATATGTTCAGATGTGTTTTGTAGATGTTCCTAATGTGTTCTGTAGGTGTTCTAGATTTTTTGACGCATCACCATGTGTTCAAGGGCCATTTCTAGAACACATCAAGAACACATCTGTAACGGCCGGGAACATGTTCTAAATCTGTTACATTTTTGAACACGTCCAGACGCGTTTTGACATGTTTGTGGGATATAAAACATCCCTACATTAGCAATGGAATAGTACTATGCCGATTCTTTGAATATGTATTATTGTTATTAGATGGACCAATCAGCGCTCAGATGATTAGCCGATTAGCCAATCACAGCTGAGCGCTGGTTATTTGGCTCGTGCGCGATCTGATATCTCTCTCTCTTCGTCCTGCTTGTCAAACACAACAGACGTGTTGTGGTGTATTGTCCGCCGTATTTTGTATCTTCTATTATTTGGAGCATGTATGATTTTCGTAAATAAACGACCAACTTTGGTATAGAAATCAACTAGAATGTATTAAAGACTCTTCCTTCTCAACGTAAGAATCAACTCTTACAGCTGGTTAGCAGCGGTGGCGAATTCATCGGAATGACTGGTTGAAAAAATTGAAAATTGCAAAATTTTCTTTCATCACCACGTGGGACGAAACATTTCATCGTTAACGGGACATTTTTTCTCATTTTGTGTTGGCATACGTTATAAAGCTAAACACACGAGTATCAACCGATGCTCCATACAGAAGAGGCGACGGAAGAAGTTCTCCAGTTTTTGATACACGTTATATTTTCGAAAACAAATGCTACCTAGCATTCAGATGAGGGATTGAGAACTCTGGTTTTTGCCATAAGTTATATTGTGCAAAAACGGATGCCAGCCGGTGTCCTTCAGATGGGATTTCCAGAATTCATCGATATTCCTATAGCCCGTGTCCAGGGTGCTGCTAAAACCCGTTCCCAGGGTATCTTTTGCCTAACCAAGGGCGCCTGTAATAGCTGAAAATCTGCAAGTTTCTGACTGCTGTAAAAGAACATTTGCACAAGTTTGCGGGATTCACTTCAAGTCCGGCTGACTGCTGTAAAAGAACATTTGCATAAGCTTGCGGGATACACTTCAAGTCTTCAGGACGTTCTGCGACTGAAAGGATTTGCGTGAACTTTTCTCTATCTATGGAACATTTTTGTTTGTTTTGGACATAATATTTTGCCTGCCTGTGCCGAATACAGAAGATTTTAAAGGTGGATTGGTAAAGGTAAAGAAATAATATAATTCGATAAATGCATTGATATTATATCCGGAAGCAATAAAATGCTAAGACTTTCGACCATACATAACAATACTGTGATAAATTTAATAAATTGTGTATAAAACCTTTCGGCATTATAAAATTAAAACGAGAGATTTAATTAGCCTGCATTCTCCTATATAAAATTAAATTTGTCACCCATACAAATTGTAAAATCCTGTAGGTATTTGCCTACAAAAGTTGAGTGTTGTTGCACCTCAAACTCAATTGTTGATGCTTTTTAGGCTATTCCCCAAGTCATAGCGTTTTGACACATTCTTTGCCCGTATTCACAATTGAATGAATGATCACGAATAGTATTTGTGGTTATCATCCCCAGGTGATTAATTTTTTTTTCATGGTATCAATCCCTATTGAAATTCTTTTGGGAGTTAGGCCTGCTGAGCCTACATCTGTACATGTACAGGAGAATTAATTTTGCCCTCAACTGTACAAATTCTTTTGTCAGAAAAATTAAGAGAGGTGAACCTCTTTTATCCAAGGTCATTGGGCCTAGACACAATTGTCAACAAAGTCCATCTCTTTGACATTATTGTTGTATTCGCCATATTATAAATTGTGTTTGTTGACGATCTACGTATATAATTTATCAATCAGATCAGACTTTCAAAAAAATTGTGTACTTCATCCTTACAATTAGTGATGACTATTGATACATATGTCATAACAAGTTTGATTGATCTTCAATGTTTTATGTGTTAACATTTATGTATATTGTGTGATTTATTTTTGTTGTGATTGTAACGTTTTGTGACTATTTGCAAATTTTGGTTATAGTTATACATTGAATTGTGGTTAATATGGTACAGTTCATAGCCAACAATAATCTGTCCACAATCAGTATGCCACCACCACAATTTAATCCACTGTATTTACTAAATACCTTCAATGGTAAACAGGATTATGACTTTAGGCTTTTGTGTCGTCATGATCGTGAACTTGAAATTGCTGGTCAAAATTATCCTGTTGGGTCTCCAACACTTGTCAATGTTATTCCTACTCCTAGTCATTCATCATTTCATGTAAGTAGAAGGAGATACTCATCTCCACATGATAGGAGGTATTCAATCTCCAAATGATAAGTGGAAGGAGATATTCATCTCCACATGATAATGGATGGAATTATACATCTGTTGTAAACAAATTAATTTGGTGTTTGTGTAAAGTTAAAACAGTTACCGGTAACTTGTAACTTGTGTGTAAGGTTAAACAGTGTTTTTAAATTATTTTTGAAGTAGAGAAGGAGATAATTTATTTATCTCCACATCATAATAGATGGAGATATCCATCTGTTGTAAAGTAAGCTAAATTTTGTATGTAAGGTTAAAAACTGTGTTTTTAAGTTTACATCTACTACATTGGTGCTGGTTTGCTTTTGTTGTTGTTGAAATGCGCGTGCTTATGTATTTAATGATTAGTTAATGTCATTGTGTGATAACATTCGTGTCATACAAGTTTGAATGTTGATGCGTTCAAAATATATTAGTGATTTGATTGTTCACTGAAATTAATTTAATTTGCTACTTTTGTATAAAACTGTAAAGTTTGTGTTTATCAATTGACGTATCTTTTGAGTTCTCACAGCAGATTTAAGCTTTTACCTTATTACAGCTATACAATAGCCGGTCGAGGTTGTAATCTGTTTGTTTTGGTCAGTGGAATGCGCAACCATTGTCCGGAAATGTGTGGGTTGTTGGGAAGATGTTTCTTTTGTTCAATTTAAACTGTCGGTTATTGTTTACAATATGTAACCAGAGAGGTGTGATTGACACCTCCCTAACGTAACCATATCCATGCATAGCTTACAATCATAGGATTATGGTTATGTACCACCATCGATTATCTATGGTACCACAAGCAAGGTTAAATTGATTCTATAACTTAGGATTATTTTAATGGTTATTCCAGTTACGTCAGTGGCGGATTATGTGTGATGTGTTTATCATGGATACAAAATGTCCATGAAAAACAAGACATTTGATCTTGTTTTATAAAATAATGTTTTGGGTATACGGTATATGATTTGATGTGGTGAATGATATTGTAATGTAGGGATTTATGTATTTGTGAGGGTCTTGACTAATATATTTTGGTGTGGTGAATGATATTGTAACGTGAGGGATTTATGTATTTGTGAGGGTCTTGACTTATGTTTTGATGTGGTGGAAGATATTGTAATGTGAGGGATTTGTGTATTTGTTAGGGATTTGTGTTTGACATGTTATGAATTTGTGGATTTGTGTTTGACATAAGTTTATTGTAACTATCTTTTAAGCTGTCAGTAATTGTAATGTAATCACATTACAAGCTTCTAGTTATGTGAACATTCTTGAATGGATTTTATTATCTAATTTTGGAATATAAATTTTTTTTGAATTTTATTTTCAAATTTCATTCTATATTGTGTACTTTGCAGAAATTGACAGGATGACACAATATGTTTGATCCTTTGGTTTTATGTAACTTGGATACTTCCATGGTCATTTGAAATGTGTATGAGTTAACATAGTAGGGTTATACTACAGTCATATTTTGTATGAGATACGAAATAAGACCAGCGCTTCTCGGTGCTCCTATTGTATTAATAATGATTCACAATATTTCACAATGATAATTTTATTTTTTTCACTATAAAGGTTGAATATATGAATCTTCCCAGTGTTACGTGGTAGAATGAGATATCTTACAATTGTAACTCTGTATGTCATGATTTGTATAATGTATCTACTATGCATTGCAGAAAATGAGGCAGTTCCTACAAATATTCTTATTGTACTAAATACAGTACGTTCACGGTTTGTTGATGAATATACAATGGTGGTGAAAATTAAAACTTGAGATATTTACCATATTTCTTATTTGATTTCTTACACTTACATGTAGTGTTGAAGTGAAATGTTTTTGGACCAAAAGAAATTAAGATTACCCATGTGATGCATTGTAACAACAACACAAAAAAAAATTGTTGTTTACACACATGTATATATCAAGATTCATTGGTGATGAGTAACATGACTTTTACTTTCATGTATGGCCTATCCAATTGTTTGACATGGAAAAAGAATCTGTCTGATGTCAAACTTGTTATGACATGGTCATAATATATCATGGTCATAATATATGTCAATTTTTCCATTGACATTTCTTCCACAAATAAAATTTGTGGGTAGCCACAAAATTTTTTTTTTTTTTTTTAATTTTAAATATTGACATGAGAAAGAGTGTTCTGTGTGGACGAGAGTCCACGGCATTTGGATTGTTTCGGCGATAATTTTTTTTTACTGAAGTGAATTGTCTTTTCTTCCATACATAAAATTTGTCGATAGTCACAAATTTTTTTGTGATTATGCTATCATTGTTGATATGGTCTTGGAACATCATAGTTCAAGTAACAATCTTGATGGATGGATGTCAGTGTTTCCTACAAATGACATTCACCTCAAATTTTGTGTGGTCAATGTTGACAAATGGTATGTTTATTATGGTTTATTTATTTAAGATGTGGTAGACATTGTATAAGTTGATTATATGATTTAAGATAATATTTATTTTTTTGTGTGTGTGTGTGTTTAAAAAAAATAAATGTAATTTGATAAATTATTCGATTTAAGACTGAACATTTGTTCGATGAGAGTGAAGTTATAGGATATTCTCATCTGATAACTGTTTATATTTCAATCGGATGATTGTTTTGATAGATATTATTATGTACAACAATTATTTGTTATATAAGTAAATGCATATAATTTTTGATAAGTAACGGTGAGGACACCTTCTTCAAAGAAACATAGTAATGTGGGATATAAAACATCCCTACATTAGCAATGGAATAGTACTATGCCGATTCTTTGAATATGTATTATTGTTATTAGATGGACCAATCAGCGCTCAGATGATTAGCCGATTAGCCAATCACAGCTGAGCGCTGGTTATTTGGCTCGTGCGCGATCTGATATCTCTCTCTCTTCGTCCTGCTTGTCAAACACAACAGACGTGTTGTGGTGTATTGTCCGCCGTATTTTGTATCTTCTATTATTTGGAGCATGTATGATTTTCGTAAATAAACGACCAACTTTGGTATAGAAATCAACTAGAATGTATTAAAGACTCTTCCTTCTCAACGTAAGAATTCACTCTTACAGCTGGTGGTGTAAGAATTCACTCTTACATGTTCTTGACGTGTTTTCTACGCGTCGATGTGTTCTGTAGTTTTTGCAGTGTAGGCCCCACTGTAAAGGAATGAGTAAAGGATAAAGATAGGTGTCAACAATGATGAACTTGCCCCGACCCCGCGGCAGGTTCGTCCATGGTCTCATAATTAGGCTTCATAAAGTAGTATGTATCAATTAGATATACACAAAGCTTGTTATGCAATGGGATTTTCTTCCAAAATAACATTTTAAAATCCACAATTTAAGGGTGGGATCATTTTTACGGAATATGCTCGTTTAGATTTTTAAAATTATAATGAATACCACATTTAAGAATATTATCTTCTAATTAGACTAAAACCCTGAGAATTGACCATTATATGTTAACTGGTCTGCTTTTTGGATTGTGCGATTTTTTGACCGTGCGAGAAAAAAAATTGACCTCAGCCCCCCCCCCCCCCCCCCCCCCCCCCTGAGAATTGACCATTATATGTTAACTGGTCTGCTTTTTGGATTGTGCGATTTTTTGACCGTGCGAAAAAAAATTTGACCTCAGCCCCCTCCCCCCTCATTATTTGTTGGCATGTCAAATTACAGCAAAATGTTTACATATTTTTCTAGTTTCAATTGTCATTTTGAAGAAGAAAAAAGAAGAAAAAAACCTGTGAGGTCCGGTTGCCTGTAGAACCTGAGACGATTATATCGTCTCAGTGTGGAAGGGTGTGTTTTTCGTTGCTAATGGTGCTTTGTACTGCTAAATTAACCTATTTGTGTATGTACGGTATTATGGGGGCACAGCAATAAATATACCGCCCATTGGATTACGTGTAATATAGAGCTAAAACTTAAAAGAGTCGCGATTTTGGGTAGCCTGTCTGAGCGTAGTCCTATCATAGGCTTGGTAACTCTTTTGGAATGTCTCCAATGCTTTATTCTAACAAACAAATATTAAAATTTCATAAAATCGTCAAGAACAGATACCCCTTCCAATTAGATTTTACGATATGATCATTTAAACCGCCCCCCCCCCCCCCCCCCCCCCCCCTATTTTCAGCCCGACGCTCGCCTTCTGCCGCCTCCGAGAGCATGTTCATCCACACGTGATAAATTTTGGTACAATCGAAAATCATTATTTTGCAATATCCTGAGCAAAGTACAAGAGATTATCTTTCATTTTAATTATAAAATGCTATCCTCACGCCAAACTTATTCCCAAAGGACCCCAATTTATCACAACCTCGGGGTGGGGGTGGGGGGGGGGGGTTGCCGGAACTTACTACTATTACACAAAACGAGGAGTGATTTAGTGCTGTGCGTGCGCCCTTATGCATTCGATGATTAAAAATTGCTTATTTTCGAGACTTCAGATGTTTGTCTTTGTGACTAAAAATACTGAAATAAATCGCATAATAGCTGTATTAAATAGATACTAATACATTTAGAATTTAACATTTTGACTACATACGACCACAATTTCAGTACCCTACACTGCAAAAACTACAGAACACATCAGACGCTTCACAGAACACTCCGACGTGTTCTACACATTCAGGATGTGTCGGAAGCGTATCCAAATGTAACAGATATAGAACATGTTCATATGTTCAGATGTGTTTTGTAGATGTTCTAATGTGTTCTGTAGGTGTTCTAGATTTTTTGACGCATCACCATGTGTTCTGCATGTGTTCAAGGGCCATTTCTAGAACACATCAAGAACACATCTGTAACGGCCGGGAACATGTTCTAAATCTGTTACATTTTTGAACACGTCCAGACGCGTTTTGACATGTTCTTGACGTGTTTTCTACGCGTCGATGTGTTGGGATCATTTTTACGGAATATGCTCGTTTAGATTTTTAAAATTATAATGAATACCACATTTAAGAATATTATCTTCTAATTAGACTAAAACCCTGAGAATTGACCATTATATGTTAAGGGATCACGTCAAAACTCGACCGCCCGGCAACCGCCGGTTACGGCCGGTTCCGTTCGGTTCTCACTAAACGTGTCGTCTGTTATAATATACACACATAATGAGGTCAAATAGTAACACTCTGGTGAACACGACCGGTTGAAAGTGCCTCGTCACACACGTGAGCAATAACATCTTGAAGTAATGGCTCTTTTAAGACTTAAGACTGTGTATTTTTAAAACCCAGTCGCATCTCGGGGATGAAGGTTGGAGAAATCATTTCATATTTGGTCCACACATCAGTTATGATGAACCATCTCATATGATGGTGATAAATCTTTCATCGCGAGTCCCAGTGTTTCTAGATCAAAACACCCTAAATTTGCCAATTTCGACAATTTTAGCCTATCTTCAGAAATGGGTAGTATTAGTTTAAACCCTCCAACTTCAAAACGGTTTTGCACAAGACACTTACACTGCAGTATCATCTTAAGATACCTATAGAGTATGTAACATGTGCATTACATTTTGTTTAGCTTCTGTAACTTTTGTTTTATAACGGGATCAAATTTGTGTTTTCATGAAAAATAGCTCAAATTATGTGTCAAATTAAAACGGGAATTATTTTACGTCAAGTAACCAATTTTAAAAATTCATATATTAATGCAATCTATACATATTAATCTTCAACATATAAAAAATCACCGTTGGCTTTTTATTCCTACAAGTCGCTGTGTGACGTCAAAGTTACGTGTGTATATCACTCTATATAAAATGTTGGAACATGAATGACGCATAGTAGATCAACCATCTCGGTCATATGAGGGATGAAATGTTGTGTTTCAACGTGTATCTAACTAATTAATATATCCCATCTGATAACAATCTTCAAATCCAAGATGGCCTCCAAAATGGCCGCCATAATTGCCAAAATACATATATGAATGCGCATATTGAATTCCATACACTAAAGTATGCAGTTTCAATGCCTATGATCGAAATGCCTGAAAGGAGACACTAATTTAAAACGTTCTTGAGGATTCTTTACCTTCCATGATGGCCGCCGATCATGTCAAAATGGACATTAAATGGATGGAACAATGATCATTTTTTTGTTATAACTAGATCTTCCTTAAGACTAGAGTTTAACAAAACGAATACGATATCGTTATTATGTATTTAAAAACGGAATTATTTTACGTCAATTAATCAATTTCAATAATCTACAAATCAGTGCTGTCTATTCATATTAACCTTTAAAATATACATAATCATTATTACAAGCTAAGCTTCAGCATCATTGATGCTCTCGTTCCTACATATCGTTGTATGTAAGTCCTAAAAAACCATGGTACCATACAGATACATGTGGCCAGTGGCGTAGCTCGGGGGGGGGGGGCAGGGGGGGCAGGGGGGGGGGGGGGCAGGGGGGGGGGGGGAAATGCGAAGACACCGAAGACATTTCAAGCATTCATGGCTACATTCAGCATTTGGTGGTCTGACGGATAAAACCCATTTGTGCCCCCCGCCCCCCCCCCCCCCCCACCCCCTCTAAAAAAAATTAAAAAGAGGGAAAAAAAGAAAATAGGGGGAAAAAATGATAAAAAACCTAGATTGCGTGCAGGGTTCTGGTTATGTGTGGGTATATTCAGCACAAATAGTCAAATATAACAAATATAAGGCAAAATTGTACATGTACTGTGCGGGTTTTTTTTGACCGTGCGAAATTTGTTGACCTCTATTCTGTGGTCATTAATCACTTGCCATGCTTGAATCACAATATCTCTCCCAATTCATATCATAAACCATTATTTTGTTTTCCAATGGACAATGGACACTAACAGCAATGGATACTATACCAGTATGTCATTAATAGGTCACCGAAGACATTTCAAGCATTTCATGGCTACATTCAGCATTTGGTGGTCAACATATATAGTTATTTCAAGATACCCATGATTAGTTATATGGTGCCTAAATATTATACTGTATAACGATATTATATAATCCATTTGTCAAAAAAACCTCGTCTTACAGAAGATAGGTATGACAAAAAAGAAGCTTTGTTTCAGCCATTTAATGTCCAATTTGACATATCGGCGGCCATTATGGAAGCTAAAGATCCTCAACATGCTCAAGAATGTCTCTAATGTGTGTCTCCTTTCATGCATTTCGAGCATAGTCATTGAAACTGCATAATTTAGTGTATGGAATTTAATACACACGTTTTTTATGTATTTTGGTGATATGGCGGCCATTTTGGAGGCCATCTTGGATTTGAAGATTGTTATCAAGATGGGATATATTATTTATTTAAATGCACGTCGTAAACACGACATTTCATCCCTCATATGACCGAGATGGTTGATACACTTTGCGTCATTCATTTTCCAACATTTCATTTAGAGGATATACACGAGTAACTTTGACGTCACACAGCGACTTGTAGGAATAAAAAGCCAACGGTGATTTTTTATATGTTGAAGATTAATATGTATAGATTGCATTAATATATGAATTTTTAAAATTGGTTACTTGACGTAAAATAATTCCCGTTTTTAATTTGACACATAATTTGAGCTATTTTTCATGAAAAACACAAGTTTGATCCCGTTATAAAACAAAAGTTACAGAAGCTAAACAAAATTTAATGCACATGTTATATACTCTATAGGTATCTAAGATGATACTGCAGTGTAAGTGTCTTGTGCAAATCGTTTTGCAGTTGGAGGGTTTAAACTAAAACTACCCGTTTATGAATATAGGCTAAAACGGTCGAAATTGGCAAATTTAGGGTGTTTTGATCTAGAAACACTGGGACTCGCGATGAAAGATTTATCACCATCATATGAGATGGTTCATCATAACTGATGTGTGGACCAAATATGAAATGATTTCTCCAACCTTCATCCCCGAGATGCGACTGGGTTTTAAAAATACACAGTCTTAAAAGTGTCAGTTGACAACCAGTACAATACAGCTATTGATTTTCGCTGGGGTTGGCTTTTTCAATCTGTTTATAGCTCAATTAACTTTTTAAAATCAATACCGAAAGTCTATGAATGTTTTTTTTTATAGAACGATTATAGAGAGAGCTATTATGACCGCAAAGTAACAGATTGATAGTGTAAATTGGTCAGATTACAGCATTAAGTCAACCGGCGGTTGTTCAGTGTTGCATGCGCGAATATTCATATACCAGTAAAATATTTGACCTGCAAGAACCGGGCGGAACCGCCCGTAACCGGCAGTCAACGGGCGGTCGAGTTTTGACGTCTCCCCTAACTGGTCTGCTTTTTGGATTGTGCGATTTTTGACCGTGCGAAAAAAAATTTGACCTCAGCCCCCTCCCCCTCCCCCCCCCCCCCCCCCCCCCCCCCCCCCCCCCCCCCAGGTAGCTATTTGTATAATTAAAAATAGACTACAGGAGGTGAATTACAATTTTGAAATTATACAAAATCTTAATCATGTAAATCACCATTTAATTGCGAACATGCCCCATCATGAAAGGGCGAATGTGCCCCATAGCACAAAAGTACATTGACCCGGTAACCACGCATGTCCCACATACAATGACCGCATCAAATCTATAACTTATCCCATACCTACTTAATGATGATTTACATTAAAATCTTCTGTACGTATATCTTAGAAAAAAATCAATATCAAAAATGGAAGAAAACCCATTTTTCTGATGTAAAATTTGTTTTTTTGATGATCGCAACAAACAGCGGAACATATTGTGTGTTTGTCAAATTCAACCAGTCAGTGGCCGCAATGATGAGAATCACGTGTTGGGCGAACCTGCCCCTAGGGTGTACACTCCCCGATCTCCCCTTTCCTATACATGTAGTCGCATTTATATTCTCTCATATATTTGGTAACCCTATGTATTTAAAGACCAAATTTATAGATGAGGTGACCGTTGTTTACATCAGTAGTGTTTACATATTGATTAGCGCCTGGTCTAAAGACATGCTAGGGGTACTAGTCCATGACTACTGCATACATCATACTATATAGCAAAACACACATCACTGAGCGCCAATTTTAAAAGCACATGCCCTTATGGTGCGCACGCAAACCGCCGGGCAACCAGATTTAGTACCTGGTCTCTTATCGCTTAGGGTAGGGATGCATACCATGACTTCTGCACTATTACACCGTAAGCATGGTAAGTAATGATCAATCAAGTGTGAATTAAAGCACCGTTCCCTGTAGGTGCGCACGCAAACCGCCGGGCACTACGTCACCGGTCACACCATCTATATTGATGTATTATAATAGCACTACTTTCAATTATGTGAAGGAAAAGTTGATTTATAATAAAATATAAAATGTTTCACAAAATATTTGTTGTGTTTAGGGCATTGAATCTAGGCCAGAGTTCCTGACGGTATGAGTATGACGTGTGTTGTGTTTGTATTACAGAATTATTGTCGTTTCCAAGTACAACCTGCACTTGATGTGACCTTTAGATACAGGGAAGTTCAAACAAACTTTTGTAATAGATTTTGAAATTTCTACTACCTCATGCCCCCTCCCTCCCATTCATGATTAGGGGTCCTAATGATCGTGTTGATGAAATGGTTCCTATAACAACAACCTTGGATAAAGGGGGAGGCTGGGGATGAACACTTTTTGATTATTTTGTTTTGTCTTGTCTCGTCTTGTGTCTTTTCTTGTCTTGTGTTTTGTCTTGCCTTGTGGGGTTTTTTTGTTTTGTTTTGTTTGTTTTGATTTGGTTTGGTTTTTGTTTTGTTATGTATTTGTTTGCATAGGCCTATGTCTTTCATATTTTTAATACAAATAATAGGATTAAGTGTAATTTAGGTGTTTGGTGGTTTTTTTAAGGTAAAAAGTGCGTTTTTCTTAGTTTCAAATTTCAATGATAGTAAAACTACTCATAAAACATTGACTACAGTGCTTTTTGTACTGCGAATTTTTGTGTCCGTGCGAGGTGACTGACTTGGAAAACATTTGGGGCAACCTTTTACGAAAAAAACCCGCTTCCGGTAAAAAATCGTGAAAACTCACCCCCTTGGGCAAAAGTGACTGACGGCCCTGAAGGTGTATGATCCGATCACTTTTTTGGGGCTATGATTTTATTTTCACATCAAGATATATTTTGATATCAGAAGAATCCCCATATTTTTCTCATTATATATGTATGTCTAATATTAGGGGCCAGAAATGTTCCATTTAGAAATTATACGCTAAAATGTGGTGAATTACTGCCAAAGGTGGTTAACCACCAACCAGTTTGTGTAGGACGCAATGGGCAAATGTTTTGTGACCTTGTGCTTCTAAAAATAGAACCATTGGAGTTATGCAACTCAAACTTTGGAATGTGCCAATTTACCTTTCATGTAAAATAGAAAACATCAAGTTGAAAATCTGGCCAGCAATCGGAACATCTACCTTTAAACTATGTGACACACTTTATTCATGATGCGGTTTTGTGTATGATACATATCTTTTGATATAACATTACCGTTCGCGTTATACACATTAAACTTTGACAAAACTTCTATGACGTATTTGTGATTCCCATTCTGTATCAAAGTTCACGATTGGTAATTCTATGAAAATATATAAATATTGAATCATATTTAATTTTGATAAACTCACTTCCTTATCAAAATCCATGAACTTTATACAGACAGATGATCACGACAAGAGAATATTTTTTGTCAGGGTTTTATTATTATTTTCCCCATTGCATGAACATGATGAAACCTTTTTAAAGTCTAAATGTGACAGTTTGCCCATGTTTTAAGTTACACAGCTCTCGCTGGAAATTTTAAAGCATGTTTTTATTTTATTTTAAAGTCGGACATGTGCAATAATCATGATAATGTTCTAATCATCAGTTTGATCAGTTGGGGTTGGGTTTTTTCTAACTGTCGTCATAAGAAAACTATTTTATAGGCTTATACTGAGATGACACTGAGATTGTTACGGTTGCAGTGATTTCACTCATATATTTACGGCCTAGTGAAATAGTGGAAGTCTTGTTTTTGATATATACAAACGGTGTATAGTTGTTTTGTCCAGGGCGGGTACTCAACCTTGACCGGTGATCATAGAACACCTCCAAAATGGGGTCATTGTCAGTGGCGTACCCCCCCCCCCCCCCCTCCCCAACATACAGCCTCAGCCAATCACATATACCCTACTGAAATTGGTTTCAACAGACCCCAGTGACCAGACCAGAGACAAACTGCTCAAATTAAAATATATAGTACCTGAGAGTTGAGACGAATATAATTCGTCTCAGATAGTAGTACAGACTGGCTCCCTTCGTCTCCCCTTCCCTCTCTTTTCCCTATTTGTTTGTTGTTGTTGATTTTATACCGGGGGGGGGGGGGGGCGCACAAATAAATGTACTACAACTTTGTTTTCGGTTAAAAGTCACGGGTTATTAGTTAGTATCCAATCGATTTTGATTTTGATTTTTTTTCTTCAAATTGCGGTGAAGATATTTGCCTGTTTTACTAATGCATATCTATAGGATCTGTTATACCGATTTCTGATTTTGAATTATCTCAGCATTGAAGCACCTGGTCAGGATCGTTGTGTGTAAAAGGTATACGGACCGGACCGATGCAATTATAATGGCACTCACCAGCACCAAGTATAGGCATACCTCGTATGATATCTGCGACAGATACATTGAGAGAATTATTTGATTTAAAGATATATATATCCAATTTTGGGACGCATTGACATTTGGGAGCGTATACCTCCCCATATTTGAATAAAATGGCCTTTTGAAGGCTGGTTTTCTAACTTTTTTGTGGACAATTCGGGCCTACCCTCCTCCGTTTAAAACCTCTGCAGTGGCCGCTGCACTATAACTTAAGTATAACCTCAACAAATAAATGTGTGTCTGTGTCATTATATGAAGGAAATAGATACCTCCAAAAAATATGCTAAAAAGATAGGCCTTCTGATTCTGAACGCGGCGTGAAGGTCCGTACCTAATACCCGTAATCCAAAGACTGGGTAGCAGTGGCGTAACCAGCGGGGGGGCAGGGGGGGCGGGAGCCCCCCCACTTGGAACCCTTGCCCCCCCGCTTGCCCCCCCAAATGAAATCAAGTACGGCTGTAAATGAAAGGAATCATGGAATTATGATGGTCAAAAGTACACATATGAAAAAATTTCGCGCGCTACCCGCGCATATGTCTTCCCAAAATTAGATATTCTTTGGTTACAAGCTTGTTTAGAGCCAAAATGTAGCTCAATCGTCCAAAAAATAGCTGTTAAGTCGAAAAATTTCGCGCGCTACGCGCGCATCTCTTGACTCAAAAAAAATTACGAGCCCCCCCATTTAAAGTCACTGCCCCTTCTTGCCCCCCCAAATGAAAAAGTCTAGTTACGCCACTGCTGGGTAGTTCACAGCAGAACGTACCGATGTAGGAAGTAACCCACTAAACTTGTGGTTTGGGTTTACTGGGTGAAGTCCACAGGCGCTTGGGAAACCCCACTGATGATATCAATTTGAAAACCACATCCGTGTCTGCGTCACGTCATTGAATTGGCCGGCTATATGCTAGTCTGCTTTAGTATACCTTTTTCTTGTCACTCTATGAACATGTACCGATAGAGGGCTCACTACCCATGGACCGCTCCCCATCCTCTGATCTCACCCCCGGGAAAAAAACTTGTATATGGTCGGTTCTCGGATGGGAAGTATCAGGGGGTGTTGTTCGATTGTGTGACAGTGAAATTATACAAGGCATACGAGTAGACTAGCTATATGCTGAAGCTATTCCATTTTGTATATGAAATATGAGGTATTCTTTACTTGTTGCCAAATAAAATTTGTTATTTCGCGACATCTCTCCTCAGTAGGCCTACATTTGGGTTTCTATATCAAATTGCGTCAGAAATTATGTTTTTTAGCTTCTAGAAGTGAAGCAAACATGTTTTTTCTTGGCTTAATAATATTTTAAATGCTTCATATCTTCATGAAATGTATACGAGGTCATTATGCCAATCTTTCCTAATACTCCACAGTATAGCTAAAAAGAACTGATTCCAAAGTGCGTATTCATTGACTCATAAATTAGTGTTTAGTGAATGTTAGACTAAATTAGCTCCACAGACTCAGACACGTACGCAGACCACCTTTCACCTAAATCAACTCATCAGTGGTCGAATGTTTTATACTATGTGACGTCATGCACAAAAAGAGCATAAAATCACGTAACTGCCTGGTCTATGTTTCACTTCATTAGTTTGCCAGTGAATTTCGACTGTTTTTACCACGATTCTATCCCGCTTCACAATGGAATTTCTCAGTTATATTATTACTCAGTATCTTGATCTGCGATTACTCTTGATAGTATCGACAACATTCCTTATTGCTGCACTACTCATGCAGAGGAAACCATCGATTACTCTACCTCCAGGACCCTGGTGCCTACCCATTGTGGGCTACCTACCAAACCTCGCTCTACATTCACGATGGTTCGACACTCCGACGCCAGCGGTGTTAGCTCGTCTTAGTCAGAAGTATGGCTCTGTGTTCAGCCTGTACCTAGGCGATCAGCTTTGTGTGGTTCTGAACGATAAGGAAGTGATCAAAGAAGCGTTCATGAATCCATATTTGAATGACCGACCTATCGCTGCTCATGTGAAAGATATCCAAGGTAGGAAATTATACAAAACCGAGAGAAATACGCCCATACATGTATAACATTTGTAACACTACTCAGATTAAGCCTTATTAGTATTAGATGTATGTAGGCCTTTGACAGGTATCCATTATTCAGGCCCGGATTATATTAAAATACATATCTGCCTACATTACGGTATTTTAATTAAAGGTGAACTAAGAGATGTTTCAGTTTGGGTTTTTTTACAAAATTTACTTATTATTAAGGATAATTATTATAATTAGCCATATTGTTGTTTCTACTCACAAAAAAACACCCGGCAAAACTTGATTAAAACAATGTTGAAATATGTTGAAATATCATCGCTATTATAACCCCCCCCCCCCCCCCACCCAATATGTGACCGGGTGGGGCTTCCCTCCCCCTCCCCATGTTTTGCATACACCCCGTGCGCGCAACCGCACAATTGGCACTAAAGCGCCAGCCAATCATCCAATGCCCAACACCAATTTACGCCACCGGGGAGACTGGTTCAATTCACAGTTGACGATACCGTATATAAACATTGCTACATACAGGGTGTCCCTTAAAAAGGTACACGTGTTCAACGTCATTGCCCTCATTGATTACTCAGTATTTGACTGTAATCTTTTTATAATCTAAAAGATAATTTAGTTGACTTTCAAATGCCGTTTATTTTAATTGTATTTACTTTCCTCAATCTCAAATGTATTGATCAACAACGAGCACTCAAGAAAAAGATGCTTTTAGGGGATGTGCCATTTTCATCTTTAAACATTTCGTATTTGGATTTGGTGCCTGTACGAACTTCAAGATAACTAAATAAGCTTTCGTACTCTCTTAAATCAAAATATGGAAACGTCAATCTTCAAGTTTGTGCTAAAACTAAAAGGGAAGGATAAAGTGAAATGTCAATATATCGTACTGAAATTTCAAATTTGACTCTATTAGATTGTCAATCTTGTAAGATCCTTTCCTGAGTTCCCTCAGCACAATCTTTAAGATTGACTTTTCAATCTTTTGATTTAAGAGAGTATGCAGTTTGTATTGTCGAATCTGCTTGAGTCTATCCAGAGATATGCTTGTTTGACCAATCAATGTGCCAGTTTTTGAAAGATATCATCCATGTGTAAATTTGCTGCTATATGTTTTATTACTCTGGCACGTGTGACAATGTGCACATATTATATGAATGCTATCTTCAGTAGATAGCAGAAAATTTGACTTTCTATGATCAACTTTAATCAAGCATATATTTCGATAAGATAAAGCAAATGAGACAAAACAAACGGCATTTAAAAGGTAGTTTGGTCATCTTGAAGCTCAGTTAAACGTCACTTAGTAAATACTGATTACTACATGAAAAAATGACTCTTTCCATAAGCTTTTTTTTCATACAACCCGTTTTTAGATGGGGTTTTTTATTATGTGATCTTTTCAAGGGAACGCCCTCAATCCTCGAAAAAATATTGAAAGCAGATTTCCTTGCCGATCATAAATCGTACATACATTCCAAGTAACAGGGCGATACGATTCTTAATTACTTCAAAATCATGGTTTTAGAGTGAACATAAATTGTTGGACAACTTATTTTTACTCTATAAATTCACTCTTAAACCATGATTTTGAGGTAATTAGGAATCGTATCGCTCTGTAACTTGGAATATATTCATGATTTATGATCCGAAATGTAAATTTGTAAGAAAATCTACTTTCTAACAAAAATCATGAATAGAGGGCGCTCCCTGGAAAAGCTCCCATAACATGCCTTTAAGTACTCGTGATTGATCAAGCGTCACTTAGTAAATACTGATTACTACATGAAAAAATGACTCTTTCCATAAGCTTCTTTTTCATACAACCCGTTTTTAGATGGGTTTTTTTTATTATGTGATCTTTTCCAGGGAACGCCCTCAATCCTCGAAAAAATATTGAAAGCAGATTTCCTTGCCGATCATAAATCGTACATACATTCCAAGTAACAGGGCGATACGATTCTTAATTACTTCAAAATCATGGTTTTAAAGTGAACATAAATTGTTGGACAACTTATTTTTACTCTATAAATTCACTCTTAAACCATGATTTTGAGGTAATTAGGAATCGTATCGCTCTGTAACTTGGAATATATTCATGATTTATGATCCGAAATGTAAATTTGTAAGAAAATCTACTTTCTAACAAAAATCATGAATAGAGGGCGCTCCCTGGAAAAGCTCCCATAACATGCCTTTAAGTAGGCCTACTCGTGATTGATCAAGCGTATAACGGCATTCGAAAGCCAACTAAATTATCTTTCAGATATAAATATACTGAGTAATCAATGAGAGCAGTGACGAGGATCTAGGAGCACGTGCACCCTTTTTTAGAGGCACCCTTACAACCATGGAGACATTAGTTATTGCCATGGTGCCGTGTTCAGATTTACATATTCTTCTACAAAAATGTCTTCAAAGTATAACATTATTGTCTGCTTTATTCGTTTACAGATGTTGGATTAATGAATGCATCCGGGGCCAATTGGAAAGCGCAACGGGCATTTACTTTGGGAGTATTTCGTCGTTTCGGCGTCGGAAAAGACACTTTTGAGGATCAAGTATGCTCGGAAATAGATTACCTTCTACAGTTGTTTGAAAATAGCGCGTCGGCTGAATTTAACCCTACGCCGATGGTGTGCACGGCTATCTCCAATATAATGAGTAACATTACTGTTGCACACAGATACACTCACGCCAGCCCAGATATCAGGGAGCTTTTACACTTGGGAGATACCATATTTAAGTTGGCTGGCGAACCGGGGTTTCAGAAATATCGTGAAGTTCTTACGAAGCCTACCTTCGAAAGCCAATCAGAAACTTGTGACGACGAAACGACAATTTATGAAGATCGTCGATGGGCAAGTAAGCAGACGGTCGAAGCTCTACGAGTCTGGGAGTATCCAGTGTTTGCTGGACGTGTATTATTCCAAATTGCAGCGTACCGATTCCGGACTGAGTTGCCATATCAATGATAGTACCATTAGACAAACGATCGCGTCTCTTTTCATAGCAGGAACAGACACTACATCGTTTCAAATTATTTGGGTCATTATCTTCATGCTTCGATACCCGGACATCAAGAACAAAGTTATCGATGAAATTGACTTTGTAGCTGGTCGTGAACGACTTCCTAACCTTTCAGATAAGGCACGTATGCCATACACACAAGCCGTTGTACTGGAAGTGATGCGAATGACTACAATCATTCCAACAGGCGTTATGCATTCGGCTTCACAAGATACGACATTGTGTGGATACGATATTCCGAAAGGTACCATGATCATGAGCAACTTGTGGTGGGCTCATAATGACCCTGAGATCTGGACAGAGCCGAGCAAATTTGATCCGCAGAGATTTCTGGACAATTGCGGTGGTGTTGTTGGCCAGGACAAGATCGTCTCTTTCAGCGCAGGTAAGTTATATTCTGAGTAGCTTTTACACACAGAGTTAGTGTAAAGGCTAGTGCATTGCATTCAGCAGTTGCGCCAATGGGCTATTCCATTTGAAATCCATACACCCTCCATAAGGAAAACAGTACTTTAATAGTGTTTAACCTTCCAATATAGGAAGTGTGGATTTCAAATGGAGTTATATATGCGTGGGTTACTCATTTGACACTATGCTCCCTGTGTGGACAGATCATACCTTCTATATAGGGGGTGTATGAGTTTCAACTGGAATAGCCAAATAAGGATTAATGAATAAGTAGGCCTATAACAAGATTCCATGTCACTCACAGGGGAGGGACAATATACCGTAATAATTACAACAAAATATTTTGGGCCGTATTCTCGTACTAAACACGGTTTTAGCTAACTAAACGCGTGTCTAATAACTTAAACGTGAGTTTATCCTTTAAACGACGTGTTTAACAAAACACGATTTTAAACTCTGCAAATCTCGTTCCCAGAGTGGTCCTGCGTTGATTGTATACAGGTATTTAATTCATTGTGGCCCTAATGGGTTACAATAGATATCGACCGAATGCCTTAAATACACGTACTTTTAAGGGGGCTGTGCACCTTAAGGTACAGCCTCCCTAAAACTGCCGTAACTTCTTTATTATTTATTAAATCTATATAAAAGTATACATTTTTTTGCAGAAAAGGGTTCAATGAATCCAAACATGATCATGAAATTGACCATTTTGGGAGAAAATGATAAAAAACACGTTTTTGACCCATTTTAGGTTCTACAAAGATAACTCAAAATATATTTTGTTAAATTTTATCTAACTAGTTTTATTATATTCCTCATGCAATTCCCTAGGAATTGTTTTGTTTTTTTAAATTTTACTTTATTATTTTTTGAATTATCGACCAAAAAGTGCCAACAAATATGATTTTTTACCAAAAAACGTGATTTTCACGATTTTGGAGGTTAAAAATCATGTTTTTTAGCACTTTTTGGTCTATAATTCAAAAAATAATAAAGTAAAAATAAAATAAAAAAAGATTCCTAGGGAATTGCATGAGGAATATAATAAAACTAGTATGACACAATTTGGCAAAATATATTTTGAGTTATCTTTGCAGAACCTAAAATGGGTCAAAAAACATGTTTTTTATAATTTTCTCCAAAATGGTCAATTTCATGATCATAGTTGGATTCATTGAACCCTTTCTTTTATTAAGATTAAATGAATAATGAAGAAGTTACGGCAGTTTTACGGAGGCTATGCGAAGGTGCACATCCCCCTTAAAGACTACACGATCCGCACGGCAGCTTGCCGGTTGAGTGATCATACCCTGCAGATAGCATTCATATGTACATGTATATGTGCACATTGTCACACGTGCCAGAGTATTAAAACATAACAGCAAGTTTACACATGGATGATATCTTTTAAAAACTGGCACATTGATATTGTTTACTCATGGTCAAACAAGCATATCTCTGGATAGACTCAAGCAGATTCGACAAAACAAATGTACGAGAATTGCGCACGGTTTAGTTAAACGATGTGTCTTAAGTCAAAGTTAGACGCGTGTTTTCTGAAGTTGCCAAAATGGCGAAACAATTAAGTTATGTCAAATTGTGATAATTAAATGGCCGTAAAGACTATTTTACTTTATTTTAGTTTGCTTGAATACAGAGTAGCCATTTTCTAGTAGTGCTGGGGCGGTTCTCGGGTTGATAGAGGTTCTCGGACGGGAAGCAGACTATACTGGGCTCAGATAGGGTAGTCATGGTAGGACTAAATAAAAATATGACAATAATGTACGTAAAAATAATAAGATTATTGTTGCAATAACAAATTACTTTTCCATATTTTCAGGTCGCCGTGTTTGTCTTGGTGAGGGTCTAGCCAAGATGGAACTATTCTTGTTCGTCACCCGACTGCTACATCAGTTCAGTTTAGAAATACCTGAAGGATCCTCCGCACCTCGTTTGGATGGCATATTTGCTTTAAACTACACGCCTAAGCCGTTTACGATGATTGCTACGAAACGCGTCTAACCGGAGTTTCAGATAGCACTTTGCTCAGATAAACTACACCGCTACGCCGCTTTATATGAGGACTAGCTGTAACTGGACTGATAATAACGAACTTTAAGCCATGCATCTTTTAACTATACACTAAGGACCTAAGCTGTTTAATATTATAGAAATTCTCATGTATTTTTAACTCGCCACCCTTCTCCAGAATTTAACATGAGATTCAAATTAGCCTATATACACATGCCCCATAAAAAGCCTAACATTTTAAGGAAATCTCATAAGGAATTTAACATTTGACACTATATTATAAGTTTCAAATTAGCATACACATACCCCTTAAAAAGCCTACATTTTTAAGGAAATCTCATAAGGAATTTTACATTTGACACTATACAGCGTGTATCAAAAAGAACGCGACACTTTTTATCGAGAGCTGTACGGTCACAGTCTAAAAGTTACACAACCCCCCTGTTTAAGAATAAAAAGTTACATAACCCCCCCTATTTCAACAAATGAAAGTTACATGACCCCCCTATAGTTTACCCCCCCCCCCCCCCCCTCCAGCATAAATAATGAACGGTCCCTTATGGATCTTATTTGACCCCATATTTGACCCCGATGACCTTTTATGACCTCCAATGACCTTGAAAATGTAATCAGCAAAAGAACACACCACCCCCTTCCTACCATCAAGTCCCATCAAGATAGGCCTTACGGATATCGCGATACAACACGTCACAAAAGTTGTAAACATATTTGACCCCGATGACCTTGAATGACCTCCAATGACCTTGAAAATTATAAGCAAAATAACCTACCACCCCCCCCCCCCCCCCCCCCCCCCCCTTCTCTTCACCAAGTCCCATCAAGATAGGCCTTACGGATCTCCAGATATCGCGTCGCGTCACAAAGGTATTTCTTAGCACACGGCGGACGCCGGACAGAAATAGTGATAACATAGTACGTCTCATCCTGATTACATCAGGCGAGACAAAAACATGTTAATCGTCCAAACGTTCTAAAAAATTGGTGAGGGAGGCCCATATTATTTA
Source organism: Ophiura sarsii (assembly GCA_035610835.1). Classification (NCBI taxonomy): domain Eukaryota; kingdom Metazoa; phylum Echinodermata; class Ophiuroidea; order Amphilepidida; family Ophiuridae; genus Ophiura; species Ophiura sarsii. Next base: position 50,667,754 of record CM069448.1, read on the forward strand.
TTAATTGTTATTTTTGTTACTATTCATGTCTGTGTGAAATTCCAATTGCTGAAGATTTGTCCTCATGCCAAAAATAAACAAGAAGAGTCTTAAAAAAGACAAACAGCGCTCAGAAGGGGTGGGCACATTTAAATGAAGAGGAAAATGTGATTTAAGAGAAGTGAACGGTGTTACCAGTCACACCTTGAAACATGTATTGGTGTTCCGATATCTCTGACCTGGTTTTCAACTTGATGTTTTCTATAACACATGAAGAGTCATCCTTAACATAGTTGTAATTCACAGTTTGAGTTGGATAACTCCAATAGTTCTTATCATAGAAGCACCAGGTGACATGAAATTTGTCAATTGAGCACACAAACTGACCTTTACCATAATGGTTCTGGTTTCTCACTGAATCGGGCCTCTGTGTTTTGGTGTATCCTTGAAAACATCAAGTTGAAAATCGGGCAAGCAATCTAACGTCTACCTTTAACTCACTGCATTTTGGGCTATATAAATGGAACATATCAAACATTTCAAACATTTTCAGAAAATGAGAAAAATATGGAGTTTCTTCTGATATTAAAACATGTTGATGGGTAAAAAAAGGTGATCCGAACATCCACCTTTATGAACAGACCTATCACATCAAAGTCATGTAACGTTTTTCATTGAACTGCTTCATTTGTTTTGCCATGTTGCTGAGATGCCCGGGTGACCAAATTAGAGGTCCATGAATCTTCTTCAACATGTTCAACATTTTCATGCTATTGTAATTGTTTATTTCTATTTTTTTTTGTAATTATTAGTGTTAGTGTTATTATTATTATCATCATTATTATTATATTTTTTTTCGGGGGGGGGGGGCTTACTTTTGCTTACTTTTAAATGAAAGTTATTACTTAAATGAATGTATTAATGTATTATTGTATTAATGTATTAATGTATTCACTTTCACTTTTCACTTTTCACTTTTCACTTTTCACTTTTCACTTTTCACTTTTCACTTTTCACTTTTCACTTTTCACTTTTCACTTTTCACTTTTCACTTATTCTCTTATTCTCTTATTGACTTATTGACTTATTAACTTAGTAACCTAATAACTAATTAGCTTATTAATTTATTAGCTTATTAACTTAATAACTAATTAAAGGTAGATGACCCGATCACTTTTTCATAACACAGATTTTTCTCAAACATATGGAGATTTTCATATCATATGAAAGATCATATTTTTCTGATTAACATACTGAAATTTGACGGTCCAAATCAGTATGATTACGAAGAAATCGGTAAAATAACATCGAATTACCGCGAAAAGTGGTAACCACCAATATAGTTTGTGTACAACTCAATGGGCACATTTCACAGTATCTTGTGCGTCTAAAATAAGAACCATTAGAGTTATGCAACTCAAACTTTGGAATACGACTTTTTTGAGGATGACCTTTCATGTCAAATAGAAAACTTCAAGTTGAAAATCGGAACATCTACCTTTAAAGCTTATTAACTTATTATCTATTTATTATTTATTAATTAATTTATCAAGTTAATAATATGATTTTATACATACAGTTCATGCATTTATGAATTAATTAATTCATGCATTAATATTAATTAATTTCAATTAAAGAACTATTTTATTAATTGATCAACTTAATGATTAATACATTTATTATTTAATTAATATGAATAAATACATTCATTTCATGAATGTATACAACTGGAAAACCTGATGCAGTTCTGTACTTTGAATGTAATGGTTCCATGAAAATACATTTTATATTGCATTTTGTACACACCCTATAGATATAAGTTATTTCACTGGTCCAAGTCCAGCCATTATACCTAACGTGTATAATGTCTGTCACTACACCAGTTGACCTATAACCATATTCGAGTTCAGTAGTGTGTTTGACCAAAGATTTTCTGTACTAGAAAATCTTTGGTTTGACAGTACACTAACTGTCATTGTATTTCGATAGTATCCATGAGTATTGTTCAGATGTGTTAAACATATTGACTGCAAAGAAATAAAGTTCTTATGCAAACTGCTAAATAATGTGGACTACTAAGTATCATAGATAATATATAGTATTACACCCACTTTACTTGTAGGATAAGGAGGAATAAGGTCAGTATAGTTTAAACCCGATACATGGATATACAATCCCAAAATTGAGAGTTGATGATTGATGATGGACTTGATGATAAGGCCGTACTAATACATTGTACATAGTGAGTACTTTGGCCTAGTGCAGTCTAGGGATGCCTGTAAAAAGTCCCAGCTGTGCATAGATAATATATACCAAAATCAGCCATGTCTACTGATGTGATTGGGTGACAGGGATGTGATATAAGAGTTTGTTGGCAAAGGTGAACCAACTGAAACCAAGTTTAAATGGACGTTCAGCTGGCTTAATCTCACACTGTATTTGGATAGCGCAGTTCACATCAGGGAGACAGTGACCTTGCTAGAAATTAAGTTGATCTCTGCACTGAGCATAATGGACATATACCAGTACAGGTTTCAGAAATACTTTCAGTACAGCGCCCAAAGGCGCTGAAAAAGCCCTCATTTTTTTTCTTCTTCCTTATTTCCCTAGCCCTAGCCTGGAGAAATTGTATATAATGTGTATCAGTGTGTATAAATAATACTGAAACACTTCTCAAACACGTCTTAGGGACCGTTCATTATTTATGGTGGAGGGGGGTAAACTATAGGGGGGGTCATGTAACTTTCATATAATGAAATAGGGGGGTTATGTAACTTTTTATTCTTAAACAGGGGGGGTTGTGTAACTTTTTTAAAACTATATATAAAGATTGGGGTGATTTTAGAGGCTATTTTGGAGTGTAAATGCCTTTTTTCTGCGCTTCGCGCATATTTTCTTAAAACCTCAACTTCAAAAACAGTTACTATAGTATGAGTTTTCTTCTGGACAGCAAATCTTTTCTGTGCCTCGGACGATCTGTTGGAAAAACATCTATGTAGACCAAGAAATTAGAGCTACCGGGTGACTAAAACACGTTACAAGGCAAAATTATGTGTTCTTTTCCATGGGGGCAACATTCATGATTTTTTTAGAAAGTAGATTTTCTTGCAGATTTACATTTCTGATCATAATTCATAAATATATTCCGAACTACAGGGCGATACGATTCCTAATTACTTCAAAATCATGGTTTTAGAGTGATTTTACTAGAGTGAAAAATAAGTTGTCGCGCAGACCTGACAGTTTATTTTCACTCTTTGTATCTTACAAAATCCAATTTTATGATTTAAAAAAATGTAATTTATTGCATGCTTTTCACCTCATCTCACACAATAAAAAGAGGGCGCTATTCTGGGCATCATCAAATTCAGACGACGTTGGACATAGGCGTATTCACGAGTATTCAGGTTAAAATATGCGAACGAGGTTACCTGATCAAGTGAATGGGACGACCGCTTAACAACGGTTTAAATTCAAAAAATAGCATTTACAATTGGGATGATTAGCCATCCCGAACGGTTTTGGATTGGAAAATTTTTCTTCTAACCTATGATGAATTTTATGGGGTCATATAATCAAAATCCATTGTTACATTGAAACCAACGGAAATTCAAAATTAACGGCCGTTCGTAGCCACCGTCGTCTGATCAAATTATTGGCCGTTCAGATAGGGCACAAACAGAATTTGCCAACGTATCCGTGAACAAAATTCCAAAGGTATAGACTGCCCCCTTTAAGTATGTGACAAGTTGATTTTTTTCGGGGGGGGGGGGCGGTGTAAAAAGCTACTGGTTAGCAGGGGGGTCAAGTAATTTTCAGTTTCAGCTGTAGGGGGGTTAGGTAATTTTGACATAACGACTTTCGAATTTGTACCCCCCCCCCCCCCCCCTCTCTTTTCATGACAACAGTATACGAGGGGTATCAAAAAGTTCTTGAAATCACCCAGAAGTGAAGGAGCTATATTGATTAAATTTTGTCAGTGTAATCACTGGTCCTTAAAAACATTATGGTGCAAAAATGGTCTCATAAGTATGTTTACTTTCTTTACAGGTGGCGCTAGATGCCAAGGCCATGTAAATCAATGATGTCTTCAAACGGTGCTATGTACATGGCAAATTATAATGGTCCAAATAACTGATCCTTGTGGGACGCCTTCCAGAGGAGTATGAGGCTTATAAATGTTGTCATTTACAGATATAAATTGATACTTACGAGTGATAAATGACAACATTTGAAACAAATTCTAAGCCTAATATTCTTCTGGAAGGCGTCCCACAAGAATCAGTTATTGGACCATTATAATTGATCATGTACACAGCACCGTTTGAAGACATCATTTTTGTTACATGGTCTTGGCATCTAGCGCCACCTGTAAAGAAAGTAAACATACTTATGAGACCCTTTTTGCACCATAATGTTTTTAAGGACCAGTGATTACACCACTGACAAAATTTAAACGATATAGCACCTTCACTTCTGGGTGATTTCAATTACTTTTTGATACCCCCTCGTGGCCTCGTATAATTTAAGTTTTGACACAAATAAGAAAATTAACAAAAATATTATAAATTCTTAAACAATCTGTGAGGGCGGGGACGATAAACATGTTATTTATTTTTACTTGGCCTTTATAAAGCTAATGAATTAGGGTATCGTTTACTGTGTAGCGAATCATAGGGAGAAAGAAGAGGATATGCATAATTAACAGTTGTTGGTATGGTTGAAAATTCGGTTGAAAAAAAGACTTTCAGAATAATAAAATAACCTTTAAAACGACAAAGGTCCACTCTGGCTAGTTCACCCAGGGTGAACTGGATTACAACTGTTCATTTGATGACAGTTAAGATGGAGAAATCCCAACCTTGAGATATTACAAAAGGATCTGGCTTGTTAGAGTGGACTAAGCGTTTCTTAAAAACGAGACAAAATATACGTTTGAAAGATTATTATAAAAAAGTGTCACATGGAACATTATAAGACACATTTAAACAGTTTATGTTAACTGCTAATAAACGTATCTAAGCCCAGTTTGAGTGGTATAATTGCATTGACCTGCACAATATAACCGTTGAGGATAACTGCTAATGATCTATAAGCCAAGTTTGGGTGGAACATGCTTAAAACTAACGCCTTAGCTATTTATAACTGCTTAAAACTAATCACCTAAACCTTTATAACTGCTTAAAACTAAACACCAAAGCCGTTTGTAACTGCTTAAAATTAAACACTCAAGCCGTTTACAACTGCTTAAAATTAAACATCTAAACTATTTATAACTGCTTAAAACTAAACACCTAGGCCATTTATAACTGCTTAAAACTAAACAGCTAAGCCATTTATAACTGCTTAAAACTATACACCTAAGCCATTTACAACTGCTTATAACTAAACACCTTAGCCGTTTATAACTGCTTAAAACTAAACACCTAGTCCTAAGCTATTTATAACTGCTTAAAACTAAACACCTAGTCCTAAGCTATTAATAACTGCTTAAATCTAAACACTTGAGCTTAAAATTAAACACCTAACCCGTTTATAACTGCTTAAAACCAAACACCTAAGCCATTTACAACTGCTTAAAACTAAATACCTCGCCCATTTACAACTGCTTAAACTAAACCGTTTATATAAACTGCTTGAAAACTAAACACCTAGTCCTAAGCTATTTATAACTGCTTAAATATAAACACCTTAGCTGTTTATAGCTGCTTAAAACAAAACACCTAAGCCATTCAGAACTTATTAAAACTAAACATCTAAGCCGTTTATAATTGCTTAAAACTAAACACATAAGCCATTTATAACTGCTTAAAAATAAACATCTAAGCCATTTATAACTGCAAATGAATAACACAAACTTAAACACTCGATACACAAAGTCTCGATGACTGTATATGGTTTTGATGGTCTATTCTCTTTCAAGCCGTTTATAACCAATAACACTAAAGTTTGAAAGGCATTCTGCTTTTACACTTCCAGTATTTATTGCGACTGCTCCAAAACGAATTTTTACCCAGGTTTGGGACATTCCTCTCAATGTCATAAACCGAACCCTTGCCCTTAATTTTGAATATTTAACATTTTTAAAATCGGAAATACCCGAATGCCTGTTTGGTTCTACTACCTATGAGTAAGCTTATCACAAATTAGTCTGCGATTGTATGAGTAACAGGTTTATTCCGTGATGGGCTACGCTACCTCTTGTAGGATTAAAATCGCTTCCTAGGCACCACAGCCTAGCTGGTCTAGTGGTCATGACATTCGCTTTTGAACTGAAATGTCATGGGTTCGAATCCCAGTATCATCACATTTTTTTGTCTAATCTTTTTAATTCATTTTTTCTCAAAATGAGGACAAAGTTTCCAAGTCGGAATACTTACTACTAGACCAATTAGTGATAGATTTACTCATAGGTATCACCCCCAATTATACTAAGGTAAGTTTGTCTGCCACAATGCGACGAAAAAATAAAACTCTGTTCTATGGGCCCGACCCACCCATTTTGTTTAGAAATAGGTTTAAAAAAATCACGTACAAATGAAGAACGACCCGAATAAATTTGTTTGGCTTGTCAAAATACGGCAAGATTATTACAGATTTGTTTAATTTTTATGGTAATTTTCAAGAGCAGGAAAAACCCCCAAAAAACAAAACAACCAGACCGACCGACCCATCCATAGGTCCGTTTTCCCGTAGAACAGGGTTCCTTTTTTTCCTCTCCAAAACTTCTTTTTCGTGAAGTTTTTCTTCAAACAACAATAAGAAAGAAATCCATCACTCAAGAGACGCAAGCATTCAACATGGTACTATTAGATACATCTGTCAGAATTCAGTTTGTATTTCTTTTGGTTTTTTTAATTTCGTACATGGTGACGGTTCAAATTACAGGTGTACATTTGCTGGTAAGGTAAGGTGTCTAATCTTTTCTTTTTAATTCATTTTTTCTCAAAATGAGGACAAAGTTTCCAAGTCGGAATACTTGCTACTAGACCAATTCGTGATAGCTTTACTCATAGGTATCACCCCCCAATTATACTAAGAAGGTAAGTTTGTCTGCCACAAGGCACCGAACAAAATAAACCCTGTTCTACGGGCCCGACCGACCCATTTTTTTTAGAATAGGTTATAAAAAATTCACGTGCAAATGAATAAAGACCCGAATAATTTGTTTGGCTTGTCAAAATACGGCAAGATTTTTAAAGATATGTTTAATTTTTATGGTAATTTTTAAGGGGGAAAAAACCCAACAAAACACCAGACCGACCGACCCATCCAGAGGTCCGTTTTCCTCGAGAACAGGGTTTCTTTTTTTCCTCCCTAAAACTCCTTTTTCGTGAAGTTTTTCTTTATAACAGCAAACAACAATAAGAAAGAAATCCATCACTCAAGAGATGCAAGCATTCAACATGGTACTATTAGATACATCTGTCAGAATTCAATTTGTATTTCTTTTGTTTTTTATTTTGTACATGGTGACGGTTCAAATTACAGGTGTACATTTGCTGGTAAGGTTTAATCTTTTCTTTTTAATTCATTTTTTCTCAAAATGAGGACAAATTTTCCAAGTCAGAATACTTGCTACTAGACCAATTAGTGATAGCTTTACTCATAGGTATCACCCCCAATTATACTAAGGTAAGTTTGTCTGCCAAAAGGCGACGAAAAAATAAAACCCTGTTCTACGGGCCCGACCCACCCATTTTTTTTTAGAAATAGGTTTAAAAAAATCACGTACAAATGAAGAACGACCCGAATAATTTGTTTGGCTTGTCAAAATACGGCAAGATTATACATTGTTGAATTTTTATGGTAATTTTCAAGAGGGTGAATAAAAACCAACAAAACAACCAGACCGACCGACCCATCCAGAGGTCCGTTTTCCTCGAGAACAGGGTTTCTTTTTTTCCTCCCTAAAACTCCTTTTTCGTGAAGTTTTTCTTCATAACAGCAAACATCAATAAGAAAGAAATCTATCACTCAAGAGACGCAAGCATTCAACATGGTACTATCAGATACATCTGTCAGAATTCAATTTGTATTTCTTTTGTTTTTTTATTTCGTACATGGTGACGGTTCAAATTACAGGTGTACATTTGCTGGTAAGGTAAGGTAGTAGGTAGGATGACACAACACAACATAAATACACACTAAAATTTACATCACTATACCATTTTATACAGGATAATTAAGTTTGGAGTAATTATTACAAGAATTTGTGTGTCCTTTTATCCTAGTTGTTTTCTGTCGGAAATTATCGGGTAAATAAATCCATACCAGTTTATCATAAATATATTGGAAACATTTGGTAATGAAATCGTACCAATCTATGATAAATATCACATTGGGTAATATCAGGTGATAAAATATACATTTTCAGTCTTTTATTATCTCAATTTGTCACATTTCATAATAAAATAGTGCTAATTTATGATAAATATCATAATTTGTAATATTGGGTAATAAAACAAAGGTTTCATAATATCACAATTTACGACATTTTGTAAAACAATCATAGCAATTTATGATAAATATCACAAATTGTAATATTAGGTAGTCAATCAAAAGTTTCATAGTATCACAATTTGCGACATTTTGTACAAAAATCATACCAATTTATGATAAATATCATAATTTGTAATATTAGGTAGTCAATCAAAAGTTTCATAATATCACAATTTGTGACATTTTGTAAAACAATCATAGCAATTGATGATATATCATAATTTGTAATATTAGGTAGTCAATCAAAAATTGCATAATATCACAATTTGTGACATTTTGTACAACAATCATACCAATTTATTATAAATATCATAATTTGTAATATTAGGTAGTCAAATCAAAAGTTTCATAATATTACAATTTGCGACATTAATGATAAATATCACAATTTGTTATACTAGGAAATAAAATCATATTCATATAATGCAACATTTGGTGATAAAATCTTGCAAATTCCTGATAAATATCACAATTTTTTTAATTTTTGGAAAAGCAGTTCATCATATCCATCACATTTTGCAATATAAAACCAAACCAGTTAATAATTAAAATCCAAATTTATGACAGTAATAAAATAAACCAATAGTTTATTTTTATCATAAATATCACAATTAGCAATATTGAGAAATGATGGACCCATGCCAGTATATCATAAGTCATAATTGTGGACAGAGGTCATTAATTGGTACTAAAGTCATACCAGTTTATCATAAATATTTCAATATGTAATACTGGAGCGTTTCGAATTGCTTTATATAACAATTTATTTATTTAAAGTATGATAAAAGCCAGTAATTTTGAATTGTCATGTTATTTAAGAAATGCCTCCTTCAACAATTTATGTTTACAATAATCCACGGAGTCATTCTGGGAGCCGAGAGAGGTCACTGACACAGTGCAATTATCTTCTTTTGTCACCCGTGACGTCATTTGAGATACAAAATAAAGCTGTGTACTGTATGCAAGCTGTGGAGTACACTTAAGATTTAATACTGCACTCGGGGCAGACATTGCGCATATGATTCGAAGTGGTTATCAAGCTTTAAAACACTCATGCTTTTTTTTAAAGAATGAAATCCCTTCTGCAGCCTGGTCATCTTTTTTCTACAGATAAACTATGGGAAAATTAGGCTAAATTAAACAAATCTTTTGTCTCAAAGCTCTTCAGTTTTTCAAAACCTAATGCGGAATGCGTTTTTTTTAAATAAAAAATAAATTAAATATAAAATATTGAAATCCTTGTGAAAGTGACCTTTTGTATTTAAAATGATGTGATCTGTGACATTTTGGGATTTTTTTTTTTTTTGAAAAAAAAGGGAAAAAAAAAAAATAATAAAGATTTTTGTTTTTCTAATGCGCATCAATAAACTTATGCCCGCGGGAGCTTTGAGACAAACAATTTTTTTAATTTAGCCTTGCAGTTAGTATAGGATTCTACTTGTATAGGTCGCCCCAGTTATCCGGGTAATGTTTTACATCCGGTTCATTTGCAGTTGTTGACAACAAAGCAAAACGTTTTAATACATCAGTCGGTACGCTCTACTTAACCCTACACAAAATCGTTGCTAGCGATTGCGCAAGGCTTTGTAAGTGACTGTTGTTTACATTAGCAAAATTTCCAAAAATTCACAAAATGTTTCACCTGATTTTTGGACATTAAACTGCAAAAAACATGTGAACAATTGCACTGTGTGTAAATATGATAACATGAGTATGCAGAGGAGAGGAATACCTTACGCAAATATTCTGTCCGATGGTACCATATTAAGGGGTACCAAAAAAGGGCTGCTATATTTTGGCCGTCCTGGTGATGGTGCAATCTGAAATTTGTCGTGTTTATTGTCAACAGCATGTGCTGTCATTCCGGGGTCACCTATACTCCATTTCTACTTATAATGGGCTATTCCATTTGAAATCCGTACACCCCCTTCATGGAAGACATTACCGTAATGTATCAATGTTGGCATCCTTTACCGGACATGAAAACTGGATGCTTTGAAGTTTTAACGTTAGCTTTTCAATAGGTTTAATATTGATGATTTCATGAATATCTTACTCATAGGTACAACCCAAATATCTCATTTTTTGTTGAAGGGACATTTTTGTTTGCAAGCTTTCTGAGGAAAAAAATTGCATTTTCCTTGGCCTGGTTGTTAAGGAGTATGATTCATCAATATTCATACACTCTTAGTAGTATCAAACCAATCAGAAAGCAGAAACTAGAATACGTAGAGTGTATTGAAAGTGTCTAATTGCACAAAAAGTTGGATCGTGCCATTATTCACACATCAACATCAGCGCACGTGCATTGATTTGTCTAATTTGTCTCGAAACAAGACATGCATTTATTGTCCTATAATGTTCACAATGTGTGTCAAATTGTTGTGGTCTGCTGCATGCCGATACATTCACGCACCAACCTCATAACTAGATCTGCTTTATAAATCTGAATGGGGGTGGGGGGGTCATACAAATTGTGGCATTCGTGTAAGGGGGGTCATACAACAAAAGTCTATTAAATAACATTTTTGGGACCTCCACCCCCTACAAAAGAAACCGACCGCCCCCTATTAGGCTATTCCATAAATTGATTGTACCACCCTGCCCCCCCCCCTATAGAAGACAAGCAGACTTTTACAGAAAATATTGGGAATTCCCATGGAAAAATTGTTTTGCCTTAAAACAAAATGAGATTTAAGAAAACTGCTTCCATTTTTTTTGGGGGGAACAGCCCATTCTTCCCTAGTCAACTTCGGTAAGACCTTTTTCCTTATTACTTGTCACTCTATGTACAACACTCTCTGGCCTGCGGTGCTGTGGTGTATGTACTGATAGAGGGCTCACTCCCCGTGGACCACTCCCCATCCTCTGATCTCATCCCGGGAGGCGGTGCGATCATCGGGTTGATAGCAGTCTCTTGAATGGCGCCCTCAATAGTCTATAGGTTTTGCTATTTAGCAACCAGTGAGTGTTTTTCATGAGTGACAAAGAAAAGGGAAAAGGTCTACCAAAGTGGACTGATTCTTCCCTGCCGTGCATTTTGTCAATACAATACAGGTAAGATGACAACAAACATTTTTGGTCAACAAAAAATGTTCAAAAATGTTCACAAATTTGCAAAAACATTTCACTTTTTTTTCTCCCAAGTTACACTTGGCCTAACCAGCTATTGGAGTAACTTTATAAAGCCTTTCACACTCATTTACTTATTAAAGCAATTAATCTGAAAGGATTGTAAAATAAAATAAATAAGATATATCGGACAAACTGGTATGAATGAATTTAACAAAGACCTTAAAAAATCCATTGTTCAACCCAGTCCTTGCTATCATGGCAAAGGTTTACCTTTTTTTTAAATAAATGAATGCATTCTATAATCTTATTCACTGTTTTTTAAACTACACTGAGCCAAAAAAGAAACTTATAAAATGTTAACAGATCACCATAGGGGCAGTGCACATTTCTCTTGTGTCATTGAAGCAAACAATTGGTTATTGACTGCCATTTGAAGCGATACATTGCAGTAATATTGTATCCAAAAAAATAATTTGTTTTAAGAAAGTGGGGTTGGGGGAGCTTGGTAACTGACAAGTTTCAGGCAATTTTAGAAATATTCCACACATTAAAAAAGAAAAAAGGAAACAAAATGTTTGGGATATTCCAAACAATTGGTGCGGTCGGGCCTGTACAACAGTTTTTTTTTATTCATGGCCTAAATTAAGGGAGCAAAATTAATGAGCACATTTGGCTTCTTAATCATTTTGCTCCTGATAAAACAAACACTTATGATGAGCCAGGAATCATGTTGTGTTAAAGCACTCTTGGTTCAGAAACATTATTTTGATCCTTGACCCTTGACATCAGGAATAAATTATTGATATTCATTAGCAAATGTTGGCACCCAAGAAAAGCTTCATCATCTACATTTTTTGTTCTGTGTAAGTGCAAAAAGGCCGTAACTGTAATAGCTGCTTGATTATATAAATGGAGCTAATGCATGACTGAGATACTGTTGGCTGTTTAATTGGAAAAATACTGTAATCACAGACTTAACATTTAAATGGACATACAGCATTATTCACTTTATTGAATGATCGGGCAAAAAAAAAGAAGTTTGTCTCAAATGACCCGCGTGCGCATTACCAAAACCGCCTGCGTTAACTCTTTTTTCTTCATGTTTTTGTCTTTTGTTTTTTCATTTCATCAAAAATCAGGTAGATTTCAGGTCTGTATTGAAAAGAAGAATAACACAATCCGCAGACCGCATTAGATTTTCCGTCTCTCATGTCATATGAGACAAACTTTTTTCTTTTGGCCTAAGGACTTCATAATTATGGGTCTTGTTTGTCGTTACTTACTAGGCTATGTAATAGTATAATGTTTGGAAATTAACTAGCAAATTTACACTATGATATCATTACCACGATTTAAAGTCTTGGCTCTAATTATTAGTCTATTGAACAGATACATGTATTCAAACTTACTCAAGAATAATTATCCAATGCGCTTTGAAATGATACATGTTCAGTCAGTGTGCTACAGACCTTTTAGAAAAAGGCTTTACACACAAGCGTCATGCATACAATATATGACACTGCGACATTGCGTGCCATACTGCGTCATGCCAGCATTTTGCGTGCAACGCTCTTCCGAATTCAGTCGCTGCTGTAACAGATTTTGCCAATTTGGAACTGACTGAACTAAAGTTGTGGCCTGTTCCCACTCCCATCGTGGGGGCATCCTTGGACATTGATGGATAAAAGTTGACATTGCTTCTACTAGGGTAATATGTGACGTGTTCTACCGAAACCAGAGAGACACAATTGGGCAAGATATCAAAAAGTTAGTAATTGATTATTAAAGTAGAGATCTTCAGCTTTACGGTGGTACCTCTCTTTTTTAAATCAGATTTCCCAAAGCAGTGTTACATTATTTTCTAGGTTCGTCTTTTACGGTCTTTATGAAAACTCCAAACTGAGATATTGTCCTATAAAGTTACTACATTGTAGAACTAGGCCTTTTACTAGAACTAGGTTTTTTTAAATGACTGAAACATACATTAAGGATGATTTTTTAATCTGAATCTTTCACAATATTGTTATAAAAACTCTGAAGATTAATTATTTACCAGAAACTTAAAATTCCACCCAAAACCACCCCCAATTATGTTTTGGGTTATTTCTCAGCTTGGAGCTCTGCCCAATTCCGTCTGGTTTCGGTAGAACATGTCACATTATATCAATGTCGGTTGATGGCCAACCACGGGAGTATTGACATTATAAATGTTACATTGAAGATCCCTTTTATGGTATTCATCTTAATACTGAATTGGATACACGGTTTAACTTGTTCATGAAAATTGGAACAATATCGTTTTCATTGACACATGCTTCGTTAACATTCTCTTTATTACTGGGAATCAAACATAATACAGTGAAACAAATTATACATATTAATAGTGTCAGATGCAGTTTTATTTCAAATAAAACAACAGTAGCAGCATGTAACTTGATATTGGACTCTCTCGCTCTCTCTCTCTCAATACGATGATGAAAAAGGTGATGATTATGGAATCGAGATGACCTCGTAAGGAAGTCCTAGAAAATAGACAACTTAACACTTTCCACGCGGCAGGCGTCTGCAGACGACATTCCAAAATTTCACAAAATGTTTTAAAAAATGTCAAAATTATGGAATTTCATTACCATATTTGGAATCACCATGAGAAATGCATTGAGGTAAATACAAACATGCCTAGTATTGGATCAGTAATTCTTGAGAAAGACTTTGAAAGTTGTGAAAGGTTTCTGAAACATCTGTTTTTGTATGTGGTAAAACTAATGGCCATGTGGAAAGTGTTTAGAAGCTCCTTGCTACTTATTTTTTTGAGTAGCATAACATCTTTTGGAGATTGTTGCTGGGAAATCAGTATACATGTAGTTTTTCTCAGGACTTGTTAAACACCCAGGTGGAAATGTGGGTGACTTTTGCGTTGGGCGGGTGAAGATGCAAAAACCAACCGAGTGGCGGGTAAAGTTTTGAAAACTCGGTGTGATCGAGTGACACTGGCTGGTGGAATTTCTGTCGGACAGGTATTTTTGGTGAGTTACCTGCCTGATTGGCTGGTTGACAAAAATGTGAAGTTCAATCCCTGGTTATGACTCACAAAAGGGTTGAACTCTTTTACTTGGAGCAAGTGCAGGGCTTCTGGGGGTGTTTTGTTTTGTTGTTTTTTGGGGGGGGGCGAGCCAAACCGGAATTATATGTACACAGACCTGGCTGTCTTGTAAATGTACTGATGGTGGTTTTTTTAATTAATCAAAAGTTGTTGAATCAGTTGGAAATTATTGATCACAATTTGCTTACAAGTTACATCATTCTTTCCTTAAAACTTAAATAAAAAAAGAATAATTTTTGACTCCTGCATTGACCTCTTGTGGGGTTATATCAAGACACACGAATAATATAGACATCTACTACCAGTGTTACCACAATATTGGCCCAAATTGCCCAACTCAGGTGAAATGTTGCCTATTTTCTTCAATATAGATAAAGATGTGACAAAAAGTAGCCCAATTGGTCAGTGAGTACTGTAAAAGTGGTAATTTTCGCGCTTTTACATTTTTGTTGTTGCCGCCATTTTGCTTGTTTTTAAATTTGTGATTTGAAAGTTTATTACATAGACTTAAATACACAAATTAAATATGTTTGCATGTTTTTATTTTCAGGGTCGTTGCTTGGAGCGCGAAAATGTCCATGTTTACAATATATCACTGATTTCTACTAGGCAAAAGGTGACACAAATGGCCCAATTGGCAAAAATAGCATTTCTTTACCAGTTTACTGTAAAAGCAGCGCAATCGGGTATACAAATTACAGACTTGGTTTTGGTAACACTATCGACAATCTTAGGAAAAAAATGTGTTCGAACACTGACCCTAATTGCCATACCCTTCCCCTTCCTCACCGATCTATGTTGCAAGGCCATGTGCTGATGGTGGACAGATTATGCGATTCAACATTGATAAGGCTATATTAAAAAATCATTTGTCTCAAAGCTCCCGCGCGCGTTAGTTAATTGGTGCGCGTTAGAAAAAATATATATATATATTTATTTATTTTTAAATAATTTTTTTTTTTAAATCCAAAAATTTCACAGATTTTTCAGATTTTCATTGTCCAAATACAAAAAAAATACAAAAATTTCACAGATTTTCATTGATCACATCATTTTAAATACAAAAGTTCACTTTTACTAGGATTTCAATATTTTATATTTATAAAAAAAAATTTAAAAAAAACTTTAAAAAAAAAATCGCATTCCGCATTAGGTTTTGAAAAACTGAAGAGCTTTGAGACAAAAGATATTTTTAATATAGCCTAAGGGAGAGAAGGTGAAACATTTACATTGCACCTGACCTGCAAAGTGTTCGAACAATATTTTCTTAACATTGTAGATAGTTGTTGTTTTTGTCAACAGATATTTTCGTGAAATGAAGCGAGCGTAAGGTTGTTTGTGACGTGGACTTTGTAAAGCCTTTTTACATCAGTTTCTCACAGTGGCATAGCCAGAGGGATGATGATCCCACCCCTAATATTTAAGTTGTGTCGCGGTTGAGATTGGCACCGTCGGTTATTGAGCTCAATATTTTGCGGTGGTTTGGTGGGCGTCACATCATAACACCCCCCCCCCCCCATAGTTTCTGACTCTGCTTTAATACTCAGAAGTTGACAGCCTTGCCGGTTCACTTTTATTTTTTGTCCTCCACTTCCATATGAAAAACCTAGCTGCACCACTGGTCTCTCATTAACAACACTTGGCTGGCCAACAACAGCTTATAGTATACAAAATAGAGCGCTGACCACCGTTACGCTGTACATACACATGTATTGTGACCCCTACCGATCCGTGATCCTCATCATAAACAACCCGATGGGGTGGGGATTTTGTGCAGCAAATTGAAAGTAGAGTAAGCCCTATAAACAAGTCCCACCAAGAGAGCGTTGTTCAAGAGAATATTATGAACTATAAAAAGGGTCTACAAAATAAATTGATATGAATTTCTTAATTCATATCCATACAATGTTTTTTGTGGTCATCAAGCTTTTTTCCACTGACTATATCCATAAAATGTGTTTGTTTGTTGTGGTTGTCACGCCTTTATCCACTGACTATATCCATAAAATGTGTTGGTTTCTTTTGTGGTCGGCATGCTTTTTTTCCACAGGCACTGTACAATATATTACAGTTCAAGATTACTTTTGTGAAAATTAAACAACTGGAAAATATTTAGCTAGTACAGAGAAGAGAGTAAAAGATTAGAATGTAACAATGCACAGTATTTCCTTGGCCTTATACCATTTCTGTTTTTAAACAACAACAATAGAATAGAAATAAAAAATAACCTGGTAAATTGTACTGTAAAAGTGGTAATTTTCGCACGATTACATTTTCGCACTTTGCCAACTTTCAGCCATTTCGCTTGTTTTTAAATTCGAGATTTGAAAGTTCATTACTTATACACAAAATAAATATATTTACGTGTTTTTATTTTCGCGGTAGCTGCTTAGAGCGCGAAAAGCACGAAAATTAATGTAGCGCGAAAATTTCCACGTTTATAGTATATGATTTGCATACTGGTATTCCCTGTGTGCTGACACGAAAACAAGATGACGGTCCATGATATAAAAGATGAGGTCACGGTCAGTTTGCTCAGTTTCACCTACCAAGCATAGCATCGAAAGTGGATGTAATGCTTAGTGCTATCAATGCACATAGCTATTACACAACTTGTAGAGATTGATTTAGTTACCCATCGAAACTTGATCAGCCAAAGCAGAGTGCACTTGATGTATGATGAGCTGGATATACAGTGCACTTGATGCACTTTAGTACTAGTATTAGCTGATCCACCCACACATTACTGCTGTAGTGTATCGGCATCTTTAATCCCTCAAAGCGATCTGCGCAAAACACTGGAGGGACACTTGAAGGCATTGTTGTGTCGCTGCTGGATATCGGCAATCCCCGATATATATGCTGCAATCTAAGCATTCCTGACATAGAATTAGCACCGGTGCCCTTTGCTTTTGGTGTGGCTCAAAATCTATGAATGTTTGGGCATCTGATACCGACGTCATTTAAGCACAAGTATCCTATAGATGACCTCTTGGTGAAATATGAATGAATGCATGGAAATATTATGGGAATAGCATAGGCAATTCTTGCTTATGGCTTCCCATTGCATTGGTTATCAGGTCCATTTGGGTATAGGACCAGCTTAATGTAGCACACACACATGTGCTTTGCCTGTGGCTACTCGGTATAGCGGTTCATGAACATTATGGGCAATACTTCACATAAGCATCCTTGCTTCTGACCTCCCAAGCGTAGTGGTTCATTACAACGCAAGCTTTGGCATGGTTATGGTATAATATAACACAGGTCTGCTATGTTTTATGACTTCCTGGTATAGTAGTCCATATTGTAAGGGTGTATGGGTAACACTATACGCTATTTTATGTTGTTGTCTTTCCTTGTTGGGCCGGGCCATCCAGCATTGTGGCTTATATTATAAACACATATGTTTGGGCATAATTTAGCACAGACTTACTTTGCTTACAGCTCTCTGTATATTGATTTATAATGTACCTATATGAACAGGGATATGATAGCCATTACGTAGCCTTGCATCCTTAGCTTAATTGTTTCTCAGCATGGAGGCTCTTATACCATAGGTATGTTTGGGCAACTCCAGGGACATATGCTTTGCTTGCAGCTTCTCGGTATAGTGGTTCATAAGTGTACAGGCATATTATTACCGGCGATCAATGGATAGATCTACTTCATTAATATAAGCACAGGTGTCCTTTGCGCATGGCTAATATAACACACATTATAGTACCAGCGATATAAAGCACGGGTAATATTCGTTGCTTGCAGCCTCTCCTGCGGCGTAGTGGTGTATAACTTATGTATTGATGAACATCAGCAGTTGCAGATAAAGTTTGTTGTTTCTAGTCGATACGATCTACATTAGGAGTGACATACTGCCATCATGGACAATAGTAGTAACAACCACGAACGTCAGCCTTGAATTAAAGGGGCCAACAACAGCAGGAGTGTCAGCCTTGAGTTACAGGGCAAACAGCACCGGGAGTGTCAGCCTTGAGTTACAGGGCAAACAGCACCAGGCGTGTCAGCCTCGAGTTGCGGTGCACACAGAGCTCGGTCGCACACTGGCTACATTATATTGCAATCACTAATTAGCGTCTCTTAGCCAGTATGTAGGCGCATTAGTGGAGGGCACAAGCTGTATTATGTATATATATAATGTGTGTGTGTGTGGTAGTAGTGGTAGTAGTGTGTGTTTACCATCCTTATGTGGTTGGGTCCGGCCCATTGGCTTGTTCTGCCCTGTGTGACTCCAGTTCATCTGGACTTAAAAGTTTGACATAGTTAAATGGAAAAAATCCTCTGCGTGCATCCAGTTCCCCTTCCCATTGACCGCTTACATTCTGTGTTAGGACCTTGATAAGATTTCCTTGCTGCAAATGATAAAAAAATAAAAATAGAAAAATGTGACGTGATCAAGTGAAATAAGTCGCATGTCGGCAGTTTTGAATTTTGATATTTGTCCATCAGGTGAAAAATGCCACAGTATGGTCCAAACCCCACTAAAATCAAACTTCTCATTTTTAAGTTACAAACAGTTTACCAACTGAGAAAACAAAGTAAAACATAGGAACTTGTTACTTCTTTTTACCTGCAACTCAAAATCAATATCCCCGACAAACGACTCGTTCCGCTTTATCGCGTCACAATTGATTTTTACTCTCGGTTTCAACCTTTGGGCTACGCTCAGAATAGACGTAGACGTTGTCTGTTATGTGTTGAGATGCTTTATAATCGTTATTGCAATCAAGTCAAACAGTGTTTGACTGCAATTTTTGAAGTCTGCAAATTGTATTGCGTTAATGCTGACGATTTCACGGGGATTGATCTGCGGTGACCCAGTGTGACCTCCGATTAATTGACATAGACCACGGCAGAAGTAGGGCCACCGCATCGCATTGTGGAGTATATAAATCCTAGCAAGAACGACTCCATATTTGTATGCTTTTGGTAACTATGTATAATTTTCAATATAACCAGGCATGAGAATGTTTGGTATGAAATCTGGGTGTATTTTTATTAATTTCTGGTATCGGAATATTTTGATGCTTGATAAGATGGGTATGAACGACTCCATATTTGTATGCTTTTGGTAACTTTGTATAATTTTCAATATAACCAGGCATGAGAATGTTTGGTATGAAATCTGGGTGTATTTTTATTAATTTCTGGTATCGGAATATTTTGATGCTTGATAAGATGGGTATACATACTAGTGCTGTTCCCTTCGGTCACATCTCGTTACTCTCACAGGACGAAACTAGTGCTAGGTCTGATCAGTATTTTGCAAAGCTATCCAGTGTTTCCTCCAAGGATTTGAAGCTTGACAACATTGGTGCAATTCAAGCATCTTACAGTTATGAATTCATTTGTATTTACTTTAAAATCCTCCAATAATTGCTGAACTTACAGAGCCAATCTCATGTCATACTGCCTCTCAGCCCTTTTATGGCAAAGGGATGTATCTTATATATACTTTCCTAATGATATACTTCCTTTTAACATGGATTGTGTTAACTTGGTTCAATAATCCTCACTTAGGAAAAGGTTGCAACTTGTAAAGACAATGAAAGTAATATATTGCCTTTTACCACTACATGATTAATGGAGAAAAAAGCTAACTTTGAACATGTTAAAAGGAAGTATACTGTTAGAAAACTACATATAAGATACATTCTTTTGCCATAAAAGGGCTGCTCTGAGTGAACAATAAATCTAACCTAAATCTGTATAATTTTTTGTTGTTGCGATTAATACGTCAGCATTAACGCAATACAATTACTTACTTGTATTCTGAGTTGTGTGTTATCATATGCACTTGGTATTCTATCTTTCATGACCAGAGCCCATTGTGGTTGGGCCGGGTTTATCTGCCTATAATTGGACTGTTCAACTTGATGCTGAAAAGAAGAAAAAACCAACAACATAATGATAGGATCGTTACAACCATTCAATTGTATGTAATACCCCTTCACAACTGTAAACTTATTCAATGGGTCACTAAACAAGGCATTGCTCAGGTCATAATGTGTCTTGTTACCTATGCTTCAAATTACTATCTCACAAAAAACAGGTGCATTCATAAAATGGCCATTGAGCAACGAAAGGGCTTACAAGGCCACTAAGACGACGAAGAAAAAAAAACCTGTTTTACGGGCTGACGGACCTGTCAAGTAGGGTCGGTCAGTCGTTTTTGTTTTTTTTTAATTATATTTTTTTTAAAACCTAAGATGTCACAAAAATCTGCAAAAATCAGAAATTTTGTTAAAATGTGTGAACAAAAATTGTTGACCAATTTTCTGCCAATTTTTTTCTCTAAATTGGTGAAAATTCTTTTTCGACAGATTTTCGGCTGATTTTACACAAGCCCGTAAAACGGGGGGGGGGGGGGGGGGGGGGGGGGGGGGGGGTTGTCTCATGGTTCATTTAATACCAGTGTTAAGTTCTGGGCAAAGACATTTGGATGCCTGTTATTACCATTACTACCGCCATACTATGAATCCACTTTCACAGCTATTTTTACACTGGATAATTACTTTTTTGCATTTTTAGTACAAATTTGAACATCAAGTACTAGTCTTGTGTAATTTTATTTTATTATATGCAGGAAC
Organism: Ophiura sarsii; assembly: GCA_035610835.1. Lineage (NCBI taxonomy): Eukaryota > Metazoa > Echinodermata > Ophiuroidea > Amphilepidida > Ophiuridae > Ophiura > Ophiura sarsii. The sequence continues at coordinate 50,689,021 of CM069448.1, forward strand.
CATCTTTCATTTGGAACAGGGATGGAAATAATGGGGCATTTGGGAATCTCATTCCCATGGAATTTGGGTATTTGGAGGAAAATGTTGATTTTCCAAATATAAAATAACATAAGTGGAGGGAAATCTAGCTTTTTTTCTGGAAAATTTTGTTTCCTTCCTGGGAAATAATATATTTCCAGCCCTGAAAAGTCCTATAAAACACCCATGGATTATTGTGGATGTTGCCAACATTTATTCTCCATTAAATTTATTCCTTGTGAGGCTTTGGGAAAAACCCTGTTCTACAGGCACACGGACCTCTCAGGTAGGATCGGTCGGTTGGGCATTATTTTTTTATGATTTTTATCTTCTTCAAAATTTCAGTGAACATTTTGGTGAATTTTTACAAACATCTAAAATAATGTTGTCGGGCCAATAGAACAGGGTTTGGGGTTTTTCGTTGCCTAAGAGTATATTATGTGGCTCGTCACATCAAAAAGGACAAGTTGTCGGCAAACAGAGTTTTGAGATAGAGGCCAATATATTTGGTGAAATATAAAGAAAATAATAGAAAAAAATATACTTCTTCAAATCATATCTTGTGATTACAAAGACCAACTGCCTTTAACATGGTTTCATTTCAAAGGTTAAAATGTGCTCTTTCAAGACATACCAATAACTCAGATTTGACTCAGGCCTCCAACATATCCATATTTTCAGATTCCCAAAGAAATTCTAGGCCTATCCAAGTATAATGCACTTACCCGTCTTATATATGGGACAGGCACCATGCCAGTTTGACCTCTCTGATTCCTTGCTTTCCACCATTGCTCTTCTGTCTTTTCTATAATTTCTATAATTTCACTCTTCTCAAATGGTAGATCTTCTTGGTCCTGTATTCATGATAAATAAGGTACAAAAGGTAAACAGTACTATTCATGGAGAACAGTACTATTCATGGAGAACAGTACTATTCATGGAGAACAGTACTATTCATGGAGAACAGTACTATTCATGGAGAACAGTACTATTTAATTCAAGGAGAACAGTACTTTTCAAGAACAGTACTTTTCATGGAGAACAGTACTATTCATGGAGAACAGTACTATTCATGGAGAACAGTACTATTCATGGAGAACAGTACTATTTAATTCAAGGAGAACAGTACTTTTCAAGAAGAACAGTACTTTTCATGGAGAACAGTACTATTTAATTCAAGGAGAACAGTACTATTCATGGAGAACAGTACTATTCATGGAGAACAGTACTATTCATGGAGAACAGTACTATTCATGGAGAACAGTACTATTCATGGAGAACAGTACTATTCATGGAGAACAGTACTATTCATGGAGAACAGTACATTTAATTCAAGGAGAACAGTACTTTTCAAGAAGAACAGTACTTTTCATGGAGAACAGTACTGTTCTCCTTGAATAGTACTGTTCATGAAAAAACATTAAATAGTAGGAAAATAATTATTTAATATGTATACTGACCATTTTTATTGAACACAGAACCATAATATTCACTAAAACTCAGAAATGTCACTAGGTTTTTTTCCCCGAGGGAGAAAAATCAAAACGATGGCCAAAACCTGTGCTCGCACAGTGTTTTGGGCAGTTAAACAATGACATTTTCAATATTTTTCACTCTTGAGAAAAATTTTGAAGGGTGAAAAAAATCAAAAGTGAAGGGTATTTCACCCTTTGTATAGGTTGAGTGAAAATACTGAAACTAATTCAAACTGCATATCCCCAACCTGTGATTATTTGGAATTCGCGCTTGATTTGTTTTAAAAGTAATGATGGGATGAGATAGCCATCCGGTATTGTGATGTCATCGTTACTACAACCGCCTTATCAGCAATAGGTCGCTGCACGTGATCAAAACAGTATATATACATGAAACAGAGATATGGAAACCCTGTAACGGTTTCGTCATAGCTTTAAACAGCATTTTTTTATTTTCATCATAGATAACCCTAACTCTACTACACCACACAGCAACTGTGCGGAAAAAATGTTTTTATAACCCGGCGTGCAGGTTTTTGGGGTACAAAACGGACCCAGGCTATATAACGAGGCGAATATACTCGCCAAATGTCTACTGGCAGCGGTGGTGTAGTGGCTAGGATCTGGGTTGGGTGCTGCTGGAGGTCCGTGGTTCAAATCCGGTGGGGGGGGGGGGGGTCGGGGTGACCTTTCTGGTGAATTTTGGGTGTCGGAAAAGGAATCTGTTGCCGTGTGGTATCTCGAGTTAGGGTTAATATGGCAACGTCCATAATAGTGCTGTCATCGATTGTCGAAGTGTCAAATTGTTGCGACATTATCCATATTTGCGACATATCGATATGTTTTTTCATATGCCGACATGATGAAATAATGAAGGCCTCTATTAACAATTTCCATGCCATATTGATGGATTCAGCCTTACCTTTCCCACAAATCTGTATAATGTAATGTACTTCTCGCCTCCTTGAGGGGTAGGAGATGTTGCCAATGACGTCGGTGTTGATGAATTTGGTGTTGAATTTGTCTGCAAATCTGGAGGGCAGGTCTGTTGGGGTGGTGGTGAGGGGGCTGGAGAAGGCTCCTCTTTCGGACACTGTTATATCAATCAACAAGGATAGACAATTCAGGGTTAAGTACAAATTATACAATGAAGAAAAACATTGGGTAACTTTCATAGACCTTGCAGAATAAGGCCAACAACAACAAAAAGAGTTGACTTGCCCTTTCCGACAGACCCGAATTTTCGGAAATCTAGGGTCGCTATTTTTCTTCTTTTTTTCAAAAAAAAAAAAAAAAACAAGATTGAAAAAAATAATAACAAAATTATAAGAAGCACATTTATAAACAATAAAGAAAGATGAAAACGTGTTTTTGAGTAGAGTATCTTCTTGTTAAAAATCAAAACCAAAAAAAAGCACATAACAATAAAGAAAGATGAAAACGTGTTTTTGAGTAGTATCTGCTTGTTTAAAAATAAAAACAAACAAAAAATCAAAAACAAATCTTTAAAACGTGTTTTTGTACAGTAAATTTTCTAAAATTTTCAACAACAACAACAAAAAATCCGACCGTCCGACCCTGACTTTGACCCTGAAAGGGCAAGTCAACTTCTTTTTTGTTGTTGGCCTAACCGCAATTCAACAATCCAGATTACAGGTTTTAATGACAAGGGATGTACTTTCAGCGCGAATCCGGGAATCGATTCGCGTAAAATCACTTCCGCGAAAAAAAGGTTCAAAACAGGACCTTAGATGACTGGTATTTGACTCTAAACTGTTCAAGTTGAAATTAAAATGATGAATGTTCTTAGTTGGTTTTTGAAATCTGCTGTGCAGATATATTGTTAGTTACCTGAAAGAAAAGAAAAAGATACACATTAAAGATGACATGTTAACTTGTGTGTAAACTTAAGAAGTGTTTGATTCAATTTGTGTACTATTATTTTCCAAGTATACAATAGTACAATAAATATTTAAAATGCAGAATTTAAATTCAGTAAAAAGGATTCTCGCGAATATATTCTGTGAGAATCCATTTGTGAGAATCCAAAATTTCTCGCAGGATGTCGCGAAAGTACATCCCTGATGACTAATTATTGCTTCGGTTAAGATGAATATATCCAATTGAATTATTCAACACTGATAATATTTCTAGAGCAGGCTCACTACTGTGGAAATGTAATAATTTTATCAAGAATCAACATGTTTAGCGAATCCACCCACAGACTTCAATTTTAAATTTTTATAAAGCTCCATTCAGTAATGGACTCCCCCGCAAAATTAAAATTGGTTGCCAGTCGATGTATCATTATGTATAGCGATTCCACCCACAGACTTCAATTTAAAATTATATAGCTCCACTCATCATTGGACTCCCCAGCAGTGGCGTAGCTAGGTTTTTCATACTGGGGGAGGGGACAAAAAATGAAAGTGAACTGACAAGGACTACCAGAAAGTCAACTTTTCTGATGTAGTGTTCCCAAAACCGGCGCGAAAAAAAACACGAGTCTTCGATAACTGACAGTGCCAATCTCAACCGACAGTGCCAATTAAGACTAACACGACTGGAATATTTATAGGGGGGTTGTGATCGCCCACTACCTCCCTCTGACTACGCCACTGCTTCCACGCTCTTCGGCTGTCCAATTTCTAGTTAGTCACAGTGTAAGAATTAACTTCGATTCTCACAACTCAAATCACATAAATCTTTGGCAGAAAGGATTCTCTGACCAATTTCCCCCTTTTCAGGCAGGTCTAACAAACACTATGCTAGCTACAGATACTGCCATCTTAACCCTAACCGGGTTTTTAACCGAGATCACAATTTTGGAGGAGAAAACTCCAACGACTAAATCGCCGGGGACCGTCCGTGAAACCGATCCGGGGACACCTAATAAGGCCTGACCCATAGCTACTGGTTCACTTTCACTTTATATGCTCTGTTGATTACTTCATCAAAAACAGTCCCCACATGCGCTTGTAGATAGGCATAGAAGTAGTATTTTTTAAGCATTTAGGGAGGGGGGGCAGTAGGGTTAATAGAGGAAAATCCTAGTATGAACGTACTCACCGCTTCTGTCAATGTAGTTGTGTCTAAATAATGAATTCTATAGAAATCTATAAGTTTAGGGAGATCACTAAAACGCTGGTCCCCAATGATGAGCTGGTCCCCTCGTAAATTTATTATATAATGTGATACACGACCATTTTCACTGTGAAGAAAATAAAAATATGCAGAAGTGTAAAAATTAGTTAATCCTCATTTATTCCTCAATGTGTCAACTCTAACCTCTTGAGTACTAGTATAAATTATTATACATGTACAGGGTGAGTCAAAAAGACTGCAATAGTGGAAAGAAGCCATTTTGTTTTCAAAACCAAAATGCAAGAATGATGTATTTTATCCTAATTTTGTGTGAAAAAATGAAGTCGATCACATTTTCAGTTTGTCTTTGGTGAACCTTTTGACCAGTGCACCCATTTTACACGTTTGTCCACGAGATACCCAAAATATGCATCAGATCGCAAAATGTGTCTTTCATTCAAATTCCTTTCTTGTTGACATATGAGTTAGCATAATTAATTATAATCGTACCCATGCAATGAAAGCGTATAATGTTCTAAATTTTAATAAAAAACTGAAATTTTCCATTTTTTTTGTTGGCGGGATATTCAAATATGAAAATGCAATGTGTGCCATTTCAAATGAAAAGCACAGTGCTCGTGGACAAAACAGGTAAATTTGGTTGTGCAGCAAAGAGGGTCACCAAATACAAACGAAATATGCGATCGACTTCATTTTTTCACACAAAGTTAGGATTAAATACATCATTCTTGCAACGTTTTAAAAAGTTTTAAAATTCATTTTGGTTTTGAAAACAAAATGGCTTCTTTCCACTATTGCAGTCTTTTTGACCCACCCTGTATACTGTATGTCTTTTGTCTTGTGGCAATTTGTATTACAGTCCCAACCACAGTTATCCGACCCTTTTTTATCCGAATAACTCCGTTATCAGGCGGAATGATCCCATAAGAAAATACGTTTTTACAGCCTAATCACCTTATTTTCACACTCCGAAGCATTTGAAGGACATCTTTTGATGTTGTTAGTTCTGTTTATAAGGCTGGGACTTATACCCGGGAACCCGGGTACCCGCCCGCTATTCGGGGTACCCGGGTACCAAATTGGGTACCCGAATACCCGAAATGTTAAAAAAAAAAATATTAAAAAAATATTTTACACATTTTTTCCCCCATTTTTTTAAAAGTACAAATGTGTCCCCAAATGACCTCTATTGACCCTACCATGTGTCATTTTGGGGGACAAATTTGTACTTATAACAAAAAAAATCTAAAAAAAAAAAAATCTAAAAAAAAAAAAATAATAATAATAATTTTTTTTTTAGTTTCTATTTTCGGGTAACAGGGTACCCGCCCGAAAAACGGGTCGGGTACCCGGGTACGAAACTACCCGTGCATTCACAGCCTTAGCTGTTTAGTGCTTAAATAATCCATTGTCACTGCAATTACCCCTCATTCAGTACCCTTCTATTGTCCCAATTTGAGCACTACAGGACAGTACAATGCATAATTACGCATAATTGGCTTATCCAGATTTTTTACTTATCCGGCCATTGCTTGGTCCCATCATGTCTGGATAACGGAGCTCCAACTGTATTCAGTTAATTATCTTCGTTAAAATTGAATTAATTATTGATTTCTTTTGGTATACCTGGAGTTTTAACCAAAAAGAGAAATTGTAGAAGATTGAAGCATTTAGTGCTTCAACCAGCGTTAGAAATAAGAAAAATAAAATTGTTTATCCAGCGGATGGATAACCCAGCAGGAAATGTTGGTTAAATCCGCCATGATTTTTAGCTTTTCACATTTTTTGCAGTTTTTTCCTAAATTCAAAGAATATTTAAGCGCACCTCTTCAAATTCATGAGCGTTTCAACCAGGCCTCAAATTTCGTCAATTTAGGGGCACGGCCACTTTGGCCTTAAAAATAACACATTTCGAAGGGCATCGAGGCCATGTTCTGGGGCACCAAGGCCAAACCAATATTGGAATGAAAGGGCACCAAGGCCATTTTATATTACATTATTTATACCATAATTTTACATGTAAACTTCACTAGGACTTTTATTAAATACTTTACAGCATGAAACGAGACAGTCTGTTTATTTTGTCAATCAACATATTTTAATACTGTATCATTGTCATGTTGTGAATTTGTGATGTTATATATGTACGTTGCTATTGGAAAGCAGAGCAGTGAGCAATTGCGTAGCTAGAGACAAGGTGGATACATGTTTAAAAGCAACCATTAGATAGATGAAAACTTTACACCTCGAATGGACTGTCACATCATCATTTTTGTAAAATTTTAAAGCACATTGCACCTTTCAAAATCGGATTGAACTTGGAATAATTTGATCAAAGTAAAGTTTATCGGAACCCCCATCAGCGAGCCAAAAGGGCACACGGCCACTGTTAAAAATAGGGCACGGCCATTATGGCCGTGATTTTTTTACTGATCCGAGGGCATCGCGGCCAGATGCGAGGGCATCGCGGCAATGGCCGCGGTGGCCGCGATGTAATTTGAGCCCTGGTTTCAACGCAGATGGACAAGGAGATATTTTGTTGAGCACATACAAGAATGAGAATTTGTTTATGTTTTTGTGCATGAAAATAGACAATTTGACTTTTTGGTGTCAACATCTTGGTTATCCCTCGGATAATTGGCATAGAAAAATTGGTTATCCACCAGTAAATTTGGTCATTTCCGGTGCACGGATTACCTGTATTTGAACGTTGGCTTTACCACATTAGGATATAAATAGCTTTGCAGTTACCTAAACACAGTCTTTTGGGGTGTGAGGGGTAGATAGGGATGTACATGTAGTGTAGACTAAGGAATTCCTATATTTGATAACTTGCTCTTCAGTCCTCTAGCAGAGCTTGTACATCTATTGGAAATTTGTGGACAAGGTCATCTTTGCTGCCTTGTTAGCCGAAAAACGCAAACAATTCAGAGCCTACTCAATCTGCATGTATCGGTACAGGGCAGATAAACATGATATCGTTATTAGGCAAACAGGTCAAGTTCTGAGGCTATAGTTACTGTCATAATGCTATTGCTATGGACGAAATTCAAGCTTTTTCACACAAGCGTGTTTTGCTGTTGTTCGTGGAGCTGCGTCCACATTCATGAAATGCGCGAACAATATGCATGCATGAATGCGCGTGAAGATTTTACCATTGACCAATCCGGATGCGTGGTCAAGTGCCCTGACACATTTTCTGGTTTATGCATGTACGCTCGCACACATACACACACACTTCCCACATTGGTGGTATTATGTCCAAACATAATGCTGACTATAAGGCCAAACAAAGAAGAAAGTCTGTCTCAGAAACATTGTGCAAAAAAGCTAAGTGCTGTGCGATTTGTTTTAATTTTATTTTTTTTAGAAAATCTTAGGGTTGGTCACTGAGGGCAACTCAGCAATTGTTTGCCTAATAAATGATTCTTAAGAGGGGAAAAAAAGGTTGGCATTGCGAACTGATTCACTCACCTAACACAAAGCACATAGTCTCCTGGTGACGTGGCACTTTCTCTTACAAGATATAAACCGGGTTTTTTACCTTGTAGTAAATTTTCAGCCTCATGTCGACTTATCCTACCAAAATACCACCTGTAACAAGATTTAAAAGTATCATCAACATCAGTTTATATTTGAGATCTTCAAACCCTTCAACCACAAATTATACAGAGAAATTCAACTAGCAGTATTTTAACATGGAGCTATTTATATAAGTATGTATTCATAAAAGAAACGCATTATCAGAGAGTTTAATTCACATGTTTTAAACTACACCTTTTACGATGAGTGGCGACCTTGTGTTAAAACATGTGATTGTGATAGCCACTAATTAGAATGGCAATTCGATGACGTTGTTAATCTCAGGGAAAATCCTAAATGTAATTTATGAATGAAAAATTGAAAAGTGCCATTTCCCACGGTTACATGCGTGCGTAATAATGATTTTCGTCACTTAAGATGGCGGCCTTCGGCCAGCAACTATGGAATGGAAACAATAGTTGTTAATTTAAGTGTTCATTTTTAACATTTGTAAATGACTTTTCCTCTGTCATTTAATTGGTGGACAGGGATAATTCCCCTGATCCAAATTTAGAACTAATCAGGCTTTATCGGCCGATTTTGATCTGCAGAATCTGCAGCTTGATAAAGTTGCCAAACTCACGCAGATGACCCGTGTGGGGAATACCTTTTCTAGTAAACACATTTTTTCAACAATCTACTTTGAATATCATGATGTACACTTTTGTACAGCGCTTTGCATCAATACACCCGTGATAGAGTTTGTATACTTGAGAATCAAGAATTGAAAGCAATACCAAAGACCCCTATATTCCTGGTGTGTTATTTATTCAGTAAATTTTTGTTTGGCAGCACAAAATATTGTTCAGAGATCGCACACGTTATTATAGACAGTGACTCTCTGTGCGCACTCTTAAAGCAATTTTATGATTTTATGATCACAAAAACGGCCAAAATGCAGACCTTTTTCTGCATACTCAACAGGCGCTCGGGTCATCGCTTAATAAAGTTTCCTCTACATGCCCATCAGGGCTGGAACAAGAAGGCTAAAAGGAAGCTCCTTGCCGTGAAATGTTGCCATCTTGCGAGAAATTCCCTTCCCCCCCCCCCCACAAAAAATCTTAAATTAGATTAGGTTTTTTTTAAGAGTATTAAAGATACGTCACCTAAATGACCCCGATTGACCCCATAGACGGGTAGAGAGTAGTTCAGCAGGAATTATTGTACATGCTACATTCGTATCGAGCAAGACACTCACACAGCGAGCCGTGCATTGTGATTGTACTGAGATTTGTACCAGGGCCCATTCATGAATGTATTATACATGCTTGCTCGACTTATATTTGTACACCTGCAAGACACATTATAAATAACTACATGTAACAGTGTTTTCACTGGTTTAAATTCTTGAGGGTGAAAAACAAGAATGATGGCCAAAATTGGTAATATTGCAGGGTTTTAGGCAGTTATAAAACAATGGAATTTTCAGCATTTTTCACTCTTGAGTAATGTTTTCAAGGGTGAAAATCAAAGGTGAAGGGTATTTCACCCTTTGTGTAGGGTGAGTGAAAACACTGTAAGAATGAAGCCATTTCTAGTCCCTTTAAAGATTGTCCCTGATCTAATCATCATTACACAAAATGCGGATTTTCACATATTTTTTTACATTGTAGGTGTAATGTTCAAGAATCTGCCAATTTTGTGTGTGTTTTACAATTTTAGCAACGACTTGATGCGATCACTTGGATCGATCAACAGTAAGTATGGTTAAATTATTAGTAGAGCATACAAACTGATTTGTTAAAACATTTTGCTTTGTTGTTAACAGCAATTAAAATGTGATCACCAAAATAAAAATGTGTGTAGTTTTATTATGATTGAAAGTTTATCTTTACTCATACATGTTTGAGAAATTTAAGTCCATCATACATATCTGCCCAATTTGAATTTGTTCATAACAGACATTCACATCTTACAAGAAATCACACCAGTAATACATTGGCTGTGCCAAAATTTAAATCCAATTCAGGCTTGCGCACATTTCATGTTAGGGCAGCATATGCCTGGAATAGCCTACCAGCAGCAGTCAGAATTGAACTGGAGAACATGACCGTGCACCAATTTAAGTCTTAGATTAACGGACTCTAATTGTGTGCAAAGTACTTCTTAATTATATTATTTTGCTATTTCTGTTTGATTCATGTATTATGTGTAAATAGTTGAACATATCTTTGTAAATACTGTATTATTTTCTGTATGATGAGGGCCTGCTTGGAAAGCAGTGCTTGACACTGAAGCTGTTTACCCTCAATAAAGAAAGATTAAACAAACAAACAAACAAACAAACAAAATACCTGCTCACCCCTGGTTGAATATTGAGGGCCATAATAGTGTCAATTATTTTAATTAACATTTAGGTCAATAATTATCTCGCAAACTAAAAAAAACATCATTTTAAAATTTCAACTGTAGGACTAAATTTACATCAAATCTGCTGATATCATATCATGTTTTAGTGCTAGAATACCCTATTGAATGTAAAGTATGTCAGGGAGCACAACAAAAGAAGGCAATTTTGTATCAATAGAAGCAATTGACACCAATCAATAATAAGTACTTCTCATGATTGACCTGGCTATTTGATATTTTCAACGAGCTCAAGTTGAGGACTTGGCCAAGTGAATAAATGATCAGGCACAACGCCTGTGATCGCGCACAAATTTGTCAATTTGATGGGAAATCCTTTAGATTCCTCAAATAGGCACAATTCCTTCAAAGTCAAAGTGGGGAGGGGGGAAGGGGATGAGTAAGGAATATTCTCTAAGTATTATTCCTTTGCTTCCCTGTTTTTTCTTCCTCTCCCTTTCTTTTCCTATCCATTCCTTTTTCCTTCTGTCTGCTAGGCATGTTCATAAAATTTTGAAAATAAAAATATCTCTTTGAAAATGGAATACATGGAAACGAAGTACTTTACAATAAAAACTGATGGTTCAACCATGTCAGCAGGCTGAATAATCACAAAGTTATAACCAAAAGTAGTTTGCCTATATTGCTAAAACTGGTCAAGTCATGCAAATTTTAAATTATTTTAGCTTGTAAGGGCTTTAAAATCATGATGTCCAGTTGGCAGTTGCTTGTGTGTGGTTATAGTAAGACATCAGGGAATACATTCCCAGCTTGTGTCTTCCTTTTTCGCTGGATTTAAATGAGGTAAACATGGGAGTTTTCTACATATTTTGGCGACAATTTTGTTTTTTAAATGTCGCCCTCTGTTGTCAATGATATGAACATCACTACCTCTGTCTCTTCTTCATTTCTTTCCCTTTCCTCCCCCTTTTTCTCTTCCCTTACCTTCGCCTTTCCTTAGCACAGTAGTTTGAGCTGACCTTCCCGGTTAAAGCCGTCGGGGGGGGGGGGGGGGGGGGGGCACTCTTCCCCCTGGGAGATACGCTACTGGAGTAGAGCCTACATTTTTTGTTGTTAATACTTCTGTCGGGAATCCTGTTTTTTAGGGGGAAGAAATTGATTTGACAGAATATGTATACACCTGGTATACATAGGCCTACTTCATGAATTGACTGCATGTAATGTACATACCGTCATTACTATTAGTCAAATTCATGAAGTAAACAGTTTATTCCATCCCTGGATTCCGTCAAATCAATATATCCCTCTAAAATACAGGATGATTGATTGCATGCCCTTTCTTTTCATGAATTGGATGATGACAGACTGTATGTGTAGTCAATGAAAAATGAAGTACTTTAGCCCTATACGCCTACACAGGCTACAGGCTACACTCAGTCATGACTCACTATACTCGACTCGGCAAGCTACGCCAGTTTATTCCGTCAAATTTAGGCCTCCCCGGCCAGCCTCCCCCTTTAAAAAGACAGGATTGCGGTTTGTTTTGTTCTACGTTACGGACTGACTGAGTGATGGTTTAAAATTTAATGATGCAAAGATTGGATGATATTCAATATTCAGCTATTGTATTGATAATAATTGAATATTGATAAAATTGTGTTGATGATGAAAAGGTAAACATTTCGATTGAATTGGTCAAAATAAACACTCTATGATATAATCAAATAAATCTAGAACAACAACACATATATGGAAATACTGTTTATTAATTGCCCTGCAATACAATGCGGATGTAACCAGACTGAACATATTTTTCTTTCAACTCACACATAATTTTCATAACTGGCCGCCGCCATTTTGAAACGGGTTGGCCTACTCTTCGCCCACCGGGCAGTCGATTTTTACTGGTTTCTGGACCAATTGAGGGTATAAAACCCCAATGAGCTGTCAAACGGAAATCAATTTGAGTTCCGTTTTGTATTTCCAAACAGAGGGTAAGTCCAATTATCAAGTAAGACAGTAATTAATTCGGTAAAAAATCCTTGTTTTCCTTTTCCATCCGAAAATCAGGAAGTGGTCGCTCTGTCATTTCGTTAGTGTTTGTAGAGTTTGTTAGAGAAATTCCCTAAAATATTCTTTTTTCGCAAACCCTTTAACAAATTATTATATAAATGAAGGTTAGATTGGATATGATCAAAAATACAATATGCCGAAGTATTGGGGCAGTAAATGAGATAGTTTCAGTTAATTTAATTAAAGTATTTTGGATCACCACCTGTGAGAGAAATTTTTTCTATTGTTAATACGTTTAGGGTGAACGAACTTTTGCAGACGAAATGACGGATACGACGGGTTTCATCGCTATTTTTGCGGGGTTACCTTTGAACTTTATTCATCTCAAGATTGTCGGCTGCTACAATGTTACAGTCATCAGTATGCCTTCACTTGAACCCCGACTTGAACACGGCGTTCGATTTTTCACATACGGTCCGTGAAAATTTGTAAACCAAAAAAAGGACTAGGCCTAATCATGCTAATAGCGTAAACAGTCCCACATCTGACACCACCGCCGCAGTGTTCCCACATCTGACACTCGTGGCCTGGCCCGTGGCGAGTGCGCTTTGCGTATGCCGCGGCGGAGCGGCAACGGCCCGCAGTTACGCCGGTGTATCGGCGAATGAGTTCTTTATCTTTCATATTTTTATCTTTTAATGATATCATTACCCGGGGCTTGTTTTTTATATTTTAATATCTTTTTTATTTTTTGAGTTATCAAAAAGTGCCAAAAAATGTGTATCAGGATCAGGATTATCATAATGTATCAGGATTATCATAAAACTAGTATGACAAAATTTGACAAAATATATTTTGAGTTATCTCTGCAGAACCTAACTAAAATGGGTCAAAAAATGGTTTTTTTTTAAAAATCCAAAATGGTCAATTTCATTATGGTTGGATTCATTGAACCCTTTTCTGCAAAAAACGGTATACGTTTATAAAGATTAAATGAATATTGAAGAAGTTACGGCAGTTTTACGGAGGCTGTACCTGAGAGTTCACACCCCCTTAAAGGGTGACCTTTGGTTTTCTCCGTGCTATTTCTCTGAAACCCCAACACCCCAAAGGTGCCATCGTAGCTCATCGTTGGTCGAAGCAGTGGCGTAGCTAGGATTTTTTTCAGGGGGGGCAAGATTTCTAAAATTGTCGTAAAAGGTTGCCCCCCAAAAAATTCTAGTCACTTACCTCGTGAATTTCACGTAAGTGGGGGGGGGGGGGGGGGGGGGGGGGGGGGCTCAAAAAAATTCGCACAGTCCAAAAAAATCGCACAGTCAAAAAATATCGCACAGTAAATGTACTACATTTACAATTTTGCCTTCTATTTGGCTAATAACCTCCGGTCGGTCTTTTTTCTCAATTTTTTCCTTTTTCCTTTTTTTCTCACCTTTTTTTTCTTCAGAGGGGTGGGGGGCGGGGGCACAAATTGGATTTTTTTTCGTCAGGGGGCATTTGCCAAACCCTCTGCCCCCCCCCCCCCCCCCCCCCTGAGCTACGCCACTGGGTCGAAGTGCTACACTCCTAGTTGGCACTCATGACACCCTCGAATGTATATTCACCATTAACACCATTGAATGTATATTTGTTAGATTTGATAGGCATATTTTTCTCTCCATATGTTTTAGACGGCACTAAACCTTAGGGAAGAGATTGTTCACAAATTGAATGCACAATAAAATAAAACATCCTGAAATGGATCATCGGGCGCGGGCGAACATCCAAAGGTGTCAATTGTCAACAAATAACCTAAACACCACTGAAGGTGTCATTTGAAACGGGACACTTTAGAAATGGGTCCTCAGGCGAACATAAGGTGTCAAGAGCAAATCGACACCCTCTAGTAGGTGTCATGGCACACGTGTCTTCCTGTCACCTTTGGATGTTCGCCTGAGGACCCAAATCTTCCCACCTCTTTAGTGTCAAATGACACCTAATTATTTGTTTAGTGTAGGGTCTTCAATGGGGCATGAGGGGGGGGGGGGGGGGGGGGAAGAGGCCTGTGATCAGGGGGTCATAACCGATTTTTTTTGTGTGTGTATAAATACACTCGAATTTGGGAGTCAAACAATCTGCGGGAGCAGGGAGCACCGCTCCCGGGAAACAATGAGCAGAATTGGGGAAATAATGCCAAGTGGAAAAATTAAAAAAAAGTAATGGGGAAAAGGGTGAAAAAAGATGAAGAGAAAAAAAATGCAAACTTTGAGTTATGAGCTGTTGTTGCAGGTATATTATTGTTTTATGCATTATTATTGTTTTGCATTATTGTTTTATTGCTTTTCCTTAGTGGCGACGCTACAGGGGGCAAGGGGGGGGGGGGAATTTCCCCAGAAGATATTTGTTATGCCCCCACCCCCTCAAAAAAAAAAAAAAATAGTTAAAATTAGAAAAAATCGACAATTTTAGCATATAAAGGCAATTTTTTTCGCGCTTCGCGCAGATTATGCTACTTAATTAGACAAAATGTCCCCATTTTAGCGTAAAATGATACAACGAAATGTGCGCGCTTCACGCAAATCATTTCTTTCATGCTCCCCTAAAAAAAATTATAATCCTATATATATTGTAATCTGATTTTTATCAAACCTGTAAGTATAGGTGGGGAAATGTCAAGCTCAAAACCTTGCTCCTGGGGAAGAAACAACTTTGTGCAACCCTGGCCCTTACCAATGTACATCAAATTGGACTTTAGAACTTCCATGGTATCATAACAAGAAAAATGGCCATGATTGCCAATGTCAGCGTCAATTGTGAAGCGTTTGATTACGAGACTCATGAAAATGACAGGGAAAAAAGGTAGGCGATCAGTAAGAATAATTGATAGTGACTTTGATACATTACCGTATTCATTTTATTCATTTTTCTCATTTGAATAAAACATTATCACTACACATTCACGCACGGTCACAAAATTTCGCAGTCCAAAAAGCATAACAGTCAACAAATAATGCCCAATCCTCAGTGTTTTCGGCCTAGGCCCTATTTTTTTCTTCTTACGCGAATTTAGCGTCCCGGTATTGCGAATTTTAATATAGTGTCCCGGTATTTGGAGCCAGGGGGGCCCCCTGCCCCCGATCAGTACGCCACTGCACATATGAACAGTCATAATATAATCACATTTATATGTTCTTTCTGATGACAATGATCCGAACATAAATTAATGTAGATTTCTAAAACTACCAAGTTTTGTGAAAAGTCCTGTCGAATCATCTCTGTTCTGGTTCTAAAGGGGTTCTAAAAAGGTTCTAAAAATGTCTTCAGTGGAACCTGTTTTTAATGGTTCTCCATCGACAAAAATAGTTCTAAAATAAAGCTTTTAAAGCCATTTTAATTCTAAGAACATTTGGGGGCCTCCTCCATTTTTAAGAACCATTTTTATGGGTTCTATCTATTATAAACTGACGAAAGGTTAGTGTAGAAAAAGTTGAACCATTTTTTTCTGAGAGTGTATAATCTTGTAAGCAGTAAAGAACATGGAGAATATCAGGACAATATTCGTACTCTATGCAGTGCTAGTAACATGATACCGTGTTCAATTATTATACAAAAGCAGTAGCAATATCTTTGTAAGGATTTTTCATCAATTTTAACCCTTTTTGTGTGCAAAATTTCTTCTTCTTTTTTCTTCTTCTTTTTTTGCCATTTGTATTTTGAAAAAGGCCACTGCACTACTATCTGATAAACCAGCTAACGATTTATGATTTAGGCTGTTTTACTTTTAGGGTCTTGTGTTTTTGTGGGTGGTGATGTTTTTGTGCTTTTGGGGGCCATGTGAGGTAGGTGGGGGACAGTTACGACGAGATAAATTGGTTGCATTAAATAACTTTAGTAGAACAGTCTCAGCTGATGAATTGAAATGAAAATGGAGTGTTGGGCGCTCGAGTATTCTCGAGAGCCACTCCCCTTTAAATAATATACCGCCCAACACTATCAAAACATTAGCAATGGCCGCTCCTGCTTGGGCACAGAAACCGATGCCTCCCGGTTGGGAGGCAAAATATGATCAAAGATCGAGGAAATAGTAAGTATTTTTGGAAAATCAGAAAACGTTAAAGTATATACCTTAAGAAGACCGCAAATTCTTGTAAATTCGTGATGATATGAGACTATTTTATCATTCTTTTGGACACTATAATTTCAGTTTTAAATAAGCTTATTTATTTTTTATTTTCCTCGCTCTTTTACTTTAGTCTTGACAATCAAATCATAACTTGGAGACAGAGGGCTTTTACCTCCATTGAATCCAAGGGGTGACACACGCAGGATGTAGTTGACTGTGATGGTCATGCATTCTCCAGCCGGAACTAAAATTATATAAGGCTAAGCTGACAGTGACACACCCTAGAAAAGCTGTTGGAGAAAGAACAACATTCGCCTGTCATGCCTGTTTACTCCAGCGGATTATAATTTTATAAATAATTATGCGATTAATAGTAATAGATCAAGTAATCGACTTGGAACCCTGGACCATGCGACTTCAACAATCACATACAATCGATAGTAGTTCTCATGAACTTGTAATTGTAATGTTTATGTTGAAGTGCACAAGTTTCCACACAGCACAAAAGAAGAGTGCACCTTGAATTGAAGGTGAATCTAGTATTGGAAAATGGAAACTGAATCAAATGACATTGACAGCATACATGTACTAGTATGTAGGGTATTTTACCGTATTTAGTTTTATGGTATCCAAAAGTTGTAGAAGTACTTAGAATATAGTAAAGTAAAACAATCAATTTAAGAAAGAAATTGACAAACAATTGTCAAAATTAGAGTGAGACTATAAAATAAAATAACCAAATGATCTAAATAAATAAATGAATAATAATTAAATGTTGCCTCATCCCCTTTTACTAGATCTTAAAATGTTAAACAGAAAACTAATATAGGCCTATGGGATGAAAACAAAATAAATAGAAACAAACTAGCAACAAATAATAATCAAATAAGTAAACAAACAAACAAATTAAATTGTTTCTATTGAGTATCCGCATTTCCCCCCGGTGAAATTGCTCACCGGATAATAGCGGGGAACAGGGTGTTTCTATTTGCGGCTGTTTTCTGAGGGAAGATACGTCATAACACTCATATAATTACATAAACTATAACACTCCCTGATAACAATGAACAAATAGGCCTACATGTATGTGGACTACTTCATGAATTAAAGTAGGCCGTTAATACTTCAGCCAATCAATAATCAATATATAACTGTGTGTTGCATTAATACAAGAATATATTAATCACTTCCTATTAATATATGACCACTGTATGTAAATTAATTGCTCTTAAGCAGATTCACCAGCTGAAAGCATCCAAGTGTCGATATAATCGCATTTATCCGCTGGAGTAAACAGGCAAGTCGTGCTTTCTCCAAGGCTTGTCTTAATTAAATTTATAGTAAATCAATAGTGCACCCGAATTACCCGAATTTTGTATTACATTTATTGGGTCTGGACTTCCACTTTCGTCAAATTATCACTCACAGTTATTTGTTAATGTCTTCAATTGTCCCTCACAGTCACTTTAACTTAAACTACATGTAAGGTTGCGTCTGTGTTGTTTCCAGAGATAGAAACCTTCACCCTCTTTACTGTTTGCTATCTGATGTCATATTTCCCCATACATGCAAGTTTAGCTACAGGCCTGTACACTATACTGCCCCACCATGACAAAAGAAAGTAATTCCATTTTGATGTTTTTGTGATAAGGCCAAAATTGAATTATCTTGATGTAGCTGTGAAACTTTTAATTTGGTTGAAATGTTTGTTTTGATAAATAAATAACACATATACTGTAGTACCTATGTAATCAATGTCCATTTGTCGAGTTTGTTTGAAGATCAAGCTTTTACATATAATGTATGATGTAGTTCCATTAGATTAGTAATAATATAGCATAACCTTTCTGTTCAAAATTGGCTAAAAAGATGCGTTTTTTATAGATCTACGCACACAATAACTTGACTAAGTAATCTACACTTTAAAGCTCGCAATTTTGGCAGACACGCAGCATGCATGATTCACAGTACGCCTTGTTGCGTTATGTTGCTCTTAAGGCTAAAAATGTGGTTAACAGACCCTGTATACAATGTTGGCGAAGTCACACAGTTTAATGAGGTGGACTTTCTTGGAGAATTGTTTTTGAGGGGTGTAAAGTGCTTTGAATTGACTGTACATAACATAGTTTATATAGTCAATGTGGAAGAGATTACCTTTGTGCTCTTTAGGGGTGCACACCACTATTACGATCAATGCACGATCGAACTGAATTGCGATCATGAAGGAAGGCCCCAACCCCAAGTAGTCAAGATGATTTGTAAACTATACATGGTCCATTTTTAGCCAACATTTCCATGGTATTAATGATGTTTTCGTATTTATTGGAATGTATTCATTATACTTTGAGAAAAAATGGGTTGATTTGATGTCATTTTGTGATTTTACCGGTGTATGAATACACATTTCGATTTGCGCTAAGAGGCGTTATTTCAGAATTGAAAATACAGACCTGTTCTAAACAGGCATAGATAGACAAATCTAATCAGAAATTCCAACCTGAAAATTTGATATAGATAAAACCAGTGTTATGCAATCACACATTTTTAAAATATTAATTGTAAGGTAATTCACGATATAGACGATCTTCCATAAGCTGTTTTCCTGTAGGAAAGCAGTGTAGAGCGCATTAATCGTGGCATTGTCGATAAGGCTGTGAATGCACGGGTAGTTTCGTACCAGAAAATATACACCAAAAAATGACACATAATGGGGTCAATAGAGGTCATTTGGGGGACAAATTTGTACTAAAATAAAAATATTTAAAAAAAATATATATATTCTTCTTTTTTATTTCGGGTATTCGGGTACCCAATTTGGTACCCGGGTATAAGTCACAGCCTTAATTGTCGATCGTGAACGTGAATTGCGCTGCATCTCGCATTGTATTTTGACCAATTGTATCCCAAATTTGTCGTATTTTAGGAAAAGAAATGTGACTTTCACGTACCTTGTTCTCCGGGGGAGGGTGCATTTAATACTAGAGCGTTTAATGGAGTAAGTACGGTAATATAATTATACTATGATTTTGTTAAATAAATAATTGAATTATAAGCTTTTTTATTTTATCTTTGTTTCAGCTTTTTTGTGAATCATGCAAACAAGAACACACAATGGGTAGACCCAAGGATAGCGTACTATGGGAACCAGCAATATGCTCCAGCCCAGAATTATGCCCCAGCACCCCAGCAGCCGGCAAGAGTGAGTATTCATTAACCTTAAAGGTGTATGTTCCGATCACTTTTTTGGGGCTATGATTTTTTTTCACATCAAGATATTTTGATATCAGAAGAATCTCCGTATTTTTCTCATTTTGTCTGTAAAATCTTAGGGGTCAGAAATGTTCCATAAAGAAATCATAGGCTAAAATGTGGTGAAGTACTGCCAAAGGTGGTTAACCACCAACCAGTCTGTGTATTATTCAATAGGCCATTATTTTGTGACCTTGTGCTTCTAAAAATAGAACCGTTGGAGTTATGCAACTCAAACTTTGGAATGCGACAATTTTAAGGATGACCTTTCATGTAAAATAGAAAACATCGAGTTGAAAATCAGGCCAGCAATCGGATCATCTACCTTTAACTCCCTAAGCGTGTTTTTGATGATCAAACTATCAGGGGAGAACAACGGTTCAAATTTTTGAGGAAAAGATCACTGTTCGCCGCGCTAGGAATCGACGCCTAATCGATTGCGCTAACAGTGAGATTGAAAGTTAACTTTTTCGAGACTGTTTGACAACTTGTCGGATTGTGCCACAAGATAGAATCGTGAAAAATGTGGTACACCAGCTATTTGCTGTGGCCTTTTGTAGCCTCTGGTAAGGTTAGTACTATTTTCTGTATGATGAGGGCCTGCTTGGAAAGCAGTGCTTGACACAGAAGCTGTTTACCTCAATAAAGAAAGATTAAACAAACAAACAAGGGTTAATGGAGTGAAATATAAGTGACTGACAATTATTCCTTGTGTATTTTCATTGTCCGATATCATTTGCCTCAAACCCCAACTCATTACACCGAGTTCCCCACAGCTGCACTAGCAAATGCGGTTAGTATGAAATGTCAAGACTAGGTATGAATGAATGACAGTGTTAACCCTTTAGACCCTATTGAGGGCGGCAGACAGAAATGTATAACATTCACAGGGGATTCTAGCAGCAAATAATGCCCTGTAAAGGAAGGGGTCCCGCAAGCATAACATTGAGCATTATTTGTTAGAAAAATAACTATCGAGCCGAAATTGCGACACTATATAATTAAAACAAAACATCATACAAGTTACAAAAAATTAAAAAAACTGTCATCTCTCAACATGCAATTTTTACAATGCAGCGATCGAAAGTCCCGGGTTTGATGTTCACATGATTATCTGTGATCAAATTTGCGCATGTGCATTGTATAACTGAGACTTCATCGACACCGGGACTTCTCAAATCGCCGCAAATTCTAAAAATGGCATGTTAAAAGATGGCGGTTTTTATTCGTTTTTGTCAAGTGTGGTGTTTTGTTCTATATAATTACAAAAGTTGAGCTTGATAGATAGTTATTTTTCTAACATGTAATGCACAATTTTGTGCTTGTGGGACCCTCCTTTATAAGGCACAGGTCCACTTCTGTTCATTTAGTGACAGATGAAATAGAGATACGATGGAGAAATCTAAACCTTGAGATATTCAACAAAGGATCTGGCTGGTAATAGTTTGGACCTAAAGGTAAAGGGGTTCAATTAAAAGCTCTGAATGTACTGAAAAAGATCACTGAAATCAATGTAGCATCAGTTGTTCGGAGTTAATCAGAGAGTTTTGGAATGTAAGACCGACAACTTTAATTTGATAAGACTCACCTTTTTCCATGCTAATTTGAGTTCTGTGTCGCATTGTGCTATGATCTAGATGGAATAGCGCCTTACAAATATTAATTGTTATGTTAATTATTATGTTAATTGTTATGTTAATTGTTATGTTAATTGTTATGTTAATTGTTATGTTAATGATATAGAATGTCATCTACTGTTTGACTATTTCTTTCTATTGTTTATAATTACAGAGGCCACCAGAGCAAATAGCAATGCAACCGATCGTCAAACATAAATGTACAACATGCAGAATGACAGATGTAAGTTGTCCTCAATGACTTGAATTCAATTGCAAAGAGAAAATAGCCCAATTTAAAGGTAGATGACCCGATCACATTTTCGTAACACAGAATTATTTCAAACATACAAAAAATTTCATATCATATGAAAGCTCGTATTTTTCTCATCGTCATACTGAAATTTGACGGCCTAAATCGGTATAATTACAGAGAAATCGATGAAATAACGTCGAATTACCGCGAATGGTGGTAACCACCGATATAGTTTGTGTACTACTCAATGGGTACAGTTCACAGCATCTTGTGCATCTAAAATAAGAACCATTAGAGCTATGCAACTCAAACTTTGGAACACGACTTTTTTAAGGATGACCTTTCAGTTTCATTGTAGAATAGAAAACTTCAAGTTGAAAATCGGAACATCTACCTTTAAGGGGGACTCAAGGAAGTTACTTTTTGAATTTTGTCAGTGCTGTAATTATTGAACTATGACTCAAATCATCAAATGTATAAAAAAGTATACATTTTTGGAAAGGAAATGGGTCAGAGAATCCAGATTTTGCGTCAATGTTGACCAAAAATGTTGATTTTTTGAAAAAATCACAAATCACTTTTTTGACCCCAAAAAGTTCAACAAAGCTAACAAAAATAATTTTGAGTAAAACAATTTAGATTCTCTGATTCATTTCCTTTCCAAAAATGTATACTTTTATATGCATTTGATTAATAGTTCAATAATTACAGCACTCACAAAATTCAAAAAATCAAGTCAAAAACTTCCTCTAGTCCCCCCTTAAGGCACTCTATTTTGCCAAACTCATGATAAAAGTTACTGTAGTACAGCCATGAAAACATCCAGGTCTACTGTCTAACCGACCCATTGACGTAATTCATAATTGACGCATTTACGTCAAAAGAGGGCCGTGCTAGCCAACTGAGCATGCTCAGAGCAATTAGTGCTCCGAAAACGAGGGTAACGATTTAGCCGAGACGAGAGTGATGTAGTTTTTCAATGTGGTGAACTTTGCACTAGTCATAAAAAATGCTTCATACTTCTGAGCTGTTCAATATTTGACCTTATTTATGTCAAATAAACTTGAACGTACAAACTATCTATTCCACTAGTTTGAAATGAAATGTTTGCTGGTAACCGACACTATCTAGGAAAATGTAAAAGTTTACAGCTCATTACATTGCAGTAAAAGTAAGAGATTGTATGTTTATCGACAGACATGAAATTGCCAATTATGAATAACGTCTATTGGGGTATACTTTTCAACAACAACATTTTTTTTGGTTGAAATTTGAGTGCACATTTATGAATGTTTGAAATGTTATTGAAATTTCAAAAAAACACCTGAAAATTCACTTCAATTTCCCTTCTTTTTTTTTGAAAACAAAACAAAACAATAAAACACCCAACAAACTAACCCTGTCTGAGAGGTCAGTTTGCCCGTAAAACAGGGTGTTTTTGTGTGTGGCCTAACATTAGTGAATTTTAGTGAAAAGTAGACTAATGTATTAAAAAAAACTAGACATATTTTTTCCGTTTTCCAAAGTAGCCTGATTAGCTTAACATTATACAGGGTGAGCCAAAATATTCAGGTCACGATTTTACCGATTTTTTAAACTGTAAATTATATATTTATTGATATGCACAGTACGAATGCATTGTTAGCTATAGCTCAAATTTTATTTCATTCAAATTGGTTTTTCCAAACGGGATATATGTGCATTTTCCCAACTTCTGTAAAAATTGAATCTGTTGCAAAAGTTTAACCCACACATTTTGAATATGTCAATCAGTATTTACAATGCCTACAATGGATAATGGTGGTATATTTGGAACACTTTGGATTCCGCGATTTTTTGATAATATGTTGTAGTCATCGCCTGGAATAAGGTATTGTCTTGAAAATTTCACCAAGTTTGATGAAGTATTTCTACTCCTATAAACAATGAAGAAATTTGCCAATTTTTAACAAGAAATATTTTTCCTGATATTCTGATCAAATTGTGATACTGATGCTCCATTGTTGTTGTAACACTATCTTTCTTCCAGATGGCTTCGGCAAACCAAACATGTCACAGTTGTCAGGCAGCAGCCCAGCAAAGAGAAGCTGCCCTCGTGCGTGCCAGAGAGGAGAGGGAGGCGGCGCAGAAAAAGCGCGAACATGACGAGCGCATCAAACAGGAGCAGGAGAGACGACGCGTGCAATCCGCCCAGCGTCGTGCACCTCCACCCCAAATTACTGAGGTAGGATGTCAAGTCCTTCAGTCCTTTATTTTGAAATTGTTAAACTTTAAAACTACTGTAAAGCGCTTAAAATTGTGGGTACTTTATATCGCGAATTATCGAAAGCTAACTTTTAGCAAGGATTCCAAAATTTGACTGTGATTTTAAGCTGTTACCATGTTCTCTTTCGCAGGGGTTTAATTAAGCGAATTTAAGGTATTCACGAAAAGAAATAGCGAAAATAAGTGGTTTTACAGTATTAATCTCATACATATTACACACAGATAGAATAGGAAAGGATGGGGTTTTATGGGTGGCCATTGAGATAAGCATGATATAAAGAGTAGTAAATACTTTTTCAGAGGTAGATTTCTCACAATTTGGAAGGTATTTAAGGATAATATTTGCATTTTATTGAATTTCAATATCTTGGTTGCATGGTCAAAAATTGAGCTTTGTGCCCATGCCCAACATGGTCAATTGCTATCGTAAAGATTAAGAGTCGAGAAAACGTGGCGTGGTATTGGTAGCATTTTTAGCTACAACGGGTCATTTATTCACATGCAGACTACGATTTTCACTTCTGTTTGTCCAACGCAACATAACATAATTTACACAGTTTTCACATTATAACGATATTCTTTATATCCATGTTCATTTAAATTTTAGCTCCTTTTCACATTATCCCCTTATCCTCATATAATTGTTAACACGCAGTGTTCAATATACCATAATTTAGTTCACGCACCCATGTATTATGATGAGGAATTTGGTAATAATGTGAATTAACTCTGGGATAATTGTCCGCCGGAAAAGATCAGAGAGAGTGGTTTCAACTGACAATCCGAAGCCCGAATGTAAGTTCATAAGTTCATAACGAAGCCCAAGGACAATTATCCAGAATATATACTAGACGTGATGACAATTGCGAAAGAAGTGAGCAATTCCCCACAATCACTTCCGCCTCACAGTTATGACTATTTGACGACCATACTGTACGTTTTGACTTTATTTTATTTATTATTATTTTTTTGTTTTTAATATTTTATTTTGACTCACTGAAACCCACTGCTATAAGTGGTTTCACCAAAATCCACTGCTACGAGTATCTAGTGACCTTAACGATATCCCTTACAACCTGTGTTTTTACTTTTACTCCTTTATTTATTTATTATCCTTTTTTTTTTTTTTCTCTTTTTTTTTCTTTTTCTTTCTTCCAAATATATTTCATACCGTTTGACTCAACGAACGAAAACCACTACTATAAGGGTCTCAACGAAATCCACCACATGTATACGTGATAGTGATCTTGACGATATCCACACTATAAGTGGTATACCTTTTTCATTTTTTCTCATTTTTCTTTTTCTTTTGTCCAAATTATATATAATTCATACTGTTTGACTCGACGAAATCCACTACTATAAGGGTTTCAACAAAATTCCACACACATGTATAACTGCTAGTGACCTTAACGATATCCACTACTATAAGTGGTATACACTTTTTTTCCCTCTTTTTTTTCCTTTTCCGATTGATTTCAACCAAATCCACTGCTGCCAGTGGTTATTTACATATCACTTGATTTGATACCGTTTTGACCTTGACACCTGCACTACTATAAGTGGTATTAGTATTCATGCTATAGCAATACACAAGCTATTAAACTGGCTTAATATGAGATGCCAATGCCTCCCTTTTACGTCAAGGGTGGGATGGGTGGGTTTTTTTCCCCACGATGTGACCTCGTTGCAACCAAAATGCAGAATGACTGGTCTAAACGACCAGGCCCAGCGCAAAACAATAAACCCGCGCGAAAAACACTGAACGCTGATTCGCTGAATGTGACCTGTAAGGTCAGAAACAAATTCTCAATCCCCGATAGCAAACTGGTTTCCTTCCCAGTCGCTTCAGGAAACCTGATTATGTATGGGTTTTAAAAAAAGTTAATTTTGGTCAAACTTTAAAATTATCATTTTTACAAAAGATTTCCATATTTTCTGTAAGAAACGTCAGAGTTTTAAAATTAAAAATTCCTCAGAAAGCTAATTATATGTAGATGTTAAAATCATAAGCACTTTGACCGATAACAATGGTATTCATGACTAAATAAATGCACATTTCCCGGTATAAATCATTCTGGGACACCCTGTATATATAATAATACATGATAAGATGACATACATTTGATTTGGGTAGGAATGTGCCGCTGGAAAATCAAAAGTAGAACCATGATAAATATACTAGTTTTTCTATCAAAATTAGACCCATTGATAAACCTGACTTGAACCCAACATTTCCGACCAAAAATGTTCTTCGACCCATATTTTTCAGATTTGAGATGATTTTTTTCATTCCCAATTCTTTGAAATTGTTCAGAAAATTGAAACTTTTTGAAAAATCATTGACAATTTCAAAAGATGACCAACATTTTCAAGGAACCTCTGACTGAACGACCCTACTGACCTTCCAGCCACCTGTGCAGTTTTGTTTGTGATGTGTTGTTGTGTTACATCAACTGATGTAGTAAGTGATGTGATTATTTACCATTTTTCATTGTAGACAAATTTTGGAGCTGGAGGAGAGGAAGAGGGCCATGAGGTCCCCACTCTGACCATGACAGAAAAGATAAAGCGTGAGTTTGATACACATTTTACACTAGAGGCTAACAACAAAAATTATTGTTTTGACGTAACATGCCATTGAAAATTAGGGTAGGGCGGGCGATTCTTTTAAATATTTAAAAAATGAATATTTTGTATATATACTATGAATTACTAAGATCGTAATTTTACTTTTGCACCAAAAAATAGGTCAGGGGGTAAATTAGGGTCGGGCAGATTACGCCAATCCAACAAACAAACAAATTTGCCTAACATCTAAACAATTGTATAAGTTCCCATTGACAAGCAATACACAGTATACTTGTGGTAGGTAAGAGGCTTCAGGAAGTTATGATGATTTGATCGCCAAATGTGTGAAATGGATTTCAGCTGATTTTTTTGAGATATCACAAATGAAGAGCACACTTATGACAATTATGGACCACAGAAATAAAAGCGTTATGGAGTGCGCTTTTGAAAACATTTCACATTAGGTCATTCTTGATTCTTATTCAAGTAACCCCATCTATTCAGTCCACTAACGTGAATGTTAATATCAAATATTTAATATCTAAACCATGGGTTTTCTTGGGATATAAATGGAAAGTTGACAGTTACAAAGCATGGCTTGTACACCCTAATATGTGACATGCTCACCCCTGCCTCCCTGCCCCCTCCCTTCTGCCACACGTTCCCACTTTACGATGTGCATTTCTCTTGATATAACTAACATACGCATGCACTGAAATTGAAGTTTGAGAGAAAAATACTATAACTTGCTTGCTATATGTGATAAAGCTAATCGAAAGGGTACACTTTGTAGAAAAGTGTCTTTCAAGATATGCATGGACAGGTTAGGCACAAAACAGAAACATTATGCAAAAAGCTAAGTGCTGTGCGATTTATTTATTTTAATTTTTTTAGAAAAAATAGGCTATGAGGTATGCAATAATTGTTTTAATGTTTTTTTAACCGGAATTGTTGTTTATAGAGGACTATCTGCACTGAATATAGAACGGCTCGAGGGCAAAAGATCATACGCTTGTCGGTGACGAGCTTTGCAATGAATTTGCTGGTTTTCCAAATGAATGCATATCATTTTCGGGTTGATTCAATCTTATAAAGAACAAAAAAATTGAAGACAAATGCATTGTTGCGTAGAGCTATATGCCAAAGCTGATTTCACATACCTATGCAACAACAAAAACCTATTCTTCAGATTTAGGACTGGTCGGTTAGGCCCTTTTTTTAAAAAAATCATGAATAAAAAATAGGGGTCAAATGGGCCTGGAAAACATTGCCTGTTTAAATAGAATTGTTGGTTTTAGAACAATTCTATTTAAGGAAGTTTTTGATTTGATTTTTTGAACTTTGTGAGTGCTGTAATTATTGAACTATTAATCAAACATTTATACATGTTTGGAGATGAAATGGATCAGAAAATTTGGATTTGGCGTCAATTTTGACCAAAAATGTTGATTTTTTTTGTTGAGAAAACAAAATTCGCTTTTTTGACCCACATTTTTTTGAACAAAGCTAACGAAAATAATTTTGAGGTAAAAATGCCCAAATTGCTTGACGATGATGCTAAGACACTAATTTAGAGACAATTTTTCTTTTTTTTAACCTATGTAATATTTGTTGGATTTTTTTACCAAAAAGTGCCAAAAAGGTGAAAAAAATGGAAACTTTTTATTTTTGGCACCTTTTAGTGGAAATTTCAAAAAATATTAAAAATCAACATTTCTGGTCAAAATGTATGCAAAATTTGGATTCTCTGATCCATTTCCTTTCCAAAAGCTTAGAAGCAAAAAATGCTGAATTCAAAATTGACCATGGACTGTCACCTACAGAATGCCCCTTTGGTGAGCTGCATCACAAATAAATGTACTATTTGAATTCTAATTGTGCATGCACTGTTTGTGTTGTATTCAAATGATCATGAGGGTGGCTGTACGAAATAAATCGGAAAGTTTTGACAATTTTGTAGGTACTTAACACTTTCCCTGCGGCTATTAGTGTTAACATTATACAGAACAGATTTTTCAGAAACCTTTCCCAACTTTCAAAGTCCATCTCAAGGATTACTGAACCAATACTAGGCATGTTTGTACTTATTTCAAATCATTTCTCATGGTGATTCCAATTATGGTAATGAAATGTAATAATGTTGACATTTTTGAAAAATATTGTGAATTATTGGAATGTCGTCTGCAAACACCTGCCGCATGGAAAGTGTTAACTTATACCTTCCATCCATAATCTACTTCTTTTCACAGTGGTCAACGATTTGAAGGAATCCCATGATCATGGTTGGTTGCAAAATTGATAAGAAAAAGAAATCTCAAAAACTTCAAGTGGTGGAGGGAATTTTGTTTATCTTATACTGTGCGAAGTACGGGATCTAATTAAACCGTTTTTCTTTTAGCGCTATTTTCTTAGCAGCTGACTGGTTTACTGAATTTTCTTGGAGTGCACTAACATTTATGCTGTTTCCTGCGGTTGCAGTATCTGCTTAAAATAAAGAGATTTTTCTTTCCATGTTGCCATTTTGAGTCTTTACAGTAGCCTAAATTTACTGCGGAAGAATTGCTCTGAATTTTGAAAGATCCAATTTTTAAAGAGGTACTGAGAGATTGCCAAGAAAAATGAAATTTATAAAATCTGAATTGTTTCAATAGATCAGGTATGTAGTAACCCCGAAGTGTAATAATTTATGGGGAAAAGGTTGAATGACGGGCATTAGGTAGACATTTGGTTGAAGCAATTTATGTGGCGAGTGGTGCTGATCATTTCGATGTGATTTATATACATTGAAATTACCAAATTGTGAAATTTTACATGATAGACGGTGAATTAAGGTAATCAGTTTCAGATGATAGTTAGTATATTGCCTAAGCATTACTTAGGTGAAAAATACAACAGATTTCCAGGAAAGGCTGTGAATACCCATAACAATTACGTTTTTGAGAAGTGTATACTGAAATGTATTTGTTTGTTTTCACAGTGGTTGAAGATTTACAAGAAAGCATCACTGACGGTTGGTCATGAATAACTAAATATTTAAATTAGATTAAATGAGAATACGTGATTTCACATTCGCGCCGTCACTTTTTTTCACCGTGCTCCCTTTCATCGTATTGCATGCAGACAGATGCATGAAGCTGTATCTCGACAAGCCATCAAGAATACCAACCTGATAGTAGCAGGCTGTGTCAATTCTTAAGTGATTAGGGTTCTGTTAATTGAATTGCATGTAGCCATATGCATGCAGCCATGCCACATACCTCAATATCTTATAAATAAGATATTAGTCTGCAGTTGCCAGTTTTTTGTGGACTTTGCATTGAGCCACATACCTCGATAACCCCACAAGAAATCAACCAGACAGTAGCTGGCTACGATTTAAAAAAAGGTTATTGTGACTCTATTTTTTCATAGAGTTGTATACAGCTATTACATGCAACTATGTTGTAAGCTGCATTCCATTACGAAACCCCACTGGTACATGGCTTCACTCATAGTCATATCTCAAAACCTACAAGAAATCAACCTGGTAAAAGTCAGCTGCCACCATGTTTTTGTCCTTGTGAATCTGTTCATAGAATTGCATGCAGCCCATATATGCATGCAGCCATGCCATCAGCCACATATCTCAACAATCATAACATAATTTGTTGACCTACCCTTACGCCCATATCCCTTGACCATGTAAATGCTCAACTGCCCATCAAATCACTTGCTGTGCTTACAGAGCACAAGAAACATAATGGAATGTTTAAAAAGATTACAATGTGCTAGCAATTTCTACAAGCACACAAACATAGAAAAATAAATAACACATTCATAAATACCAATATAGAACTTAATTATTTAAGACCAGTTTCAAAATGTGTACATTTTTGTGTGCATATTCATATTTACATTTTTGCATTTTTATCCATTCTGAGTTTTAAGTGCACTTTGGATTTATTTAGAATTGAAATACAGCAACCAGATACCTAAAACCTAGAGCTCTCAAATCCCATAGAAAGAGATAGGAAACAGTTATGCTCTTTTAAAATGTAGAATTTAACCAGTTATACTATAATTTATTCAACCAATCTTTATTATTAAACAAGTTCAAACACAAAGAGGAAGGATTGGTAAAGGTCATGATAGTAAGTTGTATAATACCACGATAAAGTAAAATTTGCTTAAAGAGAAGCATGTCATTTCAAATCATTTTATCTATATAAGCTTATTATGTACCATAACATATTTTTGTACATTCAAAATTTCCTAGGCATCTCTAGCTGCGCCTACTAATGTGAATGACTTTCTCTCCAGAATATGGGTGTTTCCGTAAGGTGAACCACTGCACTCTGACACACTTCAGAATTCGGAAACCCTACAGAATAAACCATGGGGTTTATTCAGTAAGGTTTCCAAATTCTAAAATGTGTCACTTCACTGCACGCTGACACACTCTAGAATTCGGAAACCTTGCGGTATAAACATAATTGTTTAATGTATTCTACAAAGAATGCCGAATTCTAAGGTGTGTCAGCGTGCAGTGGATCGCCTCACGGAAACATCTCCAGAATACTAACCTAAAATGAATCTCAAAGTATGAAACGCATGTGTGAAGTGCAAACTTGGATCAAGCTTAATATTTGCCACAATCTTGGTTTTTTCTTCTTCTTTGTTTTGTGTAATTTCACATGATTCCTGCTGGTGTATGTTCCTTGGATTATTTTATGTAATACATGGATATAAAATAAGCCTAAAAAAGTGACCCTGTTCTATGGGCAAACGGTCTTGTCAGGGAGTCGGTTTAACTGATTTTCAACAATTTCAATTTTTTTGGGGTGCAAATTTCATAAAAAATCAATTTTAAAAAAAATCACAATTTTTGTTGTTATTGAAAAAAATATCAATAAATGGGTCAGTTGGGCCCATATTAGGGTGCCTTAACTGATAAAAACTATAATTGAGTTGATACCAATGAAGCACATTAACAGGAATCACAAATGATCGATATAACTTATTAATCATTTCTCTTTATTCAACCAGTACACACATGTTTTACCAAGTCCAGATTTGCTTTGGCATTATTAAACTACAATTTCTAACTATGATTTGTTTTATATTATATTCCAAGTTTTATTTTTTCTATGCAATGTATTTATGCCTTATGATTGTTGAATATTTTAATAAGCCTGACTCAGCCGTCACTCACTGTATGTTAATGTTTACTCTTCCAAAGATATATAGTTATTCAAAATATGAACAGCACTTCTTCATAGTATAGGGTGTCGCAAAAGTTGTGTTACCTTTTTTAATCTTTGTATCTCCGGTAACAGTAATTGCAGTATAAAACTATCAACATATTTGGATAGAGTGTAGGCTTGTAGAATTATTTTGATACCAAACTTACAATTACAGCTCTCTGTGTTGCGAAAGTACAGAAGAAAGTTTTCCAAACTGTAAATTTGCACTTTTTTATAAATGCGTAATAATGAGCTGAATGAAGTGAAGGGACTAGAGAGGGGTAGAGAAGAGAAAGAACAGGTTTTCCACAGCCATTCTTTTGAATTTCAGATTGAAATAATAAGGTTTATGAACATTATTAACCCTAACTCCCTAAGCATGTTTTTGACAATTAAACTATCAACGGAGAAAAAAGGGTCTAATTTGGGGGGAAAGATCACTGTTGGCCCACGCCTGGGATCAAACCTGGGCCGCCCCGCGTGGCAGGCAGACAACCAATTGAATGCGCTAACGAGGGAGCTCGAAAAAGTTAACTTTTTCGAGACCATTTGACAGCTTGCCGGATCGTTTTGTGGCCTCTGGATAGGGTCATTGTTGTGCACAAAATATTAGAAATGATTGCCTTTTTGCAAATATTTACATGAATGGAATGTAAAGAACATGCAGCACATGATAACTGTGACGTATATCTGGCGTCCTGCAAATTGAACAATTGTATGGTATTGTGAGCTAGGTGATCAAACCTTTTAGCGCGTGTTTTATATTAAGGGGCAAAGCCTTGAAATAAGGAATTTAGAATCAGGAGCTACTTGTATACAAATTTGCTCCTGGTTCATGGATTTGTCTTCAGAATAATTCTACCCGTATTTTCTATCCAAATATGTTTTCTGTTTGGTACTGCAAATTATTTTAAAAGAGATACAATTTAAGACTTTAGAGACTTTTGGTACACCCTGTATTTAGCAAGTAATTTTGTATAATGTTGTTGATACCATATCAATTTATATTAAGTTATGAACTCTGCATGAATGTGATGTTCTGCACAACAAAAACAGTTAAATGTATTTTACAGAGACATAATATGTCTAAATCAGAATGCTAATGATATTAATGAAGGGTATACAAATGTGATACATGCCCCAAACCAAAGCATAATATACAGGCAGCTTCTTTCAGGGGATATTTGGTATTTTGTGGAAATATTAGTGCTGAAAGTAAAGATAATTTGGAAGGACATTTTCTCTGTTTGGAGGAAAACTAATTCCATATTGCTGGGAAAGTTGCATTTTCAGACCTGCTGGTAAGGAATGAAATATCTATTATAAAACATAATGCTCATTTGTTAGCTATTTTTCATAGCTGATTACTTAAGCTTCTCATCTCGATGATTACAATTCATGACTTTGACCTTGATTTTATTTAATGATATAAACGAATAGTTAAATATCATCTTTTTTAACATATGTACAATGTTTACAGTTGTCACACCACTAAAGAATCTCCCTATACTTTACGTGCTTAAGAGATCAAATCAAAGTCTGATTTTCTCAGCTATCGAGCGACTGGTTTGTTCAAATCATTGTTTTCCTTGAAGATACAGACAAACAAAAACACTTGGGGGAGGGTTGACCTGCATTTTTCCCTGCACCAGGATGTTGAATACTTGTCCACTCTTCAAATCGCAAATCGCTGTCTGCTAGCTATATTTGGTGAATTTGTCCTAGAAGAGGTGACAAAAGAAAAGTTGCATCGAATCTTACTATTACAGAAAACACCAGGGTTCTTTTGTTAAATATTGAGTTTGTAGTCTACAAATCACAAATAATACAAATTTCTTTCATATTAAGAGCACTTTACTTTTCTGTACATTTTAATTAATGGTTAAAGGTGGGGTCTATCTTGAATTAAAAACACTCGCTAGTGTTGGGCGGTAGCACACATTTATTTGGTGGAGTGGTATCTGCAAGACTAATACAGATTCATCTCCAAGTCGATGTCGCTACCCGTGGCAATTTTGCATTCAGCAATGTTTACAGGGTTTTCGCTCTTTTTTCCCCTGCACATTTTCAATATTTGTGTAGTAATGCTAATGTGTGTGTACGACCGTGCGTTACGTGAACCCGAAAGTGCATATCGGACACTTTCAAATATGACCACAGGTCCTGATTGGTCAATCATAAAATCGTCATGCGCATGCAGGCATAGTTGTTCGCGCATTTCATGCATCTGGATGCAACTCCATGAACAACAACAAAACACGCTCGCGTGAAATAGCTTGAATTTCATCCATAGCGTTATGACAGTGACTTTTAAGCAAAAGTAGCAGGCAAAGGATAAAGTAGCATATTCATTTGGAATATCATGACTCTCATCCCAACCAACTCTTTAAAAAGTTAGGCAGCAAAAAAAACCAACCCTGTAATATGGATGGACGGACCTCTCTTCTTGAGTTGATTGGTCAAGCTTTTTTGTCTTCCTTCCTTCAAATGACACAACAATTATAAATACCTGTAAAATGTGACCCAACATGAGTAAATGAGGCACAATGCGGCAGTATCTAATTTGATTTCAGGGCACAAATGTGAGATATGGTCAAAATAAGTCAAATTCATAAAAGTCTTATTTCTGATCTTTGACACCTAACCAAAGACTCAAATTCATGCAAATAAAGAGTTAATCTATATTTTTAGGCATTTATATTTTATTTACTCCAATGACTTTAAATGTCCATAGCCTGACAATTGGTATTTGGTATTTTGAGACAGTGATTTTCAATCATCTGTAATATAGGTTAGGAATGAGATATAACATTGAGTTTGGTACCAATATGTATTTTAAATTCTACATATTAACACAATATAAATAACTACATTTTCACATTTCCCTCATTGTGCCTCACTTACTCGCGTTGGGTCACAAATGTTCCAATTTTGAACAAACAAACAAACAAAAATCATTAAATATCATAAACTTTTATAGGTCAGTAATGATTTGTACATGAAAATTTGGTTGCCAGTTTTTTGAACAATGTGTCTGTCGAACCTGTCAGAAGACCAGGGTATGTTTTTCCTGTCGCTTTATGGCAAATAAAGGATTTCATGCTAGCCTTTAATGTGTGGTCTTACACCAAGTGGCATGGATAAACTGTCCCAGTAACAGGGCCCGGTGTTCTCTCTTTGTATTCAGAGGGGTAACACCTGATCGTTCCAGGATCTTGATGGCGTTTCGCAGACAATTTTGCTAATTTGACCCCCTTTTTCTCACAAAAAACGCAGACATTTTGTCTGAAAATAACCCCTGTTTTTTCACCATTTCAAGGACACTTTCTGAAATACCC
Source organism: Ophiura sarsii (assembly GCA_035610835.1). Classification (NCBI taxonomy): domain Eukaryota; kingdom Metazoa; phylum Echinodermata; class Ophiuroidea; order Amphilepidida; family Ophiuridae; genus Ophiura; species Ophiura sarsii. Next base: position 50,724,137 of record CM069448.1, read on the forward strand.
CTCTTTCCTATTACCGGGACAATTTGATATAACACTCATTCTAAGTTATTTATTTTTGCTCCAAAAAACACCCCTAATTTTTTGACATCGCGGACATAGCTCCCAAATGACCCTTATTTTTGGAAATTGTGGACATAGCTTCAAAAAACACCCCTAATTTTGGGAAATCGCGGACATGGTATCAACAGAAAAACTTTTTTCTGGGACTTTTGTAATGATCATGCATACCAAAGTCAATGTTGACTGAAACCACCGGGCAATAGGGCGGGCAGTTAGTGGATAAGACAGGAGAAATTAACACTATAGTTTTTAGGCATAACTGAGTTTACTATTACTCTACATTGATTGCAGTAGAGGTTTACTAAACCTTTTTGAACAGGACATAGATGGTTGGTTATCCATTGTTATGACCAGCTTGGTGGCTGATTAAATAATAAGCTTTCATCAAATGTGTTGCTTCAGCACAGCATGTTCTTTCCATTGTTGTCTGGTTTGTTCACAATTTATTGATATTATACGGTGCAGAGCTGCCAACATTCCCCTGATCATGCAGGAGAACTCCCTGAAAATAAACCGATCTGGACAAACACATTTCACAACCTCTCTGATTGGGGACACATTTAATGTATAGTCTATTTATCCATCACGAGACAGTGACGTACCTGCTTATTCTCCTAATTGCAGCGCATCAACGTGCGCGGCTACTCGAGGCGTTGGCGAATACACACGAGCGTTGAAAGACGGAAGATATATACGTATGCCCAAATGCTGCGCCTGTAAAGTTACGTCACTGTCCAGAGGAAGTCAAATAGAGTATAGTACATAACATGTCATTTTTAACATCTCTCTAATTGATGAAGAGAATATCCCTGATTGCAGAATGCAGATGTTGGCAGCTCTTTTTTTAGCTGTATATACCATGTTCATTGTTCAGATGTCATCGCACCGCACAGTGTACATGCAGTGTAGATTTTTAAAATAAAGGACAAATCCATCGCAGGCATTTTCAAATAATGTGATATGATCTTCAAAAAATCATAGAGATCTATAGGCAAGGGTGGAATTTGATTTTTTAATCATTAACACCAATGGTGAATTTATTATGAATCAAATCTTCCTGATAGAACTTATTATAGTTTGCCGACAGGACAAAATCCTGTTATACAGGTTGACACCCCTCTTGGTCAGTCAGGATGTTTGGGGGGGGGGGGGGGTGTCAATTTAATTTTACACATTTTCAAAATGAAATTCAAAAACTAAAAAAATGTTGTTCTTTTCTCCAAACCTAAAAATAGATCTCAAATTAAAAACCCAAGGGTCAGTCAGGACTGTTTTCTTGGCCATATGAAATTACTACTTTCATATAATATTTTTGTTGTTGCTATTTCACCTCAATCTAATCAGATTTCATCTCCGCTTAAATCCAGCCAATTTTGATAGAACATATCTGTATCAATCATGAGGTAACATACATGGGTAAAGGATATTGTAAATGGGTTGTAGTGATTGTGTGTGCCTCATGCATCAATTTTCAGATATCATATAAACAATGAACGAAGTATACGATATCATTTTGGAAACATTGCAGAGCGGTAATGTAGCTCGTGATGTTATTACAAAAATCGTCGTTAAGCATAGTGATTTAAACTTCTCAGGTCATGTGATCGCTTTTAGAGCAATCACATGAAGGCAGATTATCATAGAAAGACGGGCAGCATCTCATATCCCATATCTCTATTTGAGGGATAGCTTGACTGCAACCCCTCAGGTAAAAAAAATTGAGGGTTTAAAGTGACTAGGCTGAATTAACACTTTCCATGTGGCAGGCGTCTGCAGACGACATTCCAAAATTTCACAAAATGTTTAAAAAATGTCAAAATTATTGAATTTCATTACCATATTTGGAATCAACATGAGAAATGCAGTGAAATAAGTACAAACATGCCTAGTATTGGTTTATTAATCCTTGAGATAGACTTTGAAAATTGCGAAAGGTTTCTGAAAAATCTGTTTAGTATAATATGGTAAAACTAATAGCCGCATGGAAAGTGTTAAGACGCTGCAATAACATCGCCAGCTACATTGATTCCAACAAAGGTATCAATATTTTGCTTATCATAAATCCAGTGAATTGAATTCAATGCAAAATGCTGCGAAAATTAAAAAAAATTCAAACCATTCATTCTATTTTGATGCAGTGGTGAACGATCTGCAGGAGATCTATACTGACGTGACTCGAACCGTTATCGACATGGTGTTGGAATCTTGCAGCTACAACAAAGAGACGGCATCCTCGATACTCAACTCAATGTCGACCAAAAAAGCGGCACCGAAACAGGTAAATATAAACGGCTTTATCAAATAAAATAGAAATGCTTTTATAACGGGAAGTAAGTAAATGGTCTAGATGAGTAGGCCATCAGGTAATATTGTAAACACTTAGTCTGTCTATACAAGAGATTTATTCTAACGGATATTGGATCTGTTATCGTCATGGTATTGGAATCTTGCAGCTATAACAGAGAGACTTCATCCTCTGTGCTCAACTCAATGTCGCGGAAAAAAGCGCCACCGAAACAGGTAAATGATTCTATCAAATAGAATAGAAAGGCTTTCAATATTGGAGTCTATAACAAGTACAGGTTATAGATGAGTTGGCCATCAGATAATAGGGGCGTCCTTTTGTCTGCTCTCTACAAGAGATTTACTCTGATTGATATTGGATCCTTTATCGTCATGGTAATGGAATCTTGCAGCTACAACAGAGAGACGTCATCCTCTGTGCTAAAAGCTTTGTCGAGCAAAAAATCGCCAACGAAACAGGTAAATGATAAATGATTCTATAAAATAGAATAGAAAGGCTTTCAAAATGGGAGTCTATAAAAAGTAAAGGTTATATATGAGTAAAGTTATCTAGTCAAAGGCGCGGAACCCGCGCCAGAGTCGACAGTCATCTTTGATCATGTAGGTGTGTGTAAACACCATCACATTGGAGTTGTGTGTGCAATCACTAAGTCAACAAAAAAAAAGTGTGTTGCCCTCAGCGACGGACCGTCAAATCTCAAAAATTAGGGTCACAAATTTTTTTTTTAATTTTTAATTTTACCTAAATTGTCAAAATATTACTTTTTTCTGCTTAATAATAATAATAATAAGATGATGAATAAGTTTGCTTGAAAAACTAGTTTTTAAACTACTTTCACACTAGAAACATTAGTCAAATTGACATTTAGCAATTTTGTCCTGACACGAACCACCGTCTGTCAACAATATTTGTCAGCAAGATTTTTGGCACTTGAGGGCAACACAACAATTTGTTTTGTTTGCCTAACAATCTATGTTGGTTTTGTTCGCCCCCTTCTTGAGTATGCTCTACCAGATGGCATCCTGGTCTGACAGAAAATCTCCACTATGATTTGGAGCGTATTCAGAAGAGGGCGTGTAGAATCATCTTAGGTTTTAACTACACTGGCTATCAGGATGCCTTAAAAACATGTGCTATTCCGGAACTCAGGATCCGTAGAGACCAAATTTGTTTAAACTTTGCTGAATCCCTGTTAAAATCTAATGAGTTCCGTGTTTGGTTACCAAAATCTGGAAATGAACAAGTGCATAATATGACTCTCCATAGTGCTCACAAAATAACTGTTCCTAAAAGACGTACCCTGCGTTACGCTCGAAGCTCAATTCCATACATGGTCAAACTCTTAAATCATACATTATAGTTCTGTTTCCAATCGGGGGTGGGTTGTTGTGTTATGCATGCTTAGTTATATCTATGAATATATATTGTTTCTATTGTTCTATATATTACATATTGTAAATATTGTTGTAATTCAGCATTTTGCTGCGATAACGATATGTTTATTAAACCTTGAATTGAAATATGCGCTGTTGTTACAACGCACCTTGAGGTGAAATGAGACATAGTAATAAACTGTATGGAGAAAATCTTGCGATGGTACCCTATATGGCCAGCTGATTCTATGAATGACATTTTTACTCCTTTGCAGCCTACTCCTACCAGGGCTCGGAGCCCATCACCAGCAGTAAGTGCTAGATTAATGAGTGTTGACCAATGCATTCCCTTTTAAATATCTGTTTTGTTACAGTTGTCTGTGACATGGGATATAGCAGTATATAGTTTAATCAGTTCTAAATTGGCGAGAAATATTTTTTTATCTCTCCACGCACAAAAGTAATGCAAGCGTATGTGCACGATTATGGCCACACGCACACGATTTTGGATGGACGCACTTGTCACGCATATGATGCACAGTGTGCTTGTTGTCTTCATGTGCGCCGTCTGTATTCATTCGCTGCTGTAAGGAGGCTTCGCAATTTGGAGCTGATCATATTATAATAGTAACAAACTATAGATGTTGTAACCTGTCACGTCACCGACAAGGCTCAAGATAAGCGGGCGCTGGGCGATTTTTTACCCTCGGTCGTCCTGCCATAGCGCCCAGTAATGCTGAAAAATAAACAACCGAGCGCTGATATTTTGTCCAAACCAGTTCGTTGACGATGGGGAAGCTTGCCCAAGACATCAAATTTCAAGTTGACAATGCTGCCTCGCTGGATTTAGCAAAAAGTTAGCTCCCGGTAGACTGAAAGTAGCTCCCGGTTCTCAATAAATCCCATATTCCGGGTGCTACTTTTGAAAAAAAGTAGCTCTCGTTAAAAAAACTGTTATCTTGAGCCTTGGTCACTGAAGGCAAGGCAAACAAAAGGTTGCCTACCGGTGTGTGCGCCCATTGCCTGCCAGTTTTGAAGGAGGTGGCCAATGTAAGCAATACACTTAACGCAAACCAGTCACCTGTAGACGACAGCAATCAATGCAACTGTCAATGCGTGTTCCCCCGTGCATGGAATGGAACTGGGCACCTAACATTGTTGATCAGCAATGAGTTGACATGGTCTATATGGAGAGAAAATCAAATCTTGCAATGTTATTTTAATGGCGTCTGACTTCAAACAATTGCATTTTTACTCAATGCACACAGGCACAACCAGCTCCTGTCAGGGCTCCAAGCCCGTCACCACAAGCAGTAAGTGCTTGATGCATGCGTGAGCATTAACCCATAAATATAGTAGTGATAGTATCAAATTATATGGATAAAATGGATTCTTGCAATGGTATCCTATGGAATCTGACTCCAAACAATTGAATTTTTATTCCCTGCACACAGTCGCAACCCGCTCCTGTCCGGGCTCCCATCCCAATACCACAAGCAGTGATGCATGCATGAGCATTAACCCATACTAAATAGAGAAGTAATAATATCAAACTATATGGATAAAATGGATTCTTGCAATGTTATCTTATGGTATCTGTCTTCAACAATTGTATTTTTACTCCCTGCACACAGACACAACCCGCTCCTGTCAGGGCTCCCATCCCAATACCACAAGCAGTGATGCATGCTTGAGCGTTAACCCATACTTAATAAAGTAGTAATAATATCAAACTATATGGATAAAATGGATTCTTGCAATGTTATCTTATGGTTCAAACCAATTGTATTTTTACTCCATGCACACATACACAACCCTGTTCTGTCAGGGCACCTAGCCCAATGCCACAAGCAGCAAATGCTTGATGCATGCATGTGAGTGTTAACCCATACTTAATATAGTAGTAATAGTATTAAACTGTATGAATAAAATGGATTCTTGCAATGATATCCTATGGAATCTGACTTCAAACAATTGAATATTTACTCCCTGCACACAGACACAACCTGCTCCTGTCAGTGCTCCCATCCCAATACCACAAGCAGTGATGCATGCATGAGCGTTAATCCATACTAAATATAGAAGTAATAATATCAAACTATATATATGGATAAAATGGATTCTTGCAATGTTATCTTATGGTATCTGTCTTCAACAATTGTATTTTTACTCCCTGCACACAGACACAACCCGCTCCTGTCAGGGCTCCCATCCCAATACCACAAGCAGTGATGCATGCTTGAGCGTTAACCCATACTTAATAAAGTAGTAATAATATCAAACTATATGGATAAAATGGATTCTTGCAATGTTATCTTATGGTTCAAACCAATTGTATTTTTACTCCATGCACACATACACAACCCTGTTCTGTCAGGGCACCTAGCCCAATGCCACAAGCAGCAAATGCTTGATGCATGCATGTGAGTGTTAACCCATACTAAATATAGTAGTAATAGTATCAAACTGTATGAATAAAATGGATTCTTGCAATGATATCCTATGGAATCTGACTTCAAACAATTGAATATTTACTCCCTGCACACAGACACAACCTGCTCCTGTCAGTGCTCCCATCCCAATACCACAAGCAGTGATACATGCATGAGCGTTAATCCATACTAAATATAGAAGTAATAATATCAAACTATATGGATAAAATGGATTCTTGCAATGTTATCTTATGGTTCAAACCAATTGTATTTTTACTCATTGCACACATACACAACCCTGTTCTATCGGGGCACCTAGCCCAATGCCACAAGCAGTAAGTGCTTGATGCATGCATGTGAGCGTTAACCCATACTAAATATAGTAGTAATAGTATCAAACTGTATGGATAAAATGGATTTCTTGCAATGGTATCCTATGGAATCTGACTTCAAACCAATTGAATTTTTACTCCCTGCACACATACACAACCCTATTCTGTCAGGGCACCTAGCCCAATGCCACAAGCAGCAAGTGCTTGATGCATGCGTGAGCGTTAACCCATAAATATAGTAGTGATAGTATCAAATTATAAGGATAAAGTGGATTCTAGTAATGTTATCTTATGGTATCTTTCTCCAAACAATTGTATTTTGACTCATTGTATACAGACACAACCCCCACCCCTGTCAGGGCTCCCATCCCATTGCCACAAGCTGTAAGTGCTTGATGCATGCTAGCCTTGACCAGGCTTCTAAAATTATTTAAAATGACGCAGTCCGTAACCATCTGGCGCTGACACTTTAACACGGAAATCCCACCCAAAAATCCCCCCTTCTCTATTAAGCTGAATACAGCGTGCTAAGACAAGTGACATAGGATTTACGAACTGAGAGCTATGCTAACACGAAGCCTTGCACATTCTGCAATGCCAATCTAATGTTTCACCTTATAAAAGCGATGGAAATCCAATGGTTTTTCGTGGGGGGCAATATTCCCAAATATGGCGATATGTATTATTCATAAGGTATAACATCCAATCAGAAAAGACAAGCAGCCTTTGACCGGTAAACCTCGTAAATATTCATTAAATTGCGCTATTACGACACTAGTGGAGGCGGGTCAACATGTTTATGCAATTAGCATAAATTACTTCACCAGTCATAACAGATTATACAAGGCTTTCGGCCGCAAGCGGCCTCAGTCGAACTTCGTTCTCCCGCGATGGTACTCAATGGCGATCACTCCCCAGTTTACACCGGGCTTCGCCCGGCGTGTTCAGTGAGTAATTGGTGGGCCAGTGAAGGGGGCGGCAGTTTGGATGCTAGTTTATCGCACTAAATAAATAAGCTTGTAGGACTTGTTATTATTTATTAATATCAGTATGCACAAGGAGTTTGGTATATAATACTAGCCCGGACTACTACAACCCGATACAAATTTTAGAAAGCCTGATCAAGGCTAGATGCATGCGTGAGCGTTAACCCATAAATATAGTAGTGATAGTATCAAATTATAAGGATAAAGTGGATTCTTGCAATGTTATCTTATGGTATCTGTCTTCAAACAATTGTATCTTTACTCATTGCACACAGGCACAATTCGCTCGTGTCAGGGCTCCAAGCCCGTCACCACAAGCAGTAAGTAGTAATAGTATCAAACTATTATGGATAAAATGGATTCTTGCAATGTTATTACATGGCGTCTGACTTCAAACCAATTGAATTTTTACTCGCTGCACATAGACTCAACCGGCTCCTGTCAGGGCTCAAAGCCCAATTGCTTGAGCATTAACCCATACTAAATATAGTAGTGATAGTATTAGTGCTGTTATCGATACAAAATCGATATGTCATCGAAGAAAACTTTGACATGTCGATATATTATCGATAAAATATAAATTTGGTTTCCGAATTCTGCAACTTTCGTCGCCGATCAAAAATGTCATATATATATAAAGCCTGATCAGATCCAGAGCGGGGGAAATATTCCTATCGATAATGTACCCCACCAATAAATAACTTGGAAAATTGGCCGCAAACGTCATTTAAAAACGTTAAATGAAGACTAAAATAAACTAATTCAGTAATAGCTGGCCAATGTGATCGCCATCTTTTATTTGATAAAAATTATCCTTACGAATGCGTACGTGTGAGATTGTGCTTCCGCTTTATCCGAACTCCGATACGAATGACGTATCATCCTTACGCATGCGTGTGACCATTTTTCCATTCACAAATTTTACTTCGGCGGCTTTATAAATGTATTCGATTTTCCGGAACCCGATACGAGTGACGTAATGCCAATAACATGTCCTCGTACTCATCTTGAAAGGCGCAGTTCCGCACATGTGAAATAAGCCTATTGACCAAACTGTGCTCTCTGTATAACGTGGTTGTTTTTATGATTAATTACACTAGCGGCGTTCCCGATGGCGTTGTTATTCAGATATGAATTATTTTGATACTTGCGGGATTTGTCAGGCTTTCACCGGGTGAATGATGCACGGTACAGCCATGAACGCGTCAATATACTTTGTATCGCAATTTGTAACGAATTGTAAATGAATGGGTAATGAGCAGAAAACTTAAAAAGCCTGTAAAACCCAATTTAAATGTATATCGCTTCATATCGATATCTAAAAAACAATATCGACATGTTGTATAATATATAAAAAAATTGCGACAATCGACACTTCCGAACAATCGATAACAGCACTAAATAGTATCAAAGTATATGGATTAAATGGATATTTGCAATGTTATCTTATGGTATCTGTCTTCAAACAATTGTATTTTTACTCATTGCACACAGACACAACCCGCTCCTGTCAGGGCTCCCATCCCAATGCCACAAGCAGTAAGTGCTTGTTGCACGCGTGAGCGTAAATCCATACTAAGTATAGGTAGTAGTAATAGTAAATTATAAGGATAAAATGGAATCTTGCAATGTTATTTTAATGGCGTCAGACTTCAAACAATTGTATTTTCACTCCCTGCACACAGGCACAACCTGCTCCGGTCAGGGCACCTAGCCCAATGCCACAAGTTGTAAGTTCTTGATGCATGAGTGTTAATACATATTTACCTTGTCTGAATGGTTGTGTTAGATTCCTAATAGTTCATTTTACTACCTCGAGACTGATATAACTTATATGCATGATTTGCACCGCCCATATTCTATCACTTGTATATGTAACTTCCTCTAAATAAGGACTACTGATAGTAGACTACACAACCATGGGTTGCAAACTCTTCACACACAATACACCCTCCCACCATACTGCTTTACTGGTGAAACTACCCTACAACATACTAAAAGAGGTCCAAAGAAATCACATATTTTAACACTGTATTCTACCCATTGCATCTATACCCTAATTCCCTTCCTCCAGACAATGACGTAACATACAGTCACAACCTTTACGCATACGCATATGTATCTTCCGTCTTTCCTACGCGTGTATGTTTTATGCCAGCGCCTCGATTAGGCGTGCACGTTAATGTGCTTCAATTAGTAAAAGACGCAGTTACTTCACTATCTTGTGAATTGTGATATGTCTCGTGATATCGAGATCTTCAATCAAAATCATGATTTGAATGAACCAGTTTGCTCTAAAGTTGAGAAAAATTAACATGATTTTGACCTCGTAAACCATGCAAAGCAATTGGGAATTTATTTGGTGGTGTGCCCATAAGGTGGACTTGAATTGGTTTGTCGCTCTATGTGCTTAGTCCAGTCGGTTTATTACATTTAATGATATGCACAGCCAGTATACATGGCTAGCTATGACCTAAATTTTATTTCATTCAAATTGGTTATTCCAAACGGGAGATATGTGCTTTTTCCCAAATACTATGAAATTAAATCTGTTCCAAATTCCAATTGATCCACTATGAAAGTATGAGGTTTGCTGAATGGGGTGCAAGTTGAACATGTTGAAAGAAGAGCTAGATATATTTAATCCAGTTCCAGACCATCACACACATGACACACGTCACAGATATCCTCCATTTATGGGAATTTTTTCAATCAAAAAGTTCTTAAAATGTTATTTTATTCCATTTGGTACAAGAATAAGATTATCTTCATTTTTGCAAAGCATGGAAATAGTGCCTGTATTTAAACACAACTCATCATTCACACTGCTTGACTGCTATGCATTTTTTTATGTGCAATATAATGCTATGTTACATTATATATTTTTAAATCATTTTCGAGCAATAAGAGACGTAAGGAGCATTATTGAGATAAATGTTAGCAAAATGTTGACCAAATATTTGGCAATTACTATTTTAAACTAACTTGATTTGATACACGAAGAGAAATTAAATCTTTTTATACAATAATTAATTGTTATGAAATGTTTGTGCAATACCGTATATCATAACATCGCAATATTTTGCATGCAATATCGTTTTGATTATCAGAGATTCAACAACAAAATATGTAAATTAGGTCCATTTATAAAAAGGTTGGTTTATTTATAAAATGTCAACAGGTATCAATTTTGTTGTGTTGTGTGAATAACCATTAGTGCAGTATTGGTAACATCAACCAACTTGGCTTTATTCCTGTATTCTTAGAACACTTTGGATTTCGAGCTTTTTAGTAAATATATTGTAATAATGGTGCGCAATTAGGTATTGTCTTGAAAACTTCACTAAGTATGAAAAAGTGTGTCTACTCTTATGATCAATAAAGAAATTGACACAATTTTAACCTTAATATTTTGACTCACCTTGTATAGCCTTTTTGTGTAGGAAAAGAACAGTTGTTGGACTAGATATACATTTTTACTAACCATCTGCTGAGGGGATGCTTATTGTATAAAATTTAGGATAACATTCAAAGATTGGTTAAAAGAATTAATTTAAAATCAAAATTGAAATTTTAAGAAAAACATTGTCATCAAACTGGGGTCCAATCTTATTTTGGTTCCAGCTCTATTAACTATGAATATTTTAATGTTCGAAAGCAACAACAAATGTGATACCCCCTCCCCCTCCACTCTCCCCCCAATTTATTTGCTCTCAGAAAACTTGAGATTAAATTTAGATATATTTTATGGGTTCTCCAATTTGATATCACAATACTTGTTGGCTTATTTACATTGTGTACTCTAGATGCCCTAGAATTTTTTTTAATCTTTAACATACCTGTGGACTTATATACATGTTTGTAAATAAATTGTCTGCATTGAAGTTGTACATTGTTTGCTTTGATCCTTTGATCCTCAAAATAATTAATTTGCACTTTGTCCTATTGCAATTGATTGTTATAATCACATGACATAATTATAGTAAGGTGTAGCATAATCACATGACATAATTTTAGTAGTAGGTATAATCACATGACATAATTATAGTAAGGTGTAGCAGCCAGTATACTGCATGTATATTAATATTATCAGGTACCATATCAGCTATCTGGTCTATCAACTACTTCATGGTGTTTCAATATAAGCTTAATCGTGAGCTAATGCATGCACTATTATATCAAGACTTATGACTGAGAGGTGGTCTGAAATTCTCAATACACTGGACTGACTATAAATAGTTGAGGCTGATTTCTTCATATCAGGCAGCATCGTACACAGCAACTCTGATGTAGCTTCATCATTTATATCTTTGCATGATATCTATCAACTGAATTATCTAAGTGCATAATTTTGCATGGCAGCAGATAAGCCTATCCGATGCTTGCAGATAGGCCAATAATACACTTGACAATATACAGAACAACTGTGACGTTTGATTCCTTTCCATCGAGCAGCACCCGTTACATCGACATTGTAGTAATCCCTCTTTGCCTAGCAGCACCAGTCACAACATTGCTCTGAAGTACAGTATTGCCATGCTATACTTGTACGCCTGTCTTGTTATATTTGTATACTTTCTGTAAGCTAAACAAATACCAATGCACTGAATATGCTTTAAAAGTTAATGCATGTGGGTTTATGTAAAAACGGACGTCACGTTTCATTGAATCTATTGCAACTGGAATAGACCGATTTCTTCTCATCAACTTACGGAACAATCAACAGTACAGTATGGCATCTGTGCGAATATCTTCTATTAAAGTAAGGCATAAAACATGTCTATTTCTGCATGTATAATGTTTATCTGTGTATATATTATGCCAATAGACTGCTTTGGGACGCAAAAGACAAAAGTGCCAATTTGAAAAGAAATATGTTTTGACCCTGGTGTTTTCTCTTTGTATTCAGAGGGTCAACACATGATCGTTCTAGGAGGTTGACAGCGTTTTAAGGACAATTTTGCTCATTTGACCCGTTTTTTCATACAAAAACAAGAACATTTCGTCTTAAAAAACACCCATTATTTTACCATTTCAAGGACACTTTCTAAATATTCTCCCTTTTTGCGCAAAAACGAGGACACATTTGGTTCAAAATACCCTTTTTTCCTATTTCAAGAACAATTTGTTAATGACACAATACTCATCATATTAACTTGTATAATTAATTGTATTACTTTAATAGCAAAGTGGTTGAAGCTTTGGGTACCACTTCAAAATATAACAGGCTTACCATTTTTTCCCTTTTCATGGACAAAGCTTCAAAAAACACCCCTGATTTGGGGAAATGGCAGACATAAATGTCCATAGACATGATATGAAAACTCCCCCTTTTCTGCGATTTTGAGAACGATCATTCATACCCAAAGTCAACGTTGACTGAAACCACCAGGGTTTTGACATCAAGAAACTTGTGTGTATATAGGATAAGGCATTGGCCTTTTTTAAGTTACCATACTCTCACACGTACATGTAGTTACCATAGTGGTTTACCAAGTACAGGATATAACCCAAATAAATTGAACAATATTCTGGCAGCCATTTTATCCAGACTCCATGTTTCCATAAACCACAAAAATGTCTAAATTTGTGCTCCAATAAGTCACCAATGTTTTAAATTGAAATTAAATTTACATCATTGTTTTATTTTTTTTCTTAAAGAGACTGTTTTAATATTTTCATAATGCACAACGTGTTTATTTATATAGGTATCCGGAATAAGAGAAAACTATAAAAGTTACCTTACAATTGTTGCCCAACTTACAAAATAAGTGAAATCTCAAAGTTTCAGTTAGCCCATAATTTAATGTTAACTAATAATTCAGCATTGAATTTACTCACCAGCCAATTTGTTATCCTTTTGTTTTCATTCATTCAGAGAGGCCGAGGCGCTGCACCCAGGAGCTCTCCAGCAGCTGCTGCGCCTGCACCTAAACAATTGACACCGTTTGAGAAGGCTCAAGGTATGGCTAACAGGTTTTGCCAATTTATTGCTCAATCTTGTATAATTGTGTTTATGTATCTCAAAGGCCTTCTTCACCTGAGGCCAAACAAAGATGAAAGTTTGTCTCAGAAGCCCGCCCGCATTGGTATGTGAAATGAGTTACGGCGCGTAGGTCTATTTTTTTATTTATTTTTTTATTTTGATATTTTGATTTTTAAGAAAAAAGTTTTAAAAAGTTCTTTGTAAGCTTAGATTAGCAACAACAACAAAACAACAAAAAATCGCTCACCTTATAGCCTATTTTCTAAAATAAAAAAAATAATAAAAAAAATAAAAATCACACAGCACTTTTCTATTTTGCCAAATGTTTCTCAGACAAACCTTCTTTGTTTGGCCTTATACTTTCAACAACAACAAAACGGAAGGGCACTTAGTGTTACGTTTATTGTATGCCATAAGCTCTTACTTGCAGTCCAACAGGAAAACTCTTCTCAGCTATTGTTATCTTAGCCTTTACTTGTACCGTAGATAACATTGATTGTCGGTAATGTCGTCCAGTAGGTCTCCCACATTTATACAGGCAGGCAGCAATTATTTTATATATCTTTCAAATTGTTAACACTTTCCACGCGGCTATTAGTTTTACCATATACAAAACAAATTGTTTAGAACACTTTCCCAACTTTTCAAAGTATACCTCAAAAATTGCTGAACCAATACTAGGCATGTTTGTACTTATTATAATGCATTTCTCATGGTGATTCCAAATATGGTAATGACATTTAATTATTTTGAAATTTTTGAAACATTTTGTGAAATTTTGGAATGTCGTCTGCAGACGCCTGCCGCGTGGAAAGTGTTAAGAATAGCTGCCTTGTGTTTTACAAGGACGTCAACCAAAAAGTTAATTATCGGCAAATTGAGATACATTCATTATTAATTATTTAATTATTTAATTATTTAATTATTTAATTATTTAATTATTTAATTATTTAATTATTTAATATTATTCATAATTAATTAATTAATTATTATTAATATTCCAGCTCGTTCCGCTTTGAAGAAGGCGTACCCTAAGGCTTCTGGTGATTTGATCACCATGGCGCTGGATTCGACCAATTACGACCACGTTAAAGCTGGTAAAGTGCTTGGGTTCGCTCTGAGTGATGATACCAAAGCAAAGGCTAAAGCAAAAGTATCAGGTATGTGCAGGGCTTGAAATAAAGAGGGGTCGTGGAGTGACAAATCAAGTAAATCTTACTCTGGGTCTACTGATTAATGTGGGTCCGCAACTGAACCAATGGCATAAGCAGGATATTGTCAGTGGGTTGGGGAGGAGCATGATCTTCAATTCTCTCGAATGACTCACCAAAATGGTTGCCCAAAAATAAAATTCAAACATTTTGAAAAACTGACATGCAAAAAACCTGTCATTTGAGCTTTTAAATGCCATTATGGCCTATTTTTTATTTATTCATAATAAGCAGTATTCCTTGGGGTATAAAATGTGGACCATTTTAACTGATGCCAAATTGGATAGAAATTGAATAAACTCATTAACATTGCAATTCCCCTGATTGATTGTCAAGCACTACATTTTCTCCCAAACAAAGTGGTTGTTGTTGCCAGGTTTTTAATATCTTTATTACATGTTTACGTGAAAGGAAGAGTACACCTCTAAATGTTTATATTTAATAAAATGACAAATCTTGATGTGTTTCTTTTTTTCAATGATGAAATTAACAAAGCTTTAAGTAAGGCCTCCACCTCCAGTACCCCTGCATCTGCTTCTACAAGTACGCCCTCTACATCGTCTACTGTCACGATCAGGTCTGCCTCACCGAAACCAACTGCAAAACCAACTCCTAAACCTAAAGCAGTACCAGATAAAACGAAGAAGTAAGTTTTGTAAATGTTTTTTTCTCATGAAAAAATTCCAAAAGGTAAAATTACTAATTTTCAAGACAGGTGTCGAAGATCCGATCTGTCATCTAAGTCAGTGTATTGCGCTATAGTTCAATAAGTTCCAAATTGGCGAGAAATATTCGGTTTTATTTCTCCACGCGCAAAAGTAATCCAAGCGTATGCCTGTGATTATGGCCATACGCATGTGGTATTGGTAACGCGTCACGCATTTGATGCACAGTGCACTAGTTGCCTTTATGTGCGCCCACGTTATTTTGTCTTCATTCGCTGCTGTAACGGGGCTTCGCCAACTTAGAACAGATCAAACTATAGATCGCGAGCCAGACTTGTTGGAGAATCCTCTTTCAGCAAAATAATTGAATGGCTGCATTTACTTCTTAAGTTGAATGCATGTTGCACTGTATACCTTGAATAGCAGGACAATCATATCTATTGAAATCCCGTTGAAATGTTGAGTAGAGCTGATGTACGTCTCACTTGCATCTGTATGACAAGCATGTTTGGAAAGCCCGGTAATAAATGTGGGTATTGGTAGTCTATTGCACCAACAGTATACTGTAAAACAAGTTAATTTTGCGAGTAATTTAATTTCGCGAATTTCGCGAGAGGCTCAAATTCGCGAAATTATATTGCCGCGAATTAATGTGTGTAAAGATGACACTAGTGGTAGAAATTTTAAATTCGCGAAATTAAGTTACCGCGATACTAGTGATGATTAGCAATTCGCTAAAAAAAGATGCCGCGAAATTAACTTGTTTTACAGTATCTAATAGAAACTAATGGGATGCATAAAAACTGTTTTAGAAAAGAAGCCAAGGTAAAAAGTTGTCTGAAAGAATTGGGGAAAGTGGTCCAAAAACACAATAAAACAAAAGAATTTTCCACATTTAGCATAGCTATTTTTAATTTAGAAACACACAAAAAACACCCACAAGTTGCCTAGCTATTTTCCCTAATGTATGTTTGATAGAGATTCTTTTTTTGGGCCTAAATTAGATAAGCATGAAATGATTGTCTTAGGGGAAGGTGTTGAGCACTGGAGCTTGCTAAAACGGAAAGATAGCTTTTCAAATCAATGGAATGTAGTATGATGGAGATCCCATGTTTACAAACTCATATTTTCATACTTTTTATAAATGTCTTTTGATTGTTATAGGACTGCTGCTCGTAAGGCCTCCCCATCCCCATCTAGACAAGCTAAGGAATCAAAAGCCAGGCAGAAAACGGAAAGGCCGGCCGAGATTGCTACAATTCAGGCAGAGTTTGCGTCATCTTTTTCATCAATGGCTAAAGGAAGAGACCCAAGCCTGGCAAGTGGACCCAACAAGGATTTACTGATGTAAGAAAATTAACACAAACAAACTGTTTGCTTCCCCCTTCCCCCCCCCCCCCCCCCCCCCATTACTCAGGGAGTACTCGGGGGGTAGAGAAGGTGAAAAGATGAAAAGATGTTTTCCCTGCCAGAAAGCACACCCCTGACAACTGTCCCCCTCTAGATCCCCTCCCTATACAATCAAACAAACTTGTGTATATTAACCAAATTAGTCCATCATGCCCCTCCACCTGGAAAGTAAGTTACATGTCCCCCGCCCCCTTTTTTGAGAAAAATAAGTTAGTTATGCCCCCTCCCCTAGCGTGGCCTACTCCCCCTAGCATGACCTACTCCCCCCTCATCATGTCAAATAGAATAACCTTGTCACACCCCATTTTTTTCTCCTACCAACTGAACAGCCACATAATTTATTTTTCACTTTTTTGTTGTCTTCAAATAAAATGTTACACAATTTGTGATGTTTCTTCCTTGAATGATGACCCAGTCAAATAATTGATATCTTGCAGAGATATAATTGTGCCTTCCTGGGAGCTAATGAGCCAATTTGATGAGCAACTGGGCTTTTTACATCGATTAAATGAAAATACCGATCTAAATGTTGTAAAGAATGCATTTTAAAAAACCATTCATCACTAATTATCCATATTTTGGTGGCCAAATTAAAATAATTTTTGGTGTTGAAAGGGTGAAGGCCACCAATGAAACAGACCGCAGGGTAAGAAGTTTTACGAGAATCCAAGAACTCATTGTTGCAAATAGTTGACCGATAGAGAGTTGCGAAAATACATACATATACATACATAGAAGCATTTATATAGCGCTGCTACATCGAGATCGTAGCGCTGAACAAGAAAGATGGTAGCAAGCCTTACAAAGCACATAAAACAAAACTACAGCAAAAATAGAATAATAAACAGAGGAAACTTAAAGTGAACAAATATGTTTTTAGGTTCTTCTTAAACTTGGTGACTGTATTGCACTCTCTCAGGGTCACGGGCAAATTGTTCCACATATGGGGCGCAATGTACGAGAACGTCCTGCGTTCAGCAAAGTGGAGCATTTTGGTGGTGTTAGTCACAGTCAGACGTGTAGAATCTGACGCTGAAAATCCAAGTTGGTTCTTGAAAAATTTCTGTGTAACACACTATGTGAATAAAAGAGAATCTGTAGATTCTCACAAAATCCTTAGCAAGAATCTAAATGGATTTTCGCAACCTTTTGACGAACTTCTGACTCTGGACTAAATGTACGCTATCCCTTTTCATGCAGCCATTAGTGTTACCATTATAATACAAAACTGATTTTTCAGAAACTTTTTCCAACTATCAAAGTCATCTCAAGATTACTAAACCAATACTACAGTGCAACAGAGCATAAATTTCCAAAAGTGCATGTTATTGAAATTACGCTCTAATTCAAAAAGTAACATATGTAAGACAAGGAGACAATATCATATTATAGAATACAGCTTGTAGTGGAGCGGATATGTGAAAAAGATGTTCACTTTTGGCAGGAAGCATAAAAATTGGCATATAGGGGTGTTTTAATGCACTGATTTCAAAAAGCCAGGAACCCACATTTTTCGAGCAATGGTGTGGCGGCCATCTTGGATTTCAAAATGGCCTCCATTCAAATATAGGAGATTTAGTCAAGTTGCTCTAAATAAAATATTTTTGAGATTTATACCATGAGATTTCACCAATATGTTCTCTATAACACGGTGCATAATTTTAAGTGGATAGGTTGTGCCAATTGTACTTTGTTTATTACTTGTTACCATGGAAACCATCAAAAATAGACATTTTTGGGCAAAAATACCTCTAAAATCACTCTTATTTGGAGGTTTTTGTCATCTATTCATCATGAAATTGCTTTTAGTATCATCTGCAATTATACATAATTTGGATGAGAAATTTGCATTTCAATTTTGAGTGGTATCCATGGAAACTTTTTCAATGGCGGTTTGACGAAATATATGTCAAAATCACTCAATTTCAACCATCTTCACCAATCTATTGCTGGTAAAACACTATTATAGTGAATCGGGTGTGAAAAAGATGTTCACTACTGGCAGGAAGAATGAAATTTGTCTTAAAGGAGTGTTTTGAAGCGCTGATTTCAAAAATCAAGGAAACCAAATTTTTCGAGCAATGGTGCGGCGGCCATCTTGGATTTCAAAATGGCCGCCATTCAAACATAATAGATTTAGTAAAATTGCTCTAAATCAACTATTTTTGAGATTTATACCCCGAGATTTCACCAATATGTTCTCTATCACATGCTGCCTAATTTTAGATGGATTGGTTGTACCATTTGTAATTTGGTTATTGCTTGTTACCATGGAAACCATCAAAAACAGGCATTTTCAAGGGAATATACCTGTAAAATTGCTCTTAATCAACTATATTTGACATTTATACCCCAATATTTCACAAGTATGTTCTCTATAACATGGTGCATAATTTAAGATGGGTTGGTTGTGCCAGTTGGGCTTTGTTTATTACTTGTTACCATTGAAACCATCAAAAATAGACATTTATGGGCAGAAATACCTGTAAAATTACTCTTATTTGTCCACTATTCATTGTGATATTGTTTTAGTATCATCTGCAATGTACATAACTTACACATGTATAGGCCTACACGTACAAATGTACATAATTTAGGTTATAAACTGGCATTTTAATTGAGTGGTCTCCATGGAAACCTTTTAAATGGCAGTTTGGTGAACAAACAGGTCGAAATCACTCCTTTTTCAACAATTTCAAAATGTTCACCACTCTATTAGTTTCTAAACACAACAGTTCAATATATATTTCAGTGTGGATGAAAAAAAGAAAGTTGGAGATACGAGGTTTTGAAAGAATAGAAACGAAAAAACTGCCATAAACCAGTCCGTATATCAATTCAAGCCATTTGCAATAAAATCTCACCTCTAGTTCACACATTTGCTGCGAAATATCAAGAAAGTTGTAAGTTTCCCCTCAGCACATGGTCAGCACTTTGTGTTTCAAAACCTCGTATACATACGAGGTTTTGAAACACAGGTGCTGAAAAAGCCAAATTTGTCTGCCTTCTGATTGGCTGTGACAAATAAAAACATTACCATCATTTGCATAATGTCTCTGACATCATGATAAACACACAAAAATCAATTTTGAGGTAAGTTGGAGATACGAGGTTTTGAAAGAATAGCGACGAAATTTATTTACCCAACAACGGGGTTGTTCATAGTTTACCCAACGCTAAATAATTGCCCAACGTTCTAACAGTGTAATAACCTTCTCTAAGTGGTTACCACTGCGTCGTGAAATGTGGGCAAAGTAGCTCAGCATTTGGGTGTTGATAGAATGAAGAAGTCGTTTATTATTTCTAATTGTGTTTTGGAAAATACGTGTAGTATATAACATTTAGAAACTTGAAGGTCCTGCCTTCACCATTGTTTAAGTTTGTACCTAATAATCAAGCAATAATTCTCGATCATTATCTTGCCTTGCATACAGACAATGGTTTAGGTCCTGTCCTCATAATGACACAATGATTCTCGATCATTACCTTGCCTTGCATTCACACTTCTACAGGCAGTGGTTTGAGGTCCTGTCCTCACCATTGTTCATGTTCGTACATAAATCAAGCAATAATTCTTATTCGTCATTTTGTCTTGAATCTACAGGCAATGGTTTCATGTCCTTTTCTCGCCATTGTTTACGTATGTACCTATAAATCAAGCAATAATTATTGATCCTAATTTCGCTCTTCTTTGTTCATTCACTTAAAGCTTACAGTCTAAGCACCCTGTCTTGATGGGAGACGTCCAAGCTTTCAGCCTACGTACACTCTCTTAGGGAGACGACCAAGTACCCATGTATAGGCACCATTTTTAATGTTTATCTGCACCATTCTTAATGGAGACGACTATAGGCTTTCAGTCTAGGCACCCTCTCGCAGGTAGACGACCAATCCCTCAAAACAAGTTTAGGCACCATTTTGAAATTCAATAGGCCCTATAGGCACCTTGCATGGAGGTGACAACCATTTTAGGTGCCATTTTCTTTAATGCAGACGACTTTAGACCGTTTTTCTACATAGTCCCTGCTATTTAACGGCGACAAGATAACCGGCTAGAGAAGCAGATGCATTTGAGCTGTACTGTTTCTAGTTTTTCGCAAAAGACGGCTAATATCTTTAAAACCTGCAAGAGAAGGTCAAGGGTTACGATTGCAGTGCATTGTGTGCATATTTTAGAGTCGAAATAGTGTGCAACTGATCGAGATTCTGTGATGGTCAAGACAACTTAATATTTTCAAACTTAATATTAAAATTGTAATGTTTTAATTTAATTCACACCAAAAAGATTGTGTGCTCGCGTTGCAAAATTTCTTCTGTCCCATTGTAGCCTTAAATATTCCGTAATGCCTGTGATAATGTTAAGGGGCAAAAGCGCTTTCGTGATAATATATCATCATCCTTCGTCTGAAGAGCAGGCGACTAGAAGTTTTCTCTATGTACGTAGGTCTTCAGCAAGAGTGATTATCTGTCACAGTCGTTCTTGAATCATGCTTTCATTGTCCACTATTACGTGTTGTACGAGGGTCGTTCAATAACTAATGAAAGTGATCATGGTATGGGATGCATGAGTGATTCTATTGAGAGATAATGTGATCAATACAAAGTATGAGCCTTTGTCTTTCAATCAATACACTTTTGGATTGTTAGATACCTTTGGTTATGTAACGTCATTAACATAAACACAATAGGTTTCAGACACTGACTGAAATCTGTCAATTATTTGGCTGGATATGTAATATGTTGAATATGGGTGATTGATACATTTGCGTATATCTCGGCAATGCAACCACAAAAACAGATAACACTTGGCACATAGTTAGAACACACACTTATCTTTGTATGACACTCTTTTTAGATCTGAATTCCTTAATACAAACAAGAAGGGACCATCTCAAATACGCTTTTATTTAGCAAAATCCGCAATAATATTCCTTAGAATACAACAAAGGATAAAGAACAATGGAGGGATTATAATTTAGTAAATTGTTGTGGGATGTAAAGCAATAATAGTGGGGATTTCAAGAGGAGCTGTTCATAAAATTTCCTCAAACCATTGAAATTATGTGACGATTACTTTAACAATACATATCTAGTAGCTCTAAACATAACAGTAATAAGAGAGGTTGTGGCAGCCATCTTTGATTGATACATTCATGTATATCTTCATTTTGACTATCACAATATTTATACACATTGATTTAAGCATTTTTCATCATTTCTGATTAAAATTTGAAGGCACAGTAAGCTTTTATCTGGTAAATTTCATGATTTTAGCCATTTTTGGCCCAGTTCAAAATGATCTGCCGTCTGCGCATGCGCATATTTTCTGCAGGTTTCATGCGAATAAGTTCAGATATTTAGTTAGCTATTATATGGAATCTCCAAAACTGGTTAATTGCTAGGATTTTTCCTAAATTGTTTGATTTTCCGCAATATTAGTGATTCACTTACTGGGCATTTTTCAATGAAATTGGCTATTTTAAATACTGATATTTGTATACTTTTTATTCAATTGCCTCTCCTTACTTTTTCCTCTTATACTACATATATCAAATTACACAGGGATTAAAGTTATGGTCTTTCTTATCATATTTACGCGAAAGAAATTGGGATTTACCTGTTTCTGGTGTCATGTTATGCAATCTTCTTACCACATGTTTCATACAAACAATTCAAATTTACCGCCAAATAACTGATTTGGCAGTGTCCCAAGTGTACTTACTTTGAGACAATGCTATTACGTCATAATTCACACTTAGAAATCCAAAACTGTTTTGTTTGAAAGACAAAGGTTCATACTTTGTATTGATCACATTATCCCTCAATAGAATCACTCATGCATCCCATACCATGATAACTTTCATTATTTATTGAACGACCCTCGTATATACATGTAGGTCAAATATGATGTACATTGACGACCAGGTCTTCTTTGGGCGACCAGGTCGTGCAAGCCTAACCTTCGGCAATTGGTATATGTAGGTGGCATACATTACTCTTCATCAAGGATTCTCAGCTGGCGGCACTTTACACGGTGGATAAAAGGTGGATAAAAGGCTCTGTAAGTTGGCCATGTCATAAATTGTGGTTTGAAGCATGATCCGTGCGTTATTTAACACTTTCCACGCGGCAGGCGTCTGCAGACGACATTCCAAAATTTCACAAAATGTTAAAAATGACTTATTGCATTGAATTTCAATACCCTCTTTGGAATCACCATGAGAAAAGCATTGGAAGAAATACAAACAAGCCTAGTCTTGGTTATCCTTGGGGTAAACTTTCCCAAATGCACACCATGCTAAGTCCTGCATATTTTAAGGTCACTTGCGCCCGATGCTATAATAGACCTACAGATATCTGAAATCTGTGCCATAATAGACCCACAGATACCTGAAATATGTGCCATAATAGACCCAAGATACCTGAAATCCGCCACATGGCTGATAGCATACCAATATACCTGGAGTGTTAGGTGAGGACTGCATCAGTTGGCAGTCATCTATACTGTTTTGGATACGCTAATTAATGATGAGGCCAAGGTCTTTTGCTGCTGTAGCAGTATTTGTCAGCTGAGCTCACATAATTGTGGTCTCAAGTAAGGCGAAGTCATCTGCAAAATGTAGGTCGTTTGAGAACAACGGCAGGATGCCGTCTCAAGGAAAGTAGATGTGTCACATACACAACTCCTCAGTCAAGATCACATGCAGCCTTCTTCAATAATTGTAGTCTTCAAATATTGCAACAAGGAATGAAGCCAGCATGTAATGTACCCTGTTGCACTCCAGTGGAGACAGCGGAGACTACTACCACTGGATAGCTTAATCAGCATGCCATGCGATTTCAGTTTGCCATACACTTTATCAGCGGCTAGAGGATAAACTTTAGCTGTACTGTTTCTACAGACATGCAAAAGACGGCTAATATCTTAAAAGCCTGCAAGAAATGTACGGCAGAGGAAGCTAAGAATGTGGTAAAAAGTATGGCATAACACAATAAAGAAAGTATTTTCTTGTGTAGCTGGAGCACTGATCCGCCCTCGTAATCAAACACATGCCCGGTCGGGGAAGCTATACGAGTGATCAGCGCTGATTAGCTCTGCTCCGGGGAAACTTATTTAGCCCGTAGTTAGGACTATTTACCCTATCAATCGGTAAAATGCGATAAAAACATCCAACAGCACATTTGTTTGCGTCCATCTTGTGTGTTTTTCAGGCATGTGTGCTTTTTTTTTGCAAAACATATGCACTTTTTTACAAAACTAGGCAGCACAATTAGTCCTCTTTAAAATACGCAAATTCCCTACCTAATTTACCCATAATGACAATGATCAGTAGAGAGCTACTCCTGGGGAACTATTGCAGTAGACTATAAGGGTGATGAAATGGATGGTTGGTTGGTTGGTTCCTGTCATGACTGACAGCTCGTGACCTCGCAGACACTGCGCCGCAGATGATAATTTTCAGCAAAGGAGTAACAATCACAGAGAGGGAGTCCAGTAATAGATATTATTTGGTCAATCCATCAGGACTAGGGGGGGGGGGTACCGCGCCATTTTGTCCCGAAGCAATGGTCATGACGTCATATTTTTGTCGATTTTCAGAACTCTTGTATTGGATTTACGTGCAAAAAATATACCCTTGGCATCATACTTTCCCAGGTGTGCAGTTCATTTTAAATTTCAGATGTTCTAAAATGGATGGTTTTCTAAACAATTCGAGAAAGAAAATCGAATTGCACACCTCAGAATTGCAAAAAAAGCATAAAACAAGTCAACTTTTTTGTGCCTTTGAACAGAGTGGCGGCCGGGATTGTAGAATTTAAAACAGTGCATTAACCCATGACCCATGATATAAATAAATTATTTGCGTTAAATTTTTTCAATTAGCACGGTTAGTATAGTGGAAAGAAAGTCGCTTGAGGAGCGAGAGGTTGTGGGTTCGAGTCCCATTAGGAGCACTTTTTGTTTTATATGCTGGATTTGCTTAGCATCATCTGTATGCTTGCCCACGCGGACACCACACTGCTGGCGTTTACCGTATCAGGGTTACGCCATTTTTTTTCTCGAAAATGTCAAAAAAAATTACCGTTCTTTTAAAAATAAGAATTATAATCAAATTACAAACACATTTTGTGCGAGAGCAACACACACATTTGGCAAAAATGGCACAATAAAAATCCGTTCGTTATAAATAAATGGACATGTTTAAATAATAAAACTATCACAATTACAGTCGTAAATCTCTGTGGCGTGCGTAGGTTGGCCATGTCGTTGGCAATCGGAAATCACGGGTTCGAATATTCTCATTATTTTTCTATTTTTTAAACTTGATGGCATATTAATGTAACATCATTGTTATGTCAATTTTTATCAATTATAAATGCCGCCCATGCGTTTATAGTTTTCTTTTTATTTATTTATCTATCATAAATGTATCCTTGATTTATTTAACTTTGTCTAAACAATTAAAATGCGTAAACAATTATATTATTGCTCGATATAGAGTGATTTAACTTGAGTTCAGTTTGATAATATGATAGCAAAACTTGTTGTAAAACCATTTTACCAGTGTGTCCAACAATTTCACACTTTGGTAATACATTCAGAGATGTCACTTTTAGCTTGTTATAGCTAGGCTCAATATAAGCAAGTTTGCGACCGGGTTTGCGACCTCTATAATTTTAGGCTGGTAACACAATCCCACAGTGCATTTCGTTAAAACAGTGTACATTATTTTTCCACGATACGTATCACGTGATAACCACGATCGATTTCGCAAAATATTGCAAAATGGCGCGGTACCCCACCCCCCCTACATCAGGACCAATATCTGCCTTTCTTTCTCTTCCCTTCAATCATGCCTTGCATAATAACCTTCTCTAAGTTGTTACCCTTGCGTCTCGTCGTGAGATGTGACCAAAGTAGCTCAGCATATGGGTGTTCACAGAGTGAAGAAGTCGTTTAGACTATCTACCACCTTAATAATCTACCATCTTAAGAAATAATAGTACAAGCAAAGCATGAACATGATGAAGGTGCATAGAAGGAACACACATGTTAGAAACAGGGTGGGAATAATAGGGATTGAATAAAAATAGAAAGGAAGATTGCATCCGTGCTACGTCCATGATATAGCAAAAGGCTAAAATTCAAATACTAATGAAAATGAACAACAACTCAATTCTATAATCGATCCCATCACATTAAATCATCAACAGTTTATTGGTATCTATGATCAATGATGCGTCTCATGCTCGTAGCAATTTCTGATTAGCTGTCTAATTTCGCTGAACGCTGTTTCTACAGAGCTCTCACCGCTTTTTAGCCGGCTAATCTCTCTACATTATCCTACTTTTTAAGGATAATTTAAATGATTATCCGTCTAGGCACCAAACATGAAAGATGACTATCTTTCAGTCTAGGCACCCTCTTGCCTCACTGTGTACTGGCTATCGATGCTTTTGCATATACCGCTTCTCAATCCTCAGGTATGAACTTTTGTTTTCACTCAGAAAATGTATTGACAAAGCTCTGAAACTTGCGCTGCAAATAATGTCCGATGTATATTCTTTCGTTGTCAAAAAATGCCTAAATCACAAATACAAACACCTCTGTCCATACTAACATATCATATTTTTACACTGATTTGGGTGACCGTTGTATCCCGGCGTTGTATGGACCCTTTACCTGCTCGTTTCCCAACTGTATGGGATCATTACATTTTGGCTGGCCCTTACCATACCAGTTTGTTCCTGTCATTAGCGTACCTCCCGGGTGGTCATGTGCCACCCCCAACGGCTTTGACCGGGAAGGCCAGCTCAATTGGCTACAGGGCAAAAAACTACAAGCCGTTGATTGATGAACATTTGTGAAAATTGTTGAAAAGGACTGATTTTGACCTTTTAGTTCAACCGCCATTTAAAAGGTGTCCATGGAAACCACTCAAAACATTATCATCAACATACATGTATATATAATTGCAGATCTTAACATTATAAAACAGGTATTTCTGCCCATAAATGTCTATTTTTGATAGTTTCCATGGTAACAAGTAATAAACAAAGCACAACTGGCACAACCAACCCATCTAATATTATCCACCATGTTATAGAGAACATACTTGTGAAATATCGGGGTATAAATGTCAAATATAGTTGATTAAGAGCAATTTTACAGGTATTTTCCCTTGAAAATTTCTGTTTTTGATGGTTTCCATGGTAACAAGCAATAACCAAATTACAAATGGTACAACCAATCCATCTGAAATTAGGCAGCATGTGATAGAGAACATATTGGTGAAATCTCAGGGTATAAATCTCAAAAATAGTTGATTTAGAGCAATTTTACTAAATCTACGATGTTTGAATGGCGGCCATTTTGAAATCCAAGATGGCCGCCGCACCATAGCTCGAAAAACGTAGGTTCCTTGATTTTTGAAATCAGCGCTTAAAAACACTCCTTTAAGCTAATTTTAATTCTGCCTGCCAGTAGTGAACATCTTTTTCACACCCGATTCTCTATAATAGTGTTTTACCAGCAACAGATTGGTGAAAATGGTTGAAAAATGAGTGATGTTGACATATATTTCGTCAAACCGCCATTGAAAAAGTTTCCATGGATACCACTCAAAATTGAAATGCAAATTTCTCATCCAAATTATGTATAATTGCAGATGATACTAAAAGCAATTTCATGATGAATAGATGACAAAAACCTCCAAATAAGAGTGATTTTAGAGGTATTTTTGCCCAAAAACGTCTATTTTTGATGGTTTCCATGGTAACAAGTAATAAACAAAGTACAACTGGCACAACCTATCCACCTACAATTATGCACCGTGTTATAGAGAACATATTGGTGAAATTTCATGGTATGAATCTCAAAAATATTTTATTTAGAGCAATTTTACTAAATCTCCTATATTTGAATGGTGGCCATTTTGAAATCCAAGATGGCCGCCACAACATTGCTCGAAAAATGTGGGTTCCTGGCTTTTTGAAATCAGTGCATCAAAACACCCCTATATGCCAATTTTCATGCTTCCTGCCAAAAGTGAACATCTTGGCCATTTTTTGTTACATATCCGCTCCACTATTGGTGATTTAATGTCATAGAGAAAAAAAAGGTTTGACCTTATTTGCATATGATTAGCATATTATAAAGAAATACATTAACATTTTGCTTTTTGGAATTTCCAGCAAAAACTATAAATGCTATTAACACCAAAGTTACAGGAAATGAAGTTCCCATCATTGCCAACAATACTGTCTGAGAAAAAGTTCACATTTATCTTTACTTTTAACAAAAACCTAAAATCTGTCTTAATTAAGCTTAATTAATGACCAAACTCGTTGAAATTATTAAGTAATACTGTGTATCCAAACCAGACTTGCATGGTATCAAATTAAAGGTAAAGATGTGCTTAAAAGAATGGTCTGAGCAGATAATTAAATATCCCTTTAGTAATCAAAATATTGTCCACCAAACATTTAGTATATTTAAAAAGAGAAAAAAAAACACATGTAACCACTATTTCATACAACTGTACACAGACTTGGCTACAGTCTATTAATACTTGTGCAGCCATGCACGCAAACAATGGAAGGAATATTCAAGGACATGCCCGTGCTAAGGGACCAGTGGTTTAAAATTCGCGCTACATGAAATTTGAAATGCAATTCACCAGTGTGCAGTCATAATGGTATATGTTACTTTAGGTGACCGTGTGCTGACATGCATGGGTGTACAAACAGGTATCGTGTTAAAGGCCTGCACTAAGTCTAAATAAAAAAGAAATGTTTAAATAGTCAAGGCCATGAAAGGAAGTAGGCAGTAGCTGGTTGGATTAGCGTGTATGGATAATCAAGTATTGGCCAATCCGAAATCAGGTTTAATAAGAAATGTAACAATGCTGATAATCATACAAGGACACGAACTAGTACTTTAAAACAAAGCTGTTTTAATTATATATGATACACATACTAAGGATTGAAATGTTCATTGTTGTACAACGATCAGGAGGCACTATATTTATAATTCAATATTTGGAAGTTTATGCTCTGTTGCACTGTAGGCATGTTTGTACTTTTTTTATGTCAATGTATTTTGTGTGTTGATTCCAAATATGGTGATGAATTTCAATACAATTGATTTTTTTGAAACATTTTGTGAAATGTGGGAACTGTCGTGGCATGGAAAATATTAACACTTGATTGTTTTTTTCAACATTTTATTATCCTACAGAGATAACTATGTCCACGAAGGCGGAGCAGATCCAACGCTATCTAAAGGCCCCAATCCCGATTACACCGTTGGTCCTATAGCCGGGTCATACGTTGGTCCTACAGCCGCGTCATTCAAGTCCTCAAGCCTTGCGAGTGGTCCACAAGCTTCACTAAGGAATGGACCCCAAGCTAGTTTTGCTAAAGGATCACTGTACCAAGGTGATCGACAAAGTTAAACAACTAAAACAATATCCTTTGTTGTAAATATAGAAAAGCTTACGTTATCCGGCATAAGTATGTCTTTTGTTGTCGATGGAATTGATGACAGGTCACTGGATGTATGTGATGCAGCACATGAGAAAAAGGGGGGTTTTGCAGGTGAAATCAATTTTGAGTTTAGTATGTGTGCTCTCAAAGCATTTACTAAGCTTTAAAATGACACAAAATTCATCAAAATTGAGACAAGACATTCAGATTTTAAGAGTGAAAATTACTCCTAAATTCGTATTATTTTCTTTACTTTTTTGCTGTCCGTTTTCATCTATATCTTAAAATTCACACAGGCGCAAAGTCCCCCCTTTTTGATGTGCTGCATCACATGTTATATACCACTTCGAGTGTCATTATAAGGCAGGGTATACAGTATTAACTTTATATACTAATTGAATCTATTCACACGGCAGCCATTTTCCAAAATTTGCCACCCAAGCCTCGTTCCCGTTTGGTCTATCTGCGCCTTCGCGCACTCGATAGAACCGCGAGGGAAGCGTGGTACCAGCGCATGTGGCGTACTGATCCTCGCGCAATGCGATAAAAGACAAGTAGGCGCAGGTAAACATAACAGGAACGAGGCTTGGGTGGCAAATTTTAAATGGCTGCCGCATGAAAAGGGTCTATTATTATTATTATTGACAAATGTTTGACAATTGCCCATCTAAAAACAAACTTGAGCTCAACTATAGAATATCCTCCCCTTTCATTCTTCACTCTGTGTGAATGCATGGTTCTTTGACCCCTTGAGAACTACCTGCCGATTGGCCAGAAAGACGGAGACATCATCTGTTGTACCAATCAGAAACATTGTTAGACTAATTGTATCCCTGATGTCGATTAGAGAGACAACGTTTAGAAGCTGTAATTTAATTGGCTATTCAAATGAGTATGTCTTGTAATTATCCAATCACAAACACTGTTATATAGGCAGGTAGTGCCCAGAGGGTTAAAGTCCCCTTTGAAAACATGTGGGCTTGGGTATTCTATAGCTACCCCTTACAAATTTGTTTAACAAAACAAACGTGACCAGTCAATATATTTGGTGAAATATAAAGAAAATAATAGAAGAAAAAAATATGCTTCTTCAATTCATATCTTGTGATTACAAAGTTTGAAATTGTTAAAGTAGAAATGTTCACACTACATTTACCGCAAAAGTTATAACACATGGATTTATTTCTGTTGCGTATAGATATACGTGATGAAGCTACAAATTGTGAATTTAAAAACCATGCAGAACAGTTAAAAATCCTGAAAGCGTGAACAATTACCACTTTTACCTATCAGCCCGAATCCGATAGGCCTGTCTTATCCTTTGGGTTTTCGTGATTGGCCAATAGCCAGTACCCAAAACTGAAATCTTATTGGAATGTTGATACTGTTAAGTGTATTTCGTTTAGGTTTGAGTGGTACATTGTGATGGTATGATTGAAGAATATTAGACGGGCTTTAATTTATAATTGGTGAAAAATTCTCCTTACATGATTATTCTCTATGTTAAACATATGCGTGTGAAAATTTCAAGTGCACATTTAAAGAAATTGGGGGTTGACCGCCAGAAGGTCTTAACTCAAAAAATGCTATTTTGAGATTATCAACTTTCAAATATTTGGGATTCATTACAATACACTGTAGCACCCAAATTATACCTCTGATTTTAGTCAAATTAAGAGTGTGTTTATGAGTTATCTCTTGATGGTTCTGAAATTTAAGTTATATGGATTGATCTGGTACCAAAATCTCAAGTTTGCCAAAGAACTTGAGTTACGGCCTTCTGGCGCTCAACTCTCGAAAAAAGCAGATACCCCACTTCACCCTTCTCTCCCACCACCACCACTTACTTTGCTGACAAAGACACTACATTGAACAGCATTGAAGGGTGAGGTGGGGGAGCATTTTACCAACTAAACTGTGAAACAAAGTGTGGCAACATTTTTGTATGTAGCCTCTGGAAAAAACCCACAGATTGCCCACTATCGTATCTACATATTGAATGGTTCAGGAATCAGTAATTTGTCATTTAAAAAAATGATTAATGTTTTACTTGAGGTCTGATCATTTTCACTTTTATGTTGTAATTTGTATACTGTTAAAGTGGTAATCTTCGTGTGATTAAATGTTCGCGCTCTCCCGACTTTCAGCTATTTCGCTTGTTTTTAAATTCACCTTTTGAAAGTTCATTATATATACTTATACACAAAATAAATATATTTGCGTGTTTTTATTTTCGTGGTAGCTGATTGGAGCGCGAAAAGTTTGAAAATTAATGTAGCGCAAACATTTCCATGTTTATAGTAAGTTTAAACCTGTATATAATAAATAACACAGTTTCTGTTAACTTTTTATAGTGTTTATAATCTCCAGTTGAAACTGTTTTACCTCTGTATAGTTTGTGTATTTTTATTTATGTTAAATTGTAAATCTAAATCAAGATGGATCGTGATAATATATTGAAACTTAGAAATCTTGAAACTTGATCTAAGTTGAGAGAAGTTTAACAGGCAAGTCAAATGATCTCATGGTAATTATTAATCTTTATAAATATATATAGTGCATTATTCGAGTACTCTTTAGAGAATATTCCACAGCGCCAATCACACACGCACAATTTAATTGAAGTCGGGTACAAACGCATTTGTGCCAAACAATTGAGGGAGGCAAAACTCCAATAATTCGGCTATTTCCGCCCCAAAGATATACAATAATTTTGCCCCATTACATTAAATTAAAATGACAGTGCTTATTGAGATTGTAGACTGGGGTATACATCAAGCTTTGAATATGAATACAATTCAAAACAGTTATCAGTTTGAATATGGCGCTTAGGCAACCAAAGAAAAACCCTGTTGTGCGGGCCCATTTTTTTCCATCAAATTTTCAAAAAAAAGTTGAAAATTTACCCAAATTCCCAACATTTTTGGGAAAAAAACAAAACACAACAAACAAACTGAGAGGAGTGTTTGCCTCTACAATAGGTTTGGGTTTTGTCGGTTTTTTGCATGTTTTTTTGAAATATAGGAACATTTTCCAATACTTGATATTGCTTGGTATGTATTGCTGTGTAGATAATAACCATCGGTGTAGCATATAGTAATGAATAGTTCAGTATAGATGTTTTCTACGTGCAATATAGCCGTGTAACCATATATACAAATCTGAATCTGTCTATCTGGAAACAGTTTTGATCATTTGAGAACATATATCCTTGTAGACCATCAGGCATGTATACAGTGAATCAAGATCCTGTGCTCATGTGATGGGGTTGTCGTACATATATTGTGCGCAGTGGCGTAGCTAGGTGTTTTTTCATATTGCGGGGGCAAGAAATGAAAGTGAACCGACAAGAATGTCTTACTGAAAATTGTCGACTTTACAATTCGTTTTGCTATGATTGTCGATCTGTGTACTAAGACCATCATAATTCCATGATTCCTCTTGTCAAATGAACCGACAGTGCCAATCTCAACCAACACGACAGTCAATGATTGTGCAAGAATAAAGTGTATCTGAGTATCATGTAGTCCATATATAATACGTAACTAGAACGTAGTGTTTCGGTAGATTTATTTATAAATAGGTGTTTGTATGGCCTAAATTGAAAGCAAAAAGACACAAAGTTACATTGGCGTAACCCCACCTTACCTATCCTATATATGTAATTTAGGCACTACATTGCAAGTCAGATACAGTGCCTTGCCAAGGGACACAATCTCGATTATCAAGCCATTAAGCATCAAACACATTAATTCCTCTTAAATAAATGTTGCACTACATCCTTTCGGTGCTATCTTTTTGTATGTAATGTATTTGTATTAAATTAATTATAGAATTATATTGTAAAAGGATTTTGAAATGTTGTCAGTTTTTAGAGTTTCATGACATTTTGTTGATAACGGTTGTAACCGTGCGTCAATGTTAAAACCGTTACGACCGGCTACTAGTTCGACAATTTCTAGACTCTGGTATGACAAAAAAATGCCCCAATGGATTTGGTTTCAAGGAATTGATGTCTTTCAACCTAGGAAATAAGCCCCAACCATATTCATGGTATACTTTTAAATATTCAGCCGTTTGAATATTCTTGACGCACTAACGGTTGTAACAGGTAACGGTTGTAACATTGACACACAATTTCCCATAGGGTTTGTGTGTTAAAAAAAATTCAAAATTGAGGTAGGATTCTGAAATTTTGCTCGCTATCTCTCTAGTACTAAACAGAAGTTCTGGCCAAATATGAACCAGAAAATTAATTTAAAACAATTTTTATGGCCACTTACATAAATTGACCCTAGGGGGGTCTCATTACTGAAGAAACACCCATATCACAATATGAAACAAAACCCCAAAATAAACAAAATATAGGCAATTGAAAACAAAATTCTGATTTTTTTTTTTTCTTCTTCTTCTTCTAGTGGTTTATGTGCCAGTGTCATCTGAGGAGAAGGATCAGTGCATCAATATTTATGAATCAAAATATGTTTGAACATTTTGTGCAACCATTTCTTGTAAAAATGGTATGGTTACTATCTGTTCAAATTCCTGTATCCTTATTGTAGCTATTGTAATGTGAAATCCTGTACAAGGTATTTAATAAAACCTGTTTATATGTAGTTGTATATCAATTATATAGACTATTATAAAGCATTCTATGTGAAAAATAAATAAATATTCACACATTTAGTTTTTTGTGTAATTTCTTAAAATGAAGACTGCAAGACAAAAGTACAACTCTAAATTTGGTCATTATTAGAATTTAGATTATGTCATTTAGACCTTTTAATAGTGCTTAGTGCTTGTTAACTCCATACAGCGGCTCTTGTCATTTCAAGCTATACTGGAAGCCCTCTGAACTAAAAGGATAAGGGTTTTCGTAAAGGTAACAGACCTGGGATGATCCCCAACTCTTTACGATGAGGTTTTTTAAAAAACATTTTCAGGGTGAGAGAGTCCGAATACACTGGTCCAACTGCTTGCGACTCTCCGAACCATGATGCACTGGTCATTTACTGTATAACCTGCATGTTTACACAGTGAATGGGATAGAGGAGAAATTCTACAATTACATCCAATTATCAGCTTAAGCAACGGGAGAGCCACAAATCCTGGTTCCGAGGAGATTCAAACCCACGATTCTGTGCTTAATAAAACTCCCAACTTCTACCGTGGGCCACTTTTACTGTGGGTTGACATTGACCATGAATGCTTTCAATTGGCTACTTTTATCACGTGACAAGGCCACAGGGGAAAAACACCATGTTCTACGGGCAAACCGACCTCACGGGTAGAGTCGGGCGGTTTTTTTCTCGAAACATTTCTGGACATTTTGGTGAATTTTCAACATTTTCAAACAAAATCTTTTTTTAATTTGAAACAATATATGGTAGATAGGTCAGATTGATTTTTTTAAAAAATCTATAAAACGTCTATGAAATGTTTATACCAGCACACATATACCATACAGACATAAACAAATGGCACAAATACACATTTTCACTGTTTCTCTGACACATTGTTTTTTGGGTGTTTTTTTTCCTCTTTTTCTCACACACAGAAAAAAATTTGTTTAGGGTCGGCGGTAAAAATAGGGTCGGTTGGGTTACGCCAATTAAAAAAAAAAATTAGGCCTTAAACCTTCGTGGTTTATTTAACATTGAACAAATCCCTAAAATAATCTTCAGGCCACACAAAGAAAATCAAGTAGACATTTTACAAATTGACAAAATTAGTTTCCAAACGAGTTGTTTATTGTCATGATGAAGTTGGACTCGTCAATACCGACATCGCTATAAATGAAATAATCTTGAAAATTCATCAGGAGATAAATAACATACAATAATATTGTGTTCTCTCTAGTGCTGTTTTACTGTGCAAACTACCATACAAATACAGTCATAGTTTAAATATAAATATAATACAGAGCTGAAAAAGCAAGCCCGCAAAATGTCATGCATTACAACCATTTCTTGTCATAAATATCAAATATCATACACAAAAGCTTCTTGACACGGTTCTGTGACCCATTTGAATGTGTATAAGAACTTAGTACCCTGTGGATTATCACAAAATACACAAGGGAGAGTTACAAAAAATACTTAATCAACTTTGGGTGAATATATTTGTAGAAATCTTAACTCGAATTAGGCCATAAAAAAATTAAAAGTGTTTTCTGAAAAGACTGCGTGCGTAGCTTTTTAAAATTCACATTTTACCGCATAATTTTTTTTCTATTTATATCCAAATACAAATGATTGATCTTTGTTTCACATTAAGGGCAGTGTCAACCCGGCACTTGTTTCAAAAATTGAATTTCATATTTCTCTATTATTTTATACTTTTATATGTATTCTATCATTACCATCATAAGTTACTAATCGGAAGCGATTATTTCCCGTTCTTTTGGGTGATTTAAAATTGTTGTTTTGGTAAGTTTGAGTCAGGAAAAGGAGCATGGTTATTTGGCGGGAAATTAAGCGGAGTTCCGCGCATTTCAAATGCTGCGACAGCTGTTCGATCATTGCGCCGCGCGCTGAATCTTCCCGTGCGTAATACTAGACGCGCCGCTTAATATCCGCGACGTAGACGCGAAAAACAAAAGAGCGCAAAACAATGTCTAAAAATGTAAACAAAGGCCAATCTTACGATCATTTAAATGTCCGTTTTCTTCCAATTTCTTCACATTGTGACAATATAAATTGAATCTGATAGTTTATTTTAATTGTTCATAATAGTATACTAGCCGTTCGGGTCACACGCCCGTGTATTCCGAGAACATTTAGCTTTAAATGGTGGAAAATGTCAATATTTTTACTTAATCGCTGTTTTCTAGAAGTTCAAATTTGAAGGAATTTTACGATTTTTCAGACAGCTTAACTAAAAAAATATCAAACTATCAGGTAAGCTTTTACTACCATTGTGTAGAGGACTTTCAGCGCTAGGAGGCAATTTTTTATTTTTTCGATTATGGATTTTAAACTCGAGATATGCATCCATTTCTAGCAAAATGTATGCAAAAAAACACGACTTTTACACTTTTCCGATGTTTTTAGCAATATTTCCAAAACTAAGCTTTATTTTGGAAAAAGAAAAAATTGCCTCCTAGACAAAATTGTCTTGTTTACAAAAATGTATATTAGAACAAATTACCATTTTTTATTTTATAGTTATGCTGTCTGAAAAATTTGGGGTAAAAAAATCGCGTTTTGGTTCATTTCTCAAAATTTAGTTTATTTAGTATCACATTGATATCACCATCGGATTCCTTATCAAATTTCCTTTCTATAAATGTATACTTTTATGTACTTTTATTCAATATTCTCAAACTTAGAAGCAAAAGTTGATCATCAAAATAATAAGGTTGACACTTCCCTTAACTATATGCAGAGAATATATAATCAATGTGTATGTGTATTCAATTGATCCAATTAAAGGTAGATGTTCCGATTTTCTATTCTACATGAAAGGTCATCCTTAAAAACGTCGTGTCCCAAAATTTGAGATGCATAGCTATTATGGTTCTTATTTTAGATGCACAAGATGCTGTGAACTGTACCCATTGAGTAGTACACAAACTATATCGGTGGAACCACCATTCGCAGTAATTCAACGCTATTTCGTCGATTTCTCTGTCATTATACCGAATTAGGCCGTCAAATTTTAGTATTTCATATGAAAAATACGAGCTTTCATATGATATGAAAATCTCCGTATGTTTGAAATAATTGTGTGTTACGAAAATGTGATCGGGTCATCTACCTTTAAATAGTTATTGTGTTCCATATCATCAGCCTGCTTCGATATATCGAATAGCACCATGAATGGTGCAGGTGAATTCCAACAGGAGCAGTAACTGTTGGATATAATTAGGTTGGAGATATACCTTTAAGTGAAATGCGGCTTGTTATAGGCCTAATGCGAGTTATTATGACCCATTATAAACATTTTACATCATTATTACAATCTGCCTCACTCACAAGAATTGAAATTGTGCAATAATCAACCATTTTAATTGGTCAATGACTTAGGTATTATTACAGCATGTGCATAATGTAATGAAGTCATGATTTATGCAAAAAGCTCAATTTTGCTGAAAAGTTAGTTAGGCAATTATCGAAGCAGGCTGATGATATATGGGCATAATTACTAAGGATCATTGACTGAAAATCATTATTACATGTTTTGGTTTCAAAAACACAGTTATGTTACAAAAATAATCTATTGGAGAAAACCATGAAATCCTATGATTCCTATTGTCGCTAAAAGCAAACAAATACCGCTATGCTTCCAGCCAAAGAAGAGTTTAATATCTTCCCACAATGCATTGCGCAAATGCCAGCCAACTAAAGCTTTTTTCATACAATGCATTTGTTGTGAGCTCGTAAGTTTTAGAAATATGAAAAAAGGAACACTGATAACTTATTCATTGTAAACT
Organism: Ophiura sarsii; assembly: GCA_035610835.1. NCBI lineage: Eukaryota > Metazoa > Echinodermata > Ophiuroidea > Amphilepidida > Ophiuridae > Ophiura > Ophiura sarsii. The sequence goes on from CM069448.1 coordinate 50,761,820, forward strand.
CGAACCTAAGAGCTTCAACGATAAACGAGCTTTGAAGCCATGATTGTGTGCATATGTCTATGGGAACCGAGACAAATTGGAGACCAGAATTGGGGCATTTTGCAAAAACGCAATGCATTGTGGTGTTGTTTTTAAAATCTTCTTTGGCTTCCAGCATAGTTTGTCCTCATATTTTGGTGGAAAATATTTATAATTTCATTTTGAGTACAGTTTTTTTTATTCACCCTGTACACTGCACACAAAGCTAAAACACTGAGTGAAAGCTATTTAAATATGTTTGAACTATTTGATAGTTTCATCTTTTGAGTGTGAAAATCGACCAATTATATTTGGCGCATGATAACATTTATTAAATAAAATGCATAAATTGATATTTTGACATGATAATGATAATTGAAATAAGAATTTACTCATTTTGGGTCACATGTCACATGTAAAGAAACTGTTAATCAACACCCTAAAGAGTTGATTCATATAAAAAGCTGCACAAACTTCAAAATGCGACATACACTCTAGACTAGACACAAATCTTGCTTTTACAATGATGTTATGCTTTATTCCGTTGTATAGGGTAAAGTCGCCTATTTTCGGTCAGCGCCTATTTTCGGTCACTTCGCCCAAATCGTGTAATGAATAATGACCTCGTTGTTATAAACTGACAGCTAAAAAGCCCCCGCACAGTTGATGCCGGTATTGCTTTTAAAATGGCGATGACCGATGCAATTACACGATTTTTGCCAAGTGACCGAAAATAGGCGATGACCGAAAATAGGCGACTTTACCCTACTTGTGTACTGTAATAGTAGAAATTTTCGCGAGGTTTTTATTTTCGCGAATCAATCCTCATCCGCGAAAATATAAACTCGCGAAAATGATTGACTTCCATTGAATTTTGTTCACAAATGTTGAAAATCGCGAAAATAAAAAATCGCGAAATGCCTGTTATGACCATTTTCGTGAAAATATCTTATCGCAAAAATATTTACTTTTACAGTAGTATCATTTCCATGATGTTGGATTTAGAAGTCATCCTTGACACTTTCCAGGCGGCAGGCGTCTGCAGACGACATTCCAAAACTTCACAAAATATTTCAAAAATGTCAAGATTATTGAATTTAATTACCATTATTTGGAATCACCATGAGAAATGCATTGAAATAAGTACAAACATATTGGTTCTGTAATCCTTGAGATAGACCTGGAAAGTTTGTAAAGATTTCTGAAAAATCTGTTAAAAAGCAAATTTAAGTACTTATATTATATTAAAGGTAGATGTTCCGATTTTCAACTTGAAGTTTTCTATTCTACATGAAAGGTCATCCTTAAAAAAGTCGTGTTCCAAAGTTTGAGTTGCATAGCTCTAATGGTTCTTATTTTAGACGCACAAGATGCTGTGAACTGTACCCATTGAGTAGTACACAAACTATATCGGTGGTTACCACCATTCGCGGTAATTCGACGTTATTTCATCGATTTCTCCGTAATTATACCGATTTAGGCCGTCAAATTTCAGTATGATGATGAGAAAAATACGAGCTTTCATATGATATGAAAATCTCCGTATGTTTGAAATAATTCTGTGTTACGAAAATGTGATCGGGTCATCTACCTTTAAGTCTATAGTCACTTGTCATAATGTTATGGATGAAATTCAAGATATTTTACTATGTAATATTGTGCCCAAATGCATAATACACGCAAACTATAGTGATCTCAAAATTAACCAATCAGGACATGCAGTCATTTTTTAATGCTTCAGGGTTCATGCACTATGCGCATGCACGCATTGGTGGAATTTTGTCCATAGCATTATGACGCTGGCTATACAAGTAAGCTACCATGGTACATACTTCATAGCCATTACATATCCTACACTGTATGATTCAGTACAGAGTAGGCACACATTTTGGATTATGATACTGCAAATCAAATTTGCCATTAAGGCAGGGAAAAAAATTAAACCTGTTCTACGGGCTAACGGACCTCTCAGGATGGGTCAGTCGGTCGGGTGTTTTTTACCTTTCCCCCCTTGAAAATGACCGTGAAAATCAAACAAATCTGTAAAAATCTTGCCGTATTTTGACAAGCCAAACAAATTATTTGGGACGGTATTCATTTGCATGCGAACATTTTTTTCACAGATTTCTAAAAAAATGGGTCGGTCGGGACCGTAGAACAGGGTTTCTTTTGTTCGTGGCCTAATCAACACATTTCTGCCAATGACTTCACATAAAAATGTCGACAAATGACACTTAGTTTCAATGAACTCATTCTTCTAAAATTATTATATAAAATATTAATTCAAATGAGTGTTGAAAACAAGGGACATTTGAAAGTTCATCATTTTTTCCAAATTCTTTAAAATAATCATTTCTTTGTTACATTTTATGATAAATGTGGTTTAGATTTATTTCATTTTAACACACTTTCCATGTCGAAGCACTAATTTTCTTAGGGGCCCAATGTCACTTATTTTGTATAAGGCGAGGAAAAAAACCTATTCTACGGGAAACGGACCTCTCGGTAGGGTTTATTGTTGTTTTTTCTTCAAAAATAATGCGATAAATGTTCAAATTGGAGATTAAAAAACAAAAACAAAAATATTATGTAATCATCATTATTTATTGACAAGTTACAGTTTGGGTTTAAATTGACATAAACAAAAATTATTTGTGTAATAAAATGTTATTTGAGGTTTACATGATGACACTTTGTGTTTTTCTTAAACCTTGGAAGATAATCTAAAAAAAAGTGAATCAAAATTATTTCTAAATATTTGGAAGCCAATTTACAGCTCATACTATACACACATTGTACTATAGGTTCTTCTGATACATTCTGATATGATCATATGATACCTCTGAACCATAATCAATCTTAGCACTTATAGTATAATCAGATCCATATAAAAATATCTACCCACATCAAGATATTTCAATGACTAGCACACTGGAATCATGTCCACATTACACTGCCTAGGTATACAGTCTCTGAACAAGATTCTTGAAAGAAATGGACACGCTTCACACGAGGTTTACCTCGCGTAAAAAGTATGTGAGGGCAACCTCATCCCCAAAACAGTCAACCTACCGCTCTGATTGGGTCCCTACATTTGTGTGAGCTGTCAAGCATTTGTAGTGGGCTAATCGGAGTGCACCCGCCAATTTCCGACTGTGGCCAGGGAGATAATGTGCCATAGGTCCATTGAAATACCTCAGCAGTATGAACGACTGTTCTTTTTCGGATGAAATGGTAGAAACAAATTCTAAAATACACTTCACTTGAATCATTTGAATTCACAATACACAACTGTAGCAAGATTATAAAAATAAATGTCCTCCCCAGTAAGTGAACAACACATTCCTCAAAATTCCCTATGTCGCAGCGCAATTTGCACCCAAAAATATATCTACTTTCAGAGTAAGGTGCAAAATTGCAAAGCAAGTTTTCTTAAGGCCCAAACAAATTTGTTATGTTGTCCTCGACCGCCCGTTCGTCAGATTTAGGGCCGCTCCGATTTTTTTCCAATTTTTTTTCCAGATTTTTTTTAAGAACAGTTTAAATGGCATTGAATATTAAATAAAGTGTTTATAACATATATGTGCGACTCTTAGAGTGATTTCAACTTATTGTTGGCTGAACTTTGAGCTTCCGCTGGTAAAATTAAAAAAAATTTAAAAAAAATTTAAAAAAAATTTAAAAAAATTAAAAAATCTGCCCGCCCGCCCGCCCTCCTCTCTGAAAGTTGTGGAGGACAACATAACAAAAAAAATTGGCCTAATTCATGATATTGCTGAATACAAATTTCACTCCAAAAATGGAATTGCAACTTATTTTTAATAATGATCTAGGAGCAATTTCGCATCACAAGGAAAATATAATTGATATACATGTACACCTTTGAATCATTTTGTGACCAATATTTAAATACCTAATTTGCAACCCAAGATTGTAAATTGTACATGATTTACAACATTTTATCAGGGTTCCTACACCTTTGGGCAAATTAAATTCCATGACTTTTTCATGACCAAATTATGAAAATTCCATGACCTAATGCTTATATCAGCGAAAATTGTTGGGCATAAAAAGCGGATTTACTATGCTGATATATTTGGCCTAAGGCATCAAAATGTAGCTAAATGTTTGTCTTCAATCGTACAATAATCAGCTTCACAGTTATAACCTCTGGAAATGGAATGATTGTGGATTTTCTTTTTTGCAGAGTTTAGCTTCAAAATATTGTCTAAAGTCACCCTGACCTCTGCAAAAAGTAGCCCACTTTCCATGGTTTACATATAATCTGGGGAAAACATAAACTCAAAAGCTTTCTATGGTAACTTATCAAAATGGCCACTACTTTCGATAAAATCAGACTGGCACCCTGCCTTTAAAATTTAAACATGCGCAATTACATTGGAATACAGCGGAGCATCGATAACGCAAAGTTACCTGGGACTGGCATTTTAGTTTGTGTTTAACAGAAATATTTGTAATCGGGTTATACTATTGTATAATAAATAAGCTTACTTTTAAAAGCAATTTGTGTTATCAGGAATTGTAGGTGGAGAGAGTTTAAGTTAACAAGGTTCCACTGTATGTTTTGGTAGGAGCCTATTATACAAGCAGTGCATACGACATTTGATTGAAGAATGTGACCTGAAGGCTGCAGCAATACCTTTACATTGTCTGCCTTCACCATTTTTGACTAAATCTATGTCATATTCGCCATGGAAGAATAACTTTGTAATATCAAACTAAGTTTGTACATCATAACTAACAATAGCTTCATGTTTACTTTTGACAAAATACATATACAAATCGAGTGGGTGTACATGTGATGATATACAGTAGCATGATAAATAATTCATCAGGATGAGAACATATGTGACCTGGCACCACAAAACGAGCGTAAAGTCGCGACGAAGATGTTGCTGAATTGAGGCAGCATAGCATGTTATTGATTTGCTGTTTAAATTGTTGTTGGTATGGACCCAAGGTCCCTTCTATTAAAGGGGAATTCTAAAATGAGATTATATATACTTATTTTAAAGAGTATTACCAGCCATGCCCGGCTATTTATTTTATAATCCCGCTATAAATAGAAGGTCTTGGTCCATACTAACAACAAATGGCAACAATCAATAACATGCTATCCTAGCTCAAGTCAGCAACATCTTTGGCGCGACTTTATGCTCATTTTGTGGTGCCAGGTCACATATGTGATGCAGCACATCATAAGGGGGAACTTTGCGGCTGTGTGTTTTTTTAGAATAAAAATAAGAATTTAGGAGTCATTTTCACTCGAAAAATCGAAACAATCTGAATGCCTTGATAAATGTTGATAAATGTGGTGTCTTTTTAAAGCTTAGAAAAAAAAATTCACTTCACCTGCAAAGTCCCCCCTTTTGATGTGCTGCATCACATACATTTGTATACTTTGCTCAATACCAAATAGCTGAAAATTATGAGGCTCTTATTTATCTCTGCGCAAATGAATCCCTACTACGTGCCCATCTATTGGTTTAAGTGCGGGTTGCGCATCAGCCGGCACAAGGAACAACCCTGATGGAACAGCTGGTCCTGGAGGTTTCACCTGTGTATGATAAATAATGCATATTCATGATTTTGGTAGGCCCGCATCACTCTTACAGATAAGAATACTTTGTCGTCTACCTCCGTGCAGTGATTTCTGAGAGTATTTCAGTGATAGCAATCAAAGATCAAGGCTGCTATTTCAATGAACTAGGGTTTGTACCAATGCAATACGAGGCTGAACATGGAACCTTGTGTAAATGCTGCCCAACTACTGCAATATGATCTGGCATCACAGCACAGTGGTAGATAAACAAATTAAAAGCGTTTGGCCTTTTCATCATAGATCGGAGTGTAGCAGCTGGCCCTGGAGGTTGCATTCGTATAATTACACATAATGAACATTCATCATAGATGAGAACACGATGGCTGGCTGGCCCTGGTGGCTGCAATGCCCAATCATTCATGAATATTCATGATTTAGTAATGCATATTCATCATAGATGAAAACATAGTAGCTGGTCCCGGTGGCTGTGAGTTTTGCATAGCTACGCTAACCGGTATACCTTGCGCCGTGAGCGGTATACCAGTCGGTATCATACCTTCGGGGAGATTAACTACAGCACCGTGGGGAATAGCACCATGAGGCATATGTGCCATGGTGTACGTACTACCACCATGAGCCACCGTTAACGGTGTTAGAGTACTAGCGGGTAAGCCCATGCTCATACTGGTTGTATTCGTGGGCATACTGGTGGGGATCATGTGACCCGCATACAGGTCACTCTGCACGACGTTACGAGCTTCCGCGAGGGCTTCTGTGATGACGGAACCGATTAAGGATTTCTCTCGGCCGTACATCAAGGGAGCCGGTCTGCTGCGTTCTTTGTTAATGTTGATGGGAATCGGCGGATGTATTTGTACAGACACATGCTGCTGACCGTCTCCGTCTTCTATTGATTCACCGGATCGTTCGTCGTCCACAGGTGGATGGCGATTGCCAGCGAGATCTTCAGCCGTTATAGTTAATGACACCGGCTGCACTTGGTGTGATATATTGTGTTGGTGAGCCATGGGTGGGGTAGATGAGTTGGTGTTTCTAGCAACTGCTGCGGCCATTGCTTGTGCCGCGAGGAAGGCATTTGCTCGTGGCGGCCTGCCTCGTCCTTTGCTGTGTTTGGCCGGCATACCGAGTATACCGTGTTGTCGTTTACGATGTTTGTACAAGTTGCTACTGGTGGTTGTGGCGTAGTCGCACAGGTCACATTTCTTGTCTTTTTCCCCTGTAAGGATTATAACAAGGTAATATATAGGTTACATTACAGTCTCAGTGCGAAGTTCTCACACAAAAAAAAGTTACCATATAGTTGTGGTGAATAGCATTTTATGATACAAATAATCTAACCAAATTGGATTTGTCCGTACTTGTATTTGGAAATTGAAACATCCATGGAAGTAGTTAGTTAAAAATAAATGTAAAATTGAACAGAAATTCTTCAATATGCAGGCCTGGTTTAATAGGAAGCCAAATGAACACTGGAAATTATGTTTTAAATATTTAAAACTGCTATGCAAAAATAAATTTAAATAGCAAGTTTATTTTAAAGTTTATTTCGAACATGGACACTGCATGTATACTCATCATCTGATAAAAGTAACCACTTGAACATGGACGGAGTATATTCTGTTTGAATAGTATATATGAAGTATGTGAATGCTAGTGAATGGTTCAGTGTTATACATAAATATCATTGAAATTCCATGTGCAACTTTAGATGACGGGAAAAAACACCCTATTCTACGGGTGAACAGGTAGGTTCGGTCATGCATTTTTATTTTTTTATCCCCACATTTTGGGGAATTTTCAAACAATTTCAAAAATGTCCAATTATTTATGCTAAATTATCAATTAAAAAATAAATTATGATAAAATCAAAATTCTAAAAATGGGTCGGTCAGGCCCATAGAACAGAGGGTTTTTTTTGTCGCCCAAGCACATATTTTTTACACTAACATAACCTGTTTAAACTAAGGTTAGGGTTAGGGTAAGGTTAAAGGTTATGCTACGATTAGGGTTAATAAGGGTTAGGGTTCAAGTTAATAAGGGTTAATTAGTTTTAACTTAAAAGTGTTAAGGGCAAGGGTCAGAATCAGGTCACGATTGTGATTAGGGTTATGCATGATTGGAATCCACAAGTGGCATAGATCTATTTTGAAATGAGACAAAATGTACATAAAACAGCCACAGAATAAACAATTAAAATGATAATCATGCAACATTACTATTATATCGGCAAGAGAGATGAAAGCACAGCTGTCAATTGAACAATTATTAATAACAATGGCTTCAGGTTGAACTAAAAAATCAGGTTTTTGCATACACAGGGAAAACTGAACATTTCTCAGGGTTTTCTGTCCTTTAAATACATGTATGAATTCTACTGATTTTAACAATGAGAATCAGCGATGTTACTATTTTGTATAAATACATTTCATTTCATTTAACTGATTATTTTGATTTGTTGACCCATCCTCTATGGGACTCCATGCATAAACATGAGCATAATTATATGTGACCAAAAGAAATTGTGAAAATTAAATCACAATTTTCATTTTGGATGACCAAAAAGCCCACTTTTGATGTGACGGGTCACATACAAAATTTTAAGACTTAAAATGAATTTGCTCAAATCTCATAGAAATACAATCGCTTCTGGAGAAGAGTAATGTATCAGCAGATAAGGGGGGTGTTAACCCTTTTTATATGAAGTTTATCAAGCGCTGTAACTTTTGAACTATAAATGTGATGAATATAAAATTATACATTTTTGAAAATGAGTCAGAGAAACCATTTTTGAGGTAAAAAAACCCCCCAAACTTTTGACATTTTTTGGTCAAATGTTTACGTTTAAACAAAACAAAAAGATATCCTAGAGAAGTGTCTTTAGATGATTTTGGTGCAAATTCTGCATTTCTTAACATCAACTGATTTTGTAACGTTGTCCGATAAATTCCATTTTTTGGTCAACATTTAAAAAAATCTACATTTTTAGTAAAATTTGATACCAAAAATGAATTCTCTTGACTCATTTCCTTCCAATAATGTATACTTTAATATACATCACATTACTAGTTCAAAAGTTACAGCGCTTGATAAACTTAATATAAAAAGGGTTAACTGTCCTTTAAATACATGTATGAATTTTAACAATGAGAATCAGCGATGTTACTTTGACTGTGCTGTGACTACTTTGTGTATGTGTGATGAAACGAAAGAATGAATCACAAGTAATATATATAACAAATGGACAATATCCTCAAATAGGTCTCCCGTATGCAATAAATGCACAATTAAAATATGGCATTATCATTTGCCATTATCATTTCGTTGTTGTTCTGTCAAAACCTTGTATGTTTTATCTGGCTCTGCAGCAAGTATAAGTAAAACTTCCTGACGGTTATGCAAAGGAAGTGTTACTTTACACATGTTATAGGGCAAGAGCACTTATCAGGTTTTGATAGATATGCATTTACATGTTTAAAGCCATCTGTCCAAAGGTTATACATACAAAATGTATGAAGAATTACGTTATACATGCTGAAGGGACAGATGGAGATACAAGGTTTTGACAGAATAGCGATGATTTTAAATCAAATACTGCCTCGTCCTTAATTATTCCATACAGGAGACCTGTTTCACATGTATCATTAATGGTGCACAACTTGACATTATTCTATACACAAGTAGAAGACAGAGATATACTCAAAACCAAAAAATATCCACCCATCACAAACTGACCTTTTGCTTTGATCAAAACCTGATTGACTTACTTTGTCATTTTGATGTATTGATATGCAAAACGCTATGAGGTGATCCAATGATCTGTATACTGTAAAAGTGGTATAATATTTGTGTGATTAATTTTTCGCGCTCTGCCAATTTGAACTGTTTTGCTTGTTTTTAAATTCACGATTTGTAACTTCATCACATAGACCTATACGCCTAAGAAATATATTCGCATGTTACTTTTTTGCGGTGGCTCATTTGAGCGCGATAAGCACAAAAATATATGTAGCTAGAAAATGTCTACTTTTACAGTACTGTATTAACCTCAATTTGCATCTTACACGGTGGATATTTGTTTGATTTCTTTGAATAAGGAGCTAAGATAATTGCAATTATACACAGGCAGCTGGGTGGTTTTGATGGGTGAGCATTTTTAATTTGTTTTGAGTATATTACCTGTGTGCTGCCTTTCATGGTCCTTCATGTATGCCTTGGATCGCGATTGGAAACCACAATAGCCACAATGGTATGGCTTGTGTTCGGGGTCCCCGGGATTGGTGGCGGGTGTACCTCCACCACCACCTCCACCACCACCGACATCTAATGCACAAAACGAATTGCAGAAAAGGTTTATTTTAGCAATCCCATGATTCAATAGTGACAACGATTTAACCTAAAGGATCCTTTGATGCAATGCTAAAGATCCTGGGAATTGATTGGTTATTTTTATTAGGATTCCAATGGCTGATTGGTTGGTTTTTTGGACCCTCAAAGATGATTGGTTTATTGTTGGTCCCTCAAAGCTGATTGGGTAGTTTAAATTGAAACCCTGGTAACTGATTGGGTGGATTTTAATTTAGTGTTATCCCTGATACATGTCTATCTTCTACTTATGCGGTGCAGAAATTTGGTTTTGTTAAAAGCTGGCAACCTCTGGATAAAGCCACAAAATAATAAAATAAACTTGTGCAGATCACAGAATATTCAAATTTGTTCATGGGGGCTTTAACAAAGATGTCATACCACTGTGACACAATAGCAAATAAACACCTCGTGATATGTGACGCGAACAAGCTGAATGAGTCGGAAGTCGCCATAAGGAATATTGATTTTTTTTTTTAAAGTTATAGGTAAAAAGAAGAGACAAATTCTTACATTATATGTTTTACTTGGTTTTCTCGATCAGTTGGTACATGTACATTGTTTGTAACTTAAAAATTAGAAGTTCGGTTTTTGTGGGGTTTGGACCATACTTTAGCATTTTTCACCTGCTTTAAATCGACATGTGACTCATTTCGATTGATCACATGGTGAAGGGGGAAAAAACAGCACAATATATATATGTCTTAAATTCTTTTTCTTTGTGATTCAATGTGCATATCTGAAATGTCAAAATTGCAGTGTGGCATCGATTCATCAATATGTCTAGTTGGTGAAGATGTAGTTGTTCTTTCTTTTTTTGGTATAATAAAAAGGGGGAAAAATCATCATTAAAATCAGATTTCTTTAAAGATTGTTACCAATCTTGACTTTGGTAAACCATTTTAATGGGATTATCCAGGTGCATGGTCATGGCTGGAAGTGGAGACATTTTGGCTTTAGAGGACAATATTTCCCTATGGAGAGAAATTGTTGGCATTGAAGGGAAATTTTAGGTATAAAAATTAAAGCAATACATACAAATTTGAAGGGAAATTTTCTCCATGAAGGGGACATTGTCTAAATTAGGTTCCCGGGAAATGTGCATTTTTTATCTGACCTTGGGCGCCTTACATAGAGATTTTGTCAGTCACAATAAGAAATTTAAAAAGGAGAGCCTATCATAATACTATAGCAACCAGGTGAGGATATTTACAACACAAAAATCAAACAAAATAAGATCAAACTACTGGATACTGGCAACACTTGTCAAATCGCTGTTGCCTGACAATAAACAATTACCCAGAGAAACTTGCTACATGTATTTACTATACACTGTACATCCCAAAACATCAATTTATGAATGATTTTTTAAAAAGATATCAGGCTTTTTTTTAAAACAAGGCAGTTTTACCAAGGACCATGAAAGGCAACATGATATGAATGAAATTTGATGAAATGCTGTATATAATTTCAATATAGTCGCACACAATGTTATAAGGTAAGGACTTACACTCTCACTCACAACAAAATTGCGCATTTCCCATCAAAATATACCCAAAATATTGTGGGTAATTAAATTGTGAAGAAGTATTTGCACACACTCCATAAAGGTAACTTACCACACACTAATTGAATCAAGGCCCACCAACTTGATCGGACACCATCTCATCTAATCTTTATTTGCGGTCCTCAAAAAGAAAACTTACACTTGAGGTTATAAATATGCTCAAAACTCCCAACAAACCTAGGCTATAGCTCCCAACGTAAATAAAATTGATATATAAAATTGTAAAGAAATGTTTTTCTCTTCAATTTGAGATTCTATTCACAAAGATGGGTTAACAATTAAGAACGCTACACCGAAAAGAACCCATTTTCGCACTTGGGTTTTGTAATTTAATATTTTTAAGTTTGAACTATATTTACAGAGTTATGAGCATACTTATAACCTTGTGAGTTCCCTTTTTGTAGCACTGTATACAAGGAGACCAGCGTAGTCTCCCAATGCCTCTAAGCGACCAAACTGGCCAAGTCACAGCTTCCGTACATTTATTAATGACTTAAATTTACATGCATTTGAAATGGTTATTGTGCAATTGGTGTAAATGTTATTTTCAGTGTTAGTCGAATGAGATCAGCAACCTCTTGTTAGTATAAAGAGTCATGAAAGTTGAAAGTAAAAAACAAAGGTTTCAATATACAAACTGAAAAGTGAATGGTATGTGGGTAATGAATGTAGCCTGTAGGTCTAATTAGGAATAAAAGCATTCACTCTTAAACGAATTCAAACAAATCCACCATTTTAGCAGGTTTTTGTGGGGATAAGTTGCATGAGTTAGATTAGAACAACTAGAGAGTGATTAACTTTTTCTTTTTTGAACGGAGTAAACATGGTAGATGCACCTAATCGTATTGTTAAACATCACATCACATGTCAGGTGGGCCTTGTTGATTAGGCTATCGTATAGCAAAACTTTCAACATTTCAACAAATCTATGCAGGTTATTCTATGCTAACAAAAATATATTTTTCAAACAAAAGCTAAAAGCCTAAAACACTACCTCCCTCTCAATAATCACACTCTCACATCATATCATACAACAATTTGATTGTTAAAAACAGTGAAATATTAAAATCTGTAGTGTAGTAGGTCCCCTTCCGTATTACCTGTGTGTTGCCTTTCGTGGTCCTGTAAGCTTGCCTTGGATCTCGACTCAAACCCACAGTACTCACATTTGTACGGCTTGTGCTCCGGATGCTTCTTCATATGCGCCCGCAAATTGTAGGCGAAAGGAAATGCTGCCGGACACAGCGTACACTGAAAAGGGGTGGGTCGGGGGAGATGCTTGCGAGCTGTGTGAGCCTGGCACTCTTTCTCGCTGAAGAACTTCTTGCCGCAGAACGTGCAGAGGACCCTGCGGAGCTTGAGGTGCTTTCGCTTCATGTGGAGGTTGAGTGTGTCGTGACGCGTGCAGCGGTATGCGCAGAGTTGACACTGGTACGGTTTCACCTCCACATGAATTTTACGGTGCATCCGCAGGTTGATTGCACGCTTGAACGATTTTCCGCACTCCTCACAGAGCCACGGACGTGTCTCGTTGTGGATGGGCTTGTGGACGTTGAGTCGTCCCTTTTCGGCAAACACGGCACCGCAAATGTCACATTCGAATGGTTTTTCACCGGTATGGGTTTTGAGATGACGCAACAAGTGATGACCGGTCCCGCGGATGATCTTACCGCAATGTTCGCATTCCAGTTCCTTGATAGCCTTCTTGGTGGCGACGGGCAGCTCTTTTTTATGCATTTTGGTTTTGTGAGCTTTCAGAAGTCCTTTGAACTTGCAAACATAATCACACTCCATACATTTGTAACGGTCTGACGGTATCCTCGGTTTCGGTGACTTCTTGAGCGTGGTGTTACTCGAGCGTATAATCACCGGTCGCGGTCTCGGATGAACTCTGCGCTTGTGACTCACCAAGGCGCGCTTGTACTTACTCGTGTAGCTGCATTGTGGACACTGATAGCGATCGGTGGCAACACGAGACACATATTTGTACTCGGGTGAAAAAACATTGTGCACGTCATGTTTGTGTTGAGATAAGTCCTTTTTGAATTTACACTTGAAATCCTTGCAGATGTTACATGTGTATCTGTCCTCCTGTATCGGTCCCCTTTTGGATTTATGTCGTTTGTGCGGCACTATACCATCGAATAGTTCATTCTCGTTGTCACCTTCTGCCGATTCCTCCTCGTCGCCACTAGCGGGCATGTCTTCTTGCTTCACAGCTTCTTCTCCATGCACTTCTCTCTTATGTAGATACAGCTTCTTTTTATACTTACAAGTGAAGTCACATTCTTCAGTGTTGCACTTATACCTATCATTAGGGATAGCTGTCTGCTTTGCTATCCTGCCTCTGATGCCTTTCAGTTTGTAACGCGTAAGAGGCCTACGCCCTCGTTTGGCTGCAAGCATGGCATCATTTACTTCATCCAAGATGCGGTTGTTGTCCGGAGGCTCGTAATCTTGATCGCAGCCAACGTCTGCCTCTTCTTCCGTTGATACCTCTTCAAATTCTGGCTCTTCAATGATTTCTCGTACGGGGATCATTGCTTTCCTCTTGGCGGCACCTGTGCTACGCCCTCTTGGTCTACCACGTTTCTTTGCTATTGGCATTTCCATCTGCGTTCCCATGTCAACCATCTGCGTACCGGCATCCACCATATTGGATGATGCTGATGAGATCGTTTCTGTGTTCTCCTTTTTAGCAACCGCTACTTCTGTTCCTATGGAAACCAGTATCTCTTCATTCATATCAACCGCGCTGTCAGTACTGGTTGCCATTGTCGAAGCATCTGTTCCGGAATCTACCATTGTAGATGTTTGACAAGACAATGAAGCATCTGTTCCGGAATCTACCATTGTGGATGTTTGACAAGACAATGTCTCTCCTGGAACTTCCATTTGAGCCTCTGTGGCAACAGCTTTGCTTGCAGACACCTCCTGTGCATTGCCTTCTTGCTCAACACCCTCCTCATCTTCTATCATTCTGTTTTCTTCTTTGATATCTGGTGCCAAGACTGGTATATCATCTGGTGCCAAGACTGGTATATCAACCATGACCCCATCATCATCATCATCATCATCGTTAAACTCATTTGGATCATCAGGGGGGTCTAGTGGCAAGGATGAGACCAGCTCTGCCTCAGTGCCTTCTGATTGGTCTGTCCCTCTTTGTTCGGCATCTGCTTTGCTATGTATCATAGAGTGTTCCTTGATTTCCAAGATGCTCTTAGTGCTGTAAGGGCACTTATTGCAAGTGAATGAGAAGTCTAGACCGGCTAGGTCGTCCATCTTGGTGAATTTACGTCTGTCACAGGCAGAGGAAAACACAACACTACTGATGATTGATAAGTCTGTAGAGAAATAACAAAAAGAATAAGAAAAATAGAAGCGTGCATAATTATTTTAAAATCAATCTGCGCACACAGACATAGTCATCCCTGACAAGATTGTGTGACTATGATAAAAAACACCTACATTTGTAAAATAACAAATTTGTGACCTTGTTTGTATTTAATGTTGAAACTTAGAAGAAAAGCGCGAAACGCGTAAGCAATTTGAGGATGTTAACTAAAATGTATTTGCGCAAAACACGCAAAAAAATGTCAGTATTGTAACTATAATTTTTCTTTGACCCCCCTATTACAATGATATTAATTTCATGACTGCCCCCACCCTATTTTTCGTGTAAAAAACTATGATAAACCAGGATATATGTATGCCCCCCCCCCCCCCCCCCCCGGATATTTGGGACCCGAAGACAATGACCTTTATCCTCTACTGGTGACAGCAGTTGCACACCAAGTTCCCAATGGGTGTCAGAGGTGGGATGTCATGATCCAAACTAATTATTGTAGGGTGTCATATCCCAATACAAAAACTGGAGTATAGTGGGCATTCT
>CM069448.1:50777345-50855286 GCA_035610835.1 Ophiura sarsii
ATACAATGAATGGAATATTTAATACCATAAGAGACCAAAGTGTACTTTTATTTTTGAATATGTATTTACATATAACATCAATGATTATGCCATTATGGCAATAATAAAATCTGAATTATTCTAACATGTATTAGATTGATATTTCCTTGTTGAGTGAACTATGACTGTGTTAATTCTGTATTAGAACGTGGTTTACATGCACTTTGTTTTTAAGAATACCATAAAAGAATCTAACAATTTGCTGACTCTTTTTTTTCTCAACCTAAGTGTAACCTGCGAGCATGCCAAATTAATAAGGTAGTCTTAAAATATAATTTAAAAAAATTTGAGTCCGGAACGGGACATACTTGAAACGCGCGTACTAGTCTAAAGATTTAGTCCGGGTCCGGACTAGTCTAGACTACTCTGGGATTTTGTTGTCTGTGGGAACATGGCTTTAGTGTTTGTTGGTTGTTATATTCCAAGATCCACGATTTTCAATAGAAGTACTAACATGTAGACTGATATTGGGTTCGATCATGATTTTAGGAATAATTTAGATACCTTTTTCAAACCATGATGTTTGAGCTCCGTAGCTTTCGAGGTCATCACGACCCCTTCATTCAGCGTAGTGTCAAGCTTGACGACGTCCAAGTTATCGCCAGAGAAGAGCAGTTTTGGAAACGTAAGATCAGAGAGGCAATTGAAATCCACCGGCTACGACCTACCCGCCATCTACGATGACCTGCTGTTATGTGATCGCCCAAAAGGTGGTCATGTGACAAACGGAGAGAAGTAAACACTACGCTGAATGAAGGGGTCGTGATGACCTCGAAAGCTACGAATTTCAATTATAACATAATTGATTGAACTGAAGTCCCCGGATGGACTTTTCATATGAAAGCACTGAACAATCCAACCCAATCCAACCTAAAAACACATAAAATGACATGGACAACACAAGTCTGTGGGCTGGGTTGCCATGTATGTACATGTAGGCCTATGGCAAGTTGTCATATAGGCCGAGTTGTCTTACCCCCGAGTTGTACTATGGCCGAGTTGTCTAAAAGGCCGAGTTGTCTAAAATGCCGAGTTATCCTGATTCCCATGACTCCCTATTTTCATGTAAAAAAACTATGCCCCCAACACCAGCCCCAGGATATTTTGGACCCCTGCCCCCCTATCAAAGAAAATGACAGCCCCTCTCCTTGGCCCTACCCTAACCTGCGTTTGGCCTTTGGGATGTGTTTTTCCTCTGAAACCTCACTCTCTGTATGAGAGCTATGGAATGAAAGCATATGAGTCAACATGTTATGAACCATTTACTCCCACTGGTTTTAAATGAAATTATTGCTGGTAGGTAACCAATACTCGTCTGACCTGAATGCGTCTCAGGTCTGACCCTAGAACAAAACCCAAGCATGTCAAATACTTCAATGTGAATGGGGCTTCAAATTCGGAAGTCATAACCGCTATGACAAATCGCAAACTATGTCTGCAAACTAGTGAATGGCGATAGCGTTCGAGTTACATTGTCCTCGTGCAAATGCTGTACAATATAAGTTTCATAACGCGCTTATTCGTTACTAGCTTGTTTATGTAAAAAGAAGGAAAAATTACGAACAATTTTGACGTTCGTTCATCACACAACATCAATGTTTACGTAATTCATCGATTCTGGCCTCGCTTTCGTTATTATTAGTGACGTCACATCAGAGAATGTCGCCATCTATAGTTTGCAATCGCCAATTACGAATAACGTCTATTAATGGACTTCAAAGTCTGCATCATATCAAATTATCAATGGTTAATTTCTGTGACATATACAATAGTTTAAACATGTAACTAGTAATTGTGGTGTCGTTTGATGGTAAAATCAATAGAAAATATAATAATTTATTGGAATTATCTTTTCTTGATCTGAATATGATATTATCTTCCCATTTTATCTTAAATAGCATTAAACCTAGAAAAACTTCAAACCTATTTTTTGATTGGTTCATTTTTAACATAGTCGGATAAATAAAAATACCTACCGAATGTTTGTTTAGGTTTATTGTACTACCAAACATGCGATAGTTTTGAACTACTTCCCGCTGATCAACACCGTCACCCGAATCAATTCTAGAGCCTATGAATATTACGTACATGTTAAACGGTGACGCCAAGTGCGAGGTTGCTTGACAACAACAAACATGGCGTCGTCTGCAAAACATCTGCCGAAGAAATTCGCTAACTAAACAGACGCAGATTTTAGGCTTCTTTTGGATAATTATGCTGCATCAAAATCCGTGAAGATCTGCAGCAATGATTGTGAAGAACTAGGAAACGGGTTTAAATGATATTGTTCTTCTGCCAGGGAAATTGAGTCCGCCGCTTCTTGGCTTGCTGTGTGTGCTGTAGGTAGGCAGGCATAGGCCTACTACGACTACGAGCCTACGCGGGAGCAACGTAAGCTTTGTTCCCGATTTTTAATTTAGTTTAGACAATGAAATATGTATGAGGTGTAATAAAACAAATACAACATGGTTTCTTCGGGAAAGTAGTTGGATGACTGGTTGGATGACTGGTGACTACCTCCCTCCGCTCCGCGTCGGGAGGTCACCAGTCATCCAACACCGCGGGACCAGTAGTTTGCACTACTTTCCCTCAAACCATGTTGTATTTGTTAACTGTCACCTACGGCCAAAGACCATTCTCTCAGTCTCATGCAGCTCCTGAACTCTGGAACCAGCTCCCGTCTCAGGTCAGAAATGCCACATCACTGCAGCAATTCAAGAGCTCGCTCAAGAGTCAAGACTCCGACAGTCACCTCTTTCAGCAAATGACTAATGTTTTGTACATAACTTTGTTCATATTTTGTACTTTTTGTTCAGCGCATTGGGGTCTTGCGACGGTGCGCTTAATAAGCGTGGTTTATTATTATTATAGTGTGTAGGTAGGCCTTTACCCGTCAATATTATTACTTGGAAATGGATTTTCCCCCTGTTTTCTTTTGATGATCATGTTTCCTGTTTTCCATCATATTTCAGATACCATAAGATCCACTATGAGCGGATCAAAGAAAGAGGGAAAACATCTGAGGCCTTTTGTCTGCAAGTATTGTGGTTACAAATTATTCTCAAAGTTTGATAGATATGTAATACATCTCCGCCGCCGTCATCATAATCATGCAAGGCAGAATCATCGGCATGTGTATACAAAAATGTGTTCAAGATGGAGAGACTGGGAAATATCAAACACAATACACAATTTGTCATGTGATAAGAGTTTAGAAACTTTAGAAGCCAAGTATGGGATTCAAAAGAAATCACACAAATGTTCATATTCTGATACGAGTTTCCCAGAATTGAGTCACAAGACCCGTCATGAAAGGATTCATTCCACACCATACCAATGTGTGTACTGTGATAAGACTATCTCTGATTCAGGTCATAAGACCCGTCATGAACGGATTCATACCACAAAGAAATCATACCAATGTTCATACTGTGATGAGAGTTTTCCGTCATTGAGTCACAAGACCCGTCATGAAAGGATTCATACTAAAGAGAAACCATACCAATGTATGTACTGTGATAAGACTTTCTCTGATTCAGGTAATAAGAACTGTCATGAAAGGATCCATACCAAGGAAAGAACATACCAATGTTCATTCTGTGATAAGAGTTTCTCACATTTAGGTCACAAGGCCTGTCATGAAAGGATTCATACAAAAGAGAAACTATACCAATGTTCATATTGTAACAAGACTTTATCTAATTCGTATGAAAAGACCCGTCATGAAAGGATTCATACTAAAGAGAAACCATACCAATGTGCATATTGTAACAAGGCTTTATCTAATTCGTATGAAAAGACCCGTCATGAAAGGATTCATACTAAAGAGAAACCATACCAATGTGCATATTGTAACAAGGCTTTATCTAATTCGTATGAAAAGACCCGTCATGAAAGGATTCATACTAAAGAGAAACCATACCAATGTGCATATTGTAACAAGGCTTTATCTAATTCGTATGAAAAGACCCGTCATGAAAGGATTCATACTAAAGAGAAACCATACCAATGTGCATATTGTAACAAGGCTTTATCTAATTTGTATGAAAAGACCCGTCATGAAAAGATCCATACCAAAGAGAAACCATACCAATGTGCATATTGTAACAAGGCTTTATCTAATTTGTATGAAAAGACCCGTCATGAAAAGATCCATACCAAAGAGAAACCATACCAATGTTCATACTGTGATCAGAGTTTCTCACAATCAGGTCACAAGACCCGTCATGAAAGGATCCATACTAAAGAGAAACCATACCAATGTACATGCTGTGAAAAGAGTTTCTCACTTTTAAGTAACAAAATCAGTCATGAAAAGATTCATACCAAAGAGAAACCCTACCAATGTGCATATTGTAACAAGACTTTATCTAATTCGTATGAAAAGACCCGTCATGAAAGGATCCATACCAAAGAGAAACCATACCAATGTTCATTCTGTGATAAGAGTTTCTCACATTCAGGTCACAAGGCCCGTCATGAAAGGATTCATACAAAAGAGAAACCATACCAATGTTCATATTGTGACAAGACTTTCTCGCGATCAGATAAAAAGACCGACCATGAAAGGATTCATACAAAAGAGAAACCATACCAATGTTCATATTGTGACAAGACTTTCTCACAATTAAGTAACAAAATCAGTCATGAAAAGATTCATAAAGAGAAACCATACAAATGTTCATATTGTGACAAGACTTTCTCGCGATCAGATGAAAAGACCGTTCATGAAAGGATTCATACTAAAGAGAAACCATACCAATGTGCATATTGTAACAAGACTTTATCTAATTTGTATGAAAAGACCCGTCATGAAAAGATCCATACCAAAGAGAAACCATACCAATGTTCATTCTGTGATAAGAGTTTCTCACAATCAGGTCACAAGACCCGTCATGAAAGGATCCATACAAAAGAGAAACCATACCAATGTTCATATTGTGACAAGACTTTCTCGCGTTCTGGTAAAAAGACAGCTCATGAAAGGATCCATACCAAGGAAAAACAATACCAATGTACATTCTGTGATAAGAGTTTCTCACGATCAAGTCACAAGGCCCGTCATGAAAGGATTCATACCAAAGAGAAACCATACCGATGTTCAAAGACGCCTCTCGAGTGCCGAGCGCAGCGAGAGCGCCAAAGGCGCGAGGGCCGAGCGAATAGCTATTCTACCGTATGAGCAGTATGTGCAGCGATTATATAATTATGGGATAAGAAACTCCCAAGACAAAACCTCGATTCTCTTGACCTTATAGTTTGTCGCAACTGGTCTAAGTGGCGCGCTATCATTTCGAAATAGTTGGGGGTCTAATTAATTGATTATTTAGTTCACATTCTTCTAAAAGCACCAAATTGGACCCATATGTTGCTCATACCATACTCTTTTGTTTTTTGATGGATGCCAAAATTACAGCCTTCTGGGACGGCCATATTGGCCAATTCCAATATGGCCGCCATACGGGGGATCACAAATTCAAATTGCTTCAATTAAGCTGACAAGCATACCAAATTGTTTGTCTGAGCACAGGATTCTAAAAATGTATAGTTGCTGATGTGTGGTTATTGAGATATTGAGCAAAACATAAAAAAGGTCGTTGACCTTTGCTTTTGGGGGTCAAAATTTGAACATGCTCCGATTTTGACAAACGATATCTCAAATTGTTCGTCAGATCACAAGGGTTCAAGAAATGGTAGTTGTTATCGCCTGGAGTTATTTTTGTGCCTTATACAGGGTCAAAAGGTCACAATCCCTATATATATACGCCTATACGCCCAAAAGCAAAGGTCAACGATCCCCCAGTATGGCGGCCATATTGGAATTGGCCAATATGGCCGTCCCAGAAGGCTCCAATTTTAGCATCCATCAAAAATCAGAAGAGTATGGGATGAGCAACATATTGGCCAAATTTGGTGCTTTTAGAAGAATGTTAACCAAAGCTCTCCTGTGATGCCCTAAGGGAGCGTTCATAAATACTTTGGTGGGGGGGGGGGGGGGCTGGATAATTATAAGGGGGGGGGGCCCAAAAAGTTTTGATACTCTGCAAAGGGGGGGTCAAAAAAGTTTTTGAGAACCACAACAGAGGGGAGGTCAAAAAAGTTTAAACACTTATTAGTTTCCAAAATTTTCTGGGGGCTTCGCCCCCAAACCCCTGCATTACCTGTATGCACATTATTTACGGAACGTTTATAAATCAACGTAAAAATAGCTAATTTTTTTGGCGCGCTATGCGCGAATATGTCCACGAACCTATGTTCATGTACTAGCCTCCACTCCAGCAAAAAAGAATGAAGGGCAAATTCATATCAATAGCAAACAACAATTGTAAGCCCATAGTATTCAAAGCCAGGATAATTGGAGGGAGCATCCTAATTGGTTTCATGAACAGAGAGAGATCCGTGCACATGTGAAATTATTCAGGGGATTAAAGACCATGGCCAAAGATACCTGCAGTGGGAGTTCTGATTCACTCTAGATTCTACAACCTGCCCTCCTAGATGCGATGCATCCATCAAAATAGAATATGATACATGGTCAAATTCTGTAAAAAATCCCATAAAAGATAACATAGATGTTCTCTGAACTTGATAACAATGAACGGTGGGGGGGCAAGAAAGTTTCAGGTGCAGGCAGTAATACAGGGGGGGGGGGGGGGGTCAAAAAAGTTTGTAGCATGGCGAGAGGGGGGGTCAAAAAAGTTTTGATATACCAAAAATGAAATTATCCAGCCCCCCACCAAAGTATTTATGAACGGTCCCTAAAAGCACCACCTATGATTGCTTAATCGCGTGTCGCAACTGTTATAGTGTGCGCTATGGTCGCTAGGTATGGGCCAAATCTAAACAATGCACAGATTGTGAGATTCGATCGCCTGGTATGTGTCGATCAACACTAATTATACCGATGACGTCTCCCGATATAGCTCGATATAGCATGACATCATTATCAGCGAGCGCAATTTGTACGGCCCTAAAATCGTCCGTAAAACATTTCGAAACATACAGTCAGTACGCAACAGTCGCTTTTAGAGCGTGACCTTGCCGATTTCTAACCCGCAGAAAGATCGATTTCAGGATGTCTCCCTTTAGCTAAATACCCTATGTCAGCCTTGCGACAAGTTAGTTTTACCAGCATACACTGCGATAGGATCAGTTTGCAGCCAAATTGCGAGGTAGATGGAATCACAGTAATTTTCTTAATAATATGGGACCAAATTGACAATTTTTGGTCCACAAACAGTGATTTTATCGCTTATTTTAGAATCTAACAACTTTTGTGACTTTGCTTCTTGTAACTATTCACTTGACTGGACTAAGAATCGTACGATATTTTAAGAGCAATTTTCATACTAACGGAAGTTCAAGCTTTAATTTCATATCAAAATCATTGATGCCCGAGTTCTTTTTTGATGAGAAAATCGAGTCTTAATTTTCAGCGATTTTCGGTCAGAAAACGAAACTTACGATCCCCCGTTAGGCCTCGCCAACTTCATTTTTAGTTTCCCGTAACACGCCCGCGCTTCATTTTCATGCCCGCGTTTGAATTCATTATTGAAATTTTTGAAAAAAAATACCGTTTTCCAATGAAAACGTCCGAATTCATGCATTTTGTGTGATGAAATTGTGAAATGTTTATTCATTTTGACCAGAGTAGCCTTTCTGTAAAAAAAATATCATATGACATTGTGTAGCGCAGAAGGATCGATTTCGAACCCCGGACCTCTCGCTCCCAAAGCGAGCCCTCTACCATCTGAGCTATCAAGCAAATCTAAATATAATCGTGAGATTTAAACATTTGATCAACAACCCGTCGACGCTACGAAATGAATTTAGATCGAGACAAGATTCGAGGAGCTATTTTATAAGCATTCACTTGACCGGACTAAATAATTTTATAAAATTGTAAGCATGTTTCTAGTTACAAAAGACTATGAATATTATGATACGATGGATAAAATTGATGCCTGATTCTTCAGAAGCGACTTTTTTACCGTAAATTTGGCTTTAGTTTCGTCAAGTTTTTCTTGAATTCGGGTTTGTCGGATTGCAATAATTTGCACCGAAAATACAACATGTCATGAAGTTCACCGATAATATTAGATAATATTATTTGCATAATATGCCTTTTTACTATACAATTTCATGGCAAATGTGTTTGAAAAGTGTGATTATAATCATGAAAAGAGCTCATTTACATCGTGCTATTACGAGGTCAACTATGACTGCGAAGCGGTATCGCTACGGGTGAGTACTTCCGGGTCGCTTTGCTGGGTTAGAAAAGGAACGACTTTTCGCGTGGTTGCATACTGACTGCATAACACAGAGAATATTGCTGAAGGCTTTGTATTCCACAAATTTTATAGAGGGCGCTCACACTGTTTTTCTACATGGATATGCAATAAGTTAGAACAAACATACAATGTATTATTAAAAATTTCAATATTATTTTATGATGTTTTTAATAAAAGATCATTATTTTCGGTCTAAATAGACTTTATAGAAATTGTGAGATAGGCTTTTACGACGGGTATTCATAATATAAGTTAAAAGTTTAACGGGTTCGCCGTCGGACAAGTTTTAATCTGTCAGCTTTCGTCTGGATTAGCTCTAACTTCATTTAGATACATTTAGATCAACTTCTTTACAGAGACTTTATAGATTAACATTTTATAGAACCAACAGCATATTCCATAAATATGATTATAGAAATGTCATTCAAAGTTACCATTATGCAATGGGAACTGACCAATTTATTAACTTTGAACATCAAGGTATACCAATAGAGTGGCGTAGCCAGAGGCCCCCCCCCCCCCCCATATGAGAAACCTAGCTACGAAACCTATAGCTAGCTACGCCACTGAGTAAGGCACAAAAAAAATTGACTTGCCCTTTCCGACCGACCCGAATTTTCGGAAATCTAGGGTCGCTATTTTTTATTTTATTTTTATTTAAAAAAAAAAGATTGAAAAGAAAGAAAAGAAAATTGAAAGAAGCACATAACAATAAAGAAAGATGAAAACGTGTTTTTGAGTAGTATCTGCTTGTTTAAATTTTTTAAAAAATCAAAAAAATCAAAAAAACGTGTTTTTGTGCAGTAAATTTTCCATAAATTTCAAAAAATCCCGACCGTCCGACCCTGACTTTGACCTTTTTGTTGGCCTAATAGTTAAACAAGTAATCGAGTAATCTGAGGGATCTCTTAACAAAATAGAATAGCTGAGAATCAACATTTAATAGGCCTAAAGGCCTTCAATAGACGTGGTAACAATTTGTTTACTACGGTATTATTACTTATAAAATTACATTGTGTTGCTTGTCTGTAATTGATACATTTAGATCAACTTCTTTAATTATGGTATCGAGTTGAATTTCACTTTATTTCTATACTTATGCCAAGTGTACATTTTGCTCCTTTTGAAATAAGTTATCCTTAAAGGCCTTTCCGGATCTCAAGTGTTTGCCCTGGGCAAAAGTCACATGACACGATACGAACCCGAGTCGACACTGTCCATCTAAAATCCCATGGTGCAATGTATGATAAATCACGTGACATAATACTGGCTGTGATATGTTTGACAAACCTTGCGTTGAGATCACGTACGAACAAAATAAATGGTCTAGAATTATTTCCAAAAGTAGGATTATTCATTACATTTCAATCATAATTAAATTATTTTACGAAATAGAATCAACTTTTGGGCGAGAACATCTGATAGAAATGTATAATAACCGAAATGTAAGGCATTTTATTCCTCGAATGTAGTGGGTAGTGGGTATGGTCAACAATATATAGATTTGTTTCAAATTATTTACCGTCGCCTCGGCTAGCTCAGTGGAAGAGCGTATGGCTCTGAATTAGCGGTCACGGGTTCGACTCCTACCAGGGGCAACCATTATTATTTTGATTTTTTTAGTAGTTGTTTGTTGAGATCGTATATTATCTATCATGAACCCGATCCTGATACTTATTATTTGTCCATATTTTCTTACTTTAATTTGGAATGTAAAATTATTAATGATTTCACATGAGTTTGCCTGCCCGTATAGGTCCTGGTACCAGTCAATAATAATACTGTATGAGACGCTCAAACCAACCAACACCCCCAACAAACAAACAAACGACAAACAAACCTTTGTATAGGTAAAAATGTTAAAAGGTTCGCGTACCTTGCAAATTATTTATGCAAAAGACAAAAAGTATATAAGTTATAGATACAGTTTTGACATAAGAATTATTAATTCCGAAAAGAACAATGCTTCCGTGTCATTAACCGCGACATCAGTGAACCGCGCCATTTATTAAAATTTAAAAATACAAACGATTCCATTTCAATTTTTTAAAAGTTTAGAACATAGCCGTATCAAGAATGTCTATTGAAAAACATTAGCCGATTGATTTCTTTACCAACAATTGGGTTTGCAATCAATCGATTACAACACTTACAACATGTACAAACTGCAGTACGTGCGTGCGTATGTTTGTATGTAAGTTTGTATGTGTGTATCCATAAAAGGCTCCCTCATTTTACGCCTAAACGCCGTGAACGTTGAACTGATGAAAGATGATTATAATGTGAGTGTTATAAGCTATAAATGGCCGAAAACCGTACAGAATTGACCGAGATATGAGCAAAATGATGTCCAATTTAGGCCTTTTCAGCCCGGCTTTTGAGACTATTTCCGTACGGGCCATGTTTGTTTTTCTCTGCGTACACTGTAACCATGCAGTCGGCGCGTAGCACATAACGCGTCGCAGTGCGACATGCAAAATAAACGCGCACACGCACTACACCCACGCACCCCTACACACGCGGGCGGGTAAATATTGGAGAAATACGCTGCGCCACACGGGGTTGGTTATGGTTTAGGCCTTGGGGCCTTGAGATAAGCCACGGAGCGTGGGCGGAGACGGGGACGGCAGGGGACGGCAGGGCGGGCGGGGGGGGGGGGGGGGGGGGGGGGGGGGGGGGGCAGCGGGTCATAAGGTAACGAAATAATGTGGTTTCTGATAAAACAAAACATGATATGGTGAATCTAAATTAAATGGTGTCACTAGATGTGGGATTTGATACTGTATGCGACACGCTGGCGGACAAATATTGGAGAAATACGCCGCGCTACGGGAGATGGTTAAGGGTAGGCCTTGGCGTTGAGATAAGCCGCTGGGCGGGGAACTTTAGGCCTTGGGGTTGAGATATGACACAGGCGGGGCGGGGCGGTGACGAATGGGGGGGGGGGGGGTGTAATGATGTAATGTGGTTTGGGAGGCAGGGGTTAATGAAGAAATGTGATGCTAAATTGCGTAACGGATATGCCACGGGCGTGGCAGGGGCACTAGGCGGGGGAGTGACTGGTGGGCTACGGGAGATGGTTAAGGTTTAGGCCTTGGAGTTGAAATATGCCACGGGCGGGGCGGGGGCGGTGACGAATGGGGGTTGTGATGCTAAATTGCGTAACGGATATGTCACGGGGCGGGGGCGGGCGGGGCGAGATGGTGACGGTTGGGGAACGGGAGATGGTTAAGGTTTAGGCCTTGAAGTTAAAATATGCCACGGGGCGTGGGCGGGCGGGGGTCTTTGAATTAAAACAATTTTATATTGTTCTATTCCTATGTGTTTCGTTATAAATTTTCCAACACTTTTGTGTTGTTTCATTTGTAGGTGTTCTATCTGGTAGGCCCTACTCCCTAGCGGGCGTTCCGCTAGTCTTACTATAATTCACCGTATGTTGTATGTATGTATGTATGTATGTATGTATGTAGGGGTGTATGTGTGTGTGTGTATCCTGAAAAGGCTTTCTCATTTTGCGTCTTAAAGCCGTGAATATTGCACTGATAATAGATGATGTCTTGAGACAGGTTATAAGCTATAAATGGCCGAAAACCGTACAGAATTGACCGAGATATGAGCAAAATGATGTCCAATTTAGGCCTTTTCAGCCCGGCTTTTGAGACTAATTTCTACGGGCCATGTTTGTTTTTCTCTGCGTACACTGTAACCATGCAGTCGGCGCGCGTTACACATAGCGCGCAGCAGTGCGCCATGCAAAATAAACGCGCACACGCACTACACCCACGCACCCCTACACACGCGGGCGGGCAAATATTGGAGAAATACGCTGCGCCACGGGAGTTGGTTTCGGTTTAGGCCTTGGGGTTGCATAAGCCACGGGGCGGGGGCGGGGCGGTTAGGGGTTGTGTGTAATGATCCCTTTAGGGCCTAGGTTATGTTATGGTTATGTAGTTTGGGATGGGGTTAATAAAGAAATGTATTATTAAATTGCGTAACGATGGTGTCAGATGTGGGATTTGATACTGTATGTGACACGCGGGCGGACAAATATTGGAGAAGTACGCCGCGCTACGGGAGATAGTTAACGTTAGGCCTTGGCGTTGAGATAAATTGCGGGCGGGGAACTTTGGGCTTTGGGCTTGAGGTATGCCACGGGGAGGGGCGGGCGGGGCGGTGACGAATGGGGGTTGTGTGTAATGATGTAATGTGGTTTGGGAGACAGGGGGTTAATGAAAAAATGTGATGCTAAATTGCGTAACGGATATGCCAATGGACGGGGGCGGGCCGGGAGGGGACGGGTGGGGTACGGGAGATGGTTAAGGTTTAGGCCTTGGTGTTGAAATATGCCACGGGGGCGTGTGCGGGCGGGGGGTAATTTTCAAATTTTTTTTAAATTGAAGTTTAAAAACTTTTGAATTAGGCTACAAAACCTTTTGATTTAAAACAAAAATGTTTTAAATATTGTTCTATTCCTATGTGTTTCGTTATACATTTTCAACACTTTATTTTTGTAGGTGTCTATCTGGTAGGCCCTACTCCCTAGCGGGAGAGCCCGTCCGCAGGACGGGCGTGCCGCTAGTCATAATAATAATGCTTATAAAATACTCATTGGATACAAAATGTTTCAAGTGCCTTCCATTTCTTCGCCAAACCTCGCTGCTGATGCTTGTTGCCTTCAGGAGCGCTCGCGTCCATCTGTACATCACTGCTGTAAGAATATGAAGCAGGCTTTGCCAATTAGGAGCTGATCAAACTATAGTTCCATTGCAACTTGTTTGATGCATGGGTCCTCGAGGTCCCGTTGCCCAATACACAGAGAGTATTAATTCGTCAAAAATGTGGTCTTATTTGACAAATTAAAAACTTGTCATAAGAAATGGCAGGTTTGTGATTCAAGAAATATTCTGTAATGGTACACATTTATTTGTGATGCTAAAAGAACAATTTAGAGTGTTTCTAGTTAATTTTCATCGTAACAAACATTTCCTTGACTGAAATATGTTTAACTTTTAATGACAAATTAACAAATGACAATTGAAATAACAAATTAAATGACTAATTATCAATGAAATAACAAATTAAGATTAGTTTTACCATTTTAATTTGTCATTCACATTAAATGACGAATTATTGAGTAAAATTATTCTTTTAATTTGTCATTTAATTTGTCATTCATCCATTTGTCATTGAAAGTCAAATATTTATTAGTCGTGTAAATATTTGCTATGTTAAAAATACTAATAATTGGTAATATATCATTAAAATATAATTGTTTTGCGTTACAAACTATTTTTTAACTGACGAACCTTCCATGGCATATGTTTAATTTGTCAAATAAGATCCACAGCTTGAGTAGCCAGGTTTCTAGAATTCAGAAGCCTACAGGACGCCTCATATTATTTGCATGGGGCTTTTACAGACACCATGGTTTGTGACAGATCCTGATTTGTCGACATGCTGTCGAACTTCCCACGAGAATCCTCCACCAGCCGTGTATGGGACATAAGTGGGAATATCATTATCAAGCATTCCTGGGTTACCATTACTATTTGTTGGGCTCGAATTATACAAAACGATTATTAGCCTTTAGATGCATAAGCAGTCCATTGTTGAAATCTTCATGGCTATTATTTGTCAATTTGGGAAACAAGTTTGTCTTTCCCAATTTATTTGAGCTTGGTATGTGAAAGTAGGGGAGATGCGGGAGAGTTGAACTTGTAAACAATTAGTGTAAGTAAAACTTTAGAGTGTTGTTTTCGTTGTGAAACAATAACAGTTGGGATAGCAGTTAAGGCTTATTTATATAAAAGGTTTGAAAAAAATTGGTAAAGTGGCTCAACTCTCCCTATAGTATGGGAGAGATGAGCCACCATTTCAGGAGAGTTGAGCCAGCATGATAAGTCAATGGCTGATGAAAAAACCAAAATCATATTTTTTCAACTTTTGATTTATTAATCCTTAAAGTAAATATGGTGCTCAATTGTTATTATCATGGCACAAAATAACGTTTTCTCTCATTTATTATACATTTTTCACCTAGTCCAAAAATCAAAATGTTACTATATACATGTTTTCCCTATGCTCAACTCTCCCCATGACCAATGGCTCAACTCTCCTCATGGTGACCATTTTGTAAATAACCCAAATCCTGTCCGGTGTAGAACTTTTGGTAGTTTTACAATAGTTCTCTAAAATAATGGTCATATACCCCCTTCAATACACAAATTACCGCCATTATAATCTAAGTCTTGCTATGGGAAAAAAGACAAAACATTTATTTGTCTATTTTTCATTCAAAAGTGAAAAAAAGGGATTTTTTAAAGGTATCTTTGATACTGAGCACACATGACATTAGAGTTTAACACTGAGAATGTCTTATTGATGCTATATAACAATATATGCCAATATAAATTTTAGTAAGTTACTACTTTTCGAGTTATAGTGGGTGGCTCAACTCTCCTTGTGGCTCAACTCTCCCGCATTTCCCCTACAATCCACTCCGTAATCAAATATGTCAATGATTGTCAACTGTTTCTCACAATGACTTTTTATGAAAATATAGTTGTTCATACTTGTAAGATAAATATAGCGGAATGGACATTTCATCAGACATGCCAGAGACAATTGTACCACTAAATGATATAAAACCAATATTGGTAACATTCATTTCGTCTTGTTGGTGAACAAAAGCAAATTATTGTTGGTGCAAATATTTGTGTTTGTTATAATTTCATTTGTATTTCATCTGCGCGAAGAGGGAAATCTCTCTTTTATTTTCCATTATATTCCTTTTTTTGTTGATTTATTTTTCATACACTACCAATTTGTAAATAAAAGGTTCCAAAAAGTCACTGAAATCTTCTCTGTTATGTCATGGTTATATGCAGTAATGGGCTAAATACAATGCAAACGAAGTTTAGAATTCGTCCACAAGAGCACGTGCCAAATTATCCTGAAATCAGTGGCGTAGCCGGGGGGGGGGGGGGGGGGGGAGGGGGGCGATCGCCCCCCAATATTGACGTCGTGTCGGTTGAGATTGGCACTGTCGGTTCATTTGACCAGAGGAATCATGGAATTATGATGGTCAAAAGTACACATATGAAAGATTTTCGCGCGCTATGCGCGCATAACAGTCACCTAAATGCAATATTCGTTGGTACAAGCTTGTTTAGAGCCAAAATGTACCTCAATTGTGCCAAAAATAGGTGTAAAGTCAAAAAAATTCGCGCGCTTTGCGCGCGTGTCTCGACTCAAAACAATCTTGTCGGCTCATTTTCAGTTCTCGCCCCACCAATATCAATAACCTAGCTACGCCACTGCCTCAAATAGAGATAACCATTGGATTCAAGGGCAGAATCTTAAACAAAACGTGAAAACATCGATGACGATAATTACTTTATTCGCTTATCAAACTAGGCAAAACCATAACTGGGTCGAAAATCACGAAATTGGTATTTCATGTTGCATTTTAAATATGATCGCTCTGTATAACACTATAACCTCACCCCTATCTACAATCTTTTTTATTTTATTTAATTTAATTCAGCCTGCAAGTCTTTTCAGCCTGTCCCGAGCAATTTGCTTGAGTCAGGTCCCATTAGATCCCACGTGTCTCTATAAAGATCGACCATGTAAACAAACAAACAAACTAACAAACACACCAACAACCAACAAGCAAACATTTGTAATCAAAATTATCAGACAATTCACAGCTATTAAATGAAAACATCAAACATCCCCAAATTCTTAAAAAAGGAATGTCCTATTGGTATCATAATTATGTCATACGTTTTTTGGGAGGATTAGTACCATAGAACAATATACTATAATGTGTCTTTCATTCATAATACAACGGAGGTTTTCATTTTTAATGTCAAAATATTGTTGTCTCAGCTGATAAAACGCTTCAGATGTCATTCTCATTTTTGTCTGAATCCAATTTCCAACGGGTGCTTTGGATATCGCGAAACCCGTGAACCGCACAAATAATTTAGATACAAAATTATGATTCCACGCCCCGGCGGTATTTCAACGAAGCTGAAACAGATAATAATGTTGATACAAGAGTATGACCGTACATGTACATGGAAAATAAGAATATCGATTCAAGGACCATTGACTTGTTCAATCATAATGGCACAATTGGCCTTGGGGTGTACCCCGGGGTGTACAGCTTATTGTGGTCTCAATAATTCAATTTACGCAACGCTGAACAAGTAAAATTAGTAGCTAGGCCTACATTCAAATTAAAAGCTCATTGAATTTGTCAGATAATCATTCCAAATAAAGTGAAAAGTTTCGTGTGGATCCACAAAAATTATGGGGGAACGATTAAAACAAAACCAACATTGCTAAATGTAATAATATGATACTAACGGAAAAAATAGGTTCCCGGTGGGATTCGAACCACAGGCCTTTCGATCACAAGTCGGATGCGCTACTGATTGAGCCACTGGCGCACTGTATAACAATATGATAACAGAAATACATTGAAATATCCTTCGTGAACATTATTCCATAAATCGGAAGTTAAAATACCTGAAGCCATCTTGTTGATCTTAAATATTGAAACGTTGAACCTTATACGCGCAAAGCGTGCAAAAATTGTGATTTTAACACTAAAAAGGTACAGTATGACGTATTTAACGTCCCCCACATAATATTTAGAGTATGGTGTAGTTTAAGGGCCATTATAATATTAAAACCTCTATAGAAAACACTGCGAGTTTTTTGAACTAACATGGTCATGAAAAACTGTCCTGAACCCATCTTGTTCAGCTTAGATAATGAAATATTGAAACTAATACTCGCGCGAAGCGTGCACAATAAGCTACAATAATATTTAGAATATTTGGTGTGGTTTGA
Organism: Ophiura sarsii; assembly: GCA_035610835.1. Lineage (NCBI taxonomy): Eukaryota > Metazoa > Echinodermata > Ophiuroidea > Amphilepidida > Ophiuridae > Ophiura > Ophiura sarsii. The sequence goes on from CM069448.1 coordinate 50,794,541, forward strand.
GGGTCACAATAATGTTAAAACCTGTATTCGGGCGGAGCGCCCAAAATTTTTGAGTTTTTAAACTAAAATTGGTCATGGAAAACTGTCCTGAAGCCACCTTGTTAAGCTTAAATAATAACTTATTAAAATTGTCATTTCTAACACTTAAATGGTCCAGTATGGTGTTTTTAACGTCCCCCACATAATATTTAGAATATTTGGTATGGTTTGAGGGCCATTATAATGTTAAAAGAGGTAGAAAAAATGCGCGCGGAGCGCTCAAATTTTTTGAGTTTTATCTAAAATGTTTATGGAAAACTGTCCTGAAGCCCCCTTGTTAAGCTTAAAGGGACACTGAGTGGTGTTGACATTTTTTTATTTTTTATTAATTTACTTCAGTATGCAAGATGAACATTAAAAATTGCCATTAATGTTGTTTCTACTCACAAAAACACAGCAAAACTTGATTAAAACAATGTTGAAATTTGTTGAAATACCATCCCTAAACCATCGCTATCCCTGGCTTTTTTTTTTAAAAACGCCCTCTCTCTAGATATGATTTGCGTTCAGGATACAGTCTAAAACTGTCTAAAACGGCTTTCGACGTGTTTTTTTTAAGAAAAAAGTTCTATTGATCTAAAAATACTACTTGTAAGTGTAAATGCCTTAAATTGTTTTGTTTTCTTCAAATAAAAGCGAATTGTTACATTTTGTAGCGCAATTTTGGCTTCAATCGTCAAAAAGGAAAGAAATTTTGATTTTTAAGAAATAATTATTCAAAAATATATATCGAAACACTGTTGACCTCTGATTTATTTATTTTGGAAGTTTCTGTGTGAGCTGTTTTAATACTGTTCTACGGTTCTCCCATAGGAAATAACAAGCATTTTTAGGCTACAGACGGACCACAGACAATAACGGTAGTTTTTTAAAGTATTATTTCCCCCACCTATTTCCCTGCAAATGTGAGGGAAAAGTCAAACCGAACTCAACTGTTGAAACGTCTCCGTATTCTGAAATCGTTTGACAATGTCATGATGACTGATGTTTTATAATAAACTGTTAGACCATCTGCGTGTGGCTTCAACTTATGAAGTGTTGCAGACCTAGGGCCAGGCCTACTCAAAGTCAAATACTAGTAGTAGTATGGGCATAATTCGCGTTATTTCACGCGAGCGTATTTTCATTTTGTTCTTGTTTGCGGGGCGCGGCGTCAAAACTCAAAATGCTTGACACTGTCACTGACAGTGACAGCCGCGAATAACTAAGCGCCGTTGGCGTTAATCACAGCGTTTGACGCACATTTTGCACCTACGGGTACGCATTACAATATGAACGTACGCAACTCGCACATACGCATGATTTGATGGAATTTAATTTATGTCCAAGGCATTATTATGACAGGGAGTAAATGTACATCATCATCATGTACATATCAAATAAATGAAGTTAAAAGTGGAGAAATGCCGTGATAATATATAATTTATTGTACAAATTTTCGGCCATCGGCCTTCATCGGGTACGGTAGATTGAATAGATTTGTTTACATTCTGCACCCAAATTCGTAAGGAGCCGAACGCCAAACATACGCGTGCGCGTGGACAAAAAACGCGGGCAAAATACACGTGCGGGAAATAACGCGCACGCGCTGCAATTAAGAGCAGGGGATGGCGGACGGCTAGACACGAAATGCATTGAAGCTGACATTAATGCCATTTGGGTGCAGAGTGCCGAGCGCAACATTTTCACAATCATGATTTAAATCAAGACATCAAAATAGCTGGACTGTTCAAATGCCATGGCAGCGATAAAGACAGGAAAGAGAGAGAGCAACAACTTATTTACTCTCTCGGCACTCTGCACCCAAATGGCATTAATGTCAGCTTCAATGCATTTCGTGTCTAGCCGTCCGCCATCCCCTGCTCTTAATTGCAGCGCGTGCGCGTTATTTCCCGCACGTGTATTTTGCCCGCGTTTTTTGTCCACGCACACGCGTATGTTTGGCGTTCGGCTCCTTACGAATTTGGGTGCAGAATGTAAACAAATCTATTCAATCTACCGTACCCGATGAAGGCCGATGGCCGAAAATTTGTACAATAAATTATATATTATCACGGCATTTCTCCACTTTTAACTTCATTTATTTGATATTATTTAATGCCGACGCAGCTTCTTTGTTATCATCATGTACATATGTACATGTAGCATCATAATGATCATATTATTTATAGGCTGATTAATATTTAGCATGATCACATTGATCAGGAAAGTAGAGAAGCCACCTTTCCTGGTATACAAATTGAGCAAGCACCACTTACGCAACGCAGCACAAAGATGATCACGCTCGAAATAATGCTCATGAGTCATGGTTGTCATGTTGTGCACATTGAATGTACGCAAAACGCTGCTTCTAAGTTCTTCAATTTAATTCAATGTGTTTTTATAATTCAATTATAAATCCGACTACAGTACATGTCGCTTTGGTCATCTGGGTATTTTTAAAGTCATTTGCTATGGACAACAAAGCAAAACATCATTATACATAGCTTTTATTCCAAAGGCGAAACCAGATTTCTAGAAATGACGTCACTTACAGAAGAGAAGGCATTGATTTGATGTCACTGTTTGTGCGTGAAACTTTCAGAGTGTTGATTGATTGATTTTGATCGTTCAATCGATCGTTCAATCGATCGATCAATCAATCACCGAGAGTTTCACGCACAAACACTCAAAACAGTGATGTCAAATCAATGCCTATTTGGATGTCATTTTGAGAAATCATGTTTGGCGGTCGTAATACAAAATCTTCCGTTATGCACTTATCAATTGCAAGCCCGGCCCCGGAGGACCCGGGACATTGCGGGGACTGTACACAAGTGTACAAAATATGATGCCCGGCTATGCGGGGGAGTGTACGGGGACGTACAACCCCCAAACTGTGCCCCCGCTAGCCGGGGCCTGTGTAACGGGGACGTACGCTAAGGGGACGTACGCTAAATTTCTTTCTTTCTTTCTTTCCCTTTCTTCTTTTTTTTCTCCTTTTCCTTTTTCTTTTTCCTCCCTTTTTCCTTTCTCTCTCTCTTTTCTTTCCCTCTCCCCCTTCTTTTCCTCTCTTTTCCCTTCCCCCCATTTTTCCTGGTGGGTAGGTTTGAATTTCCTGCTGAGCACCTTCAGGGGGGGCACTGTGCCCCCCCCCCCCCGGCTGTTACGCCACTGGGGTACACAAATGTACACCTCAGGCGTCGCTATAAATAAGCTAGAGATGCGATGCGCTTGACTGAATAAGCCTAATAAGGAACACATTATAATTATAAATGCATCCTGTTAATGTTAACCCTAACACTTCCCCCCGCTTTTTTCAGAATTTTTTCTTCAACGCGGAAAATCGACCAAAATATCCCCCCCGATCCCCCCGGGATTTGATCCAGGGACCTCTCGCACCACAGGCGAGGGATTCCACACTTCACCACGGCTGTCAAGCACAGTTCTGGGCAGTGTATTGCCCAGACTGTATGTATTGGGTCCATTTTTTCATCAAAAAACTTCCACGCCGAGTGGTATCAACGTGCCCAGTCGTGGTATTTTGGGGTATATGGTAGTGTTAGGGTTATTGTTGTGTTGCAGAAAAAAATTAAGCAACCCATGGAGTGTAGCCGGGGCATACACTTTGTCCTGGGTAAGGATGACCGGGACTGAACACTTTGTCCCGACCACGGGGGCTGGGACTGTAGTGGTGATGTACTCAAAATAGCGCCCCGCCCCACGGGGACCGTACACGACTGTACGTGGTACATCACATCAGCAATTTGTATGTCCCGGCCCTAATCCACGCTATCAATCCCCGGTGCATTATATTTATACACAACAAGATCGTTCGAATCCTAGTGAAGAACGCATGAGAGGCTGTGTATAAGCGACTGTTATGTTATGTGGTTTTTTTCACCTTTTCTGATTACAATTACAATTGGTCTAACTTTTGCTTTAATTAATTTATTATGTTTTGAACATTTCAAAGAATATTTAGGGCCTATGCCTGGGTTAATTATGGCTCAAGTCAAACTATTTCAATTTCCAAGAAAAAACTTACTTGAATTTGAATCGCCCTTGGCCAGGCCTCAAAATAAGAAATGAAAAGGGCGGGCAATTTAAAGCAATTTGAAAGGGGCACCAAATTTATCCAAGGCCATTATGTAATTTTGAATGGAGTAAAAACAGCCAGAAATTAAGGGGCATCAAATTGCCTTCGATGCCTGAACAGTTAATTTGAACCCTGCCCTTGGCTACGGAAACAAGCCTAGACTAGCCGGCATCGGTCATTTCTTTACCGTAGTGGGAAATGGGAATAGGGCGATTGACTGGTATATTAAACTAAGGTTTTATTAATTTTAATCAGAAAACGGAGAGCTTTGACTCGGAACTAATTCCCGCTATACATGTAGTAGATGATGCTTACTTTCAATAGTTGACTACACGGTCCGATGCTAACAGGCGCGTAGATGTTAAGGGCTAAATTTCCAGCAACTACTACATGTAAGTAGTATGCACTGATGTATCCACTTTAGCCAAAGATAAATCTTAGCGCAGTATAAGCACTCTGTCACATTAGGATGTAAAATGGGAGCATTATTTCTTATTATGCAGTATTATAAAGGGGGAACCCACTTTTTTGTTCCATTGTATAGTGTAATTCAACTAGGCAACACATCCAGGGTTCAATAATCTAGGTCACCAGCTGGAGAACACCTGTATTTGTAACATTCCAATGTTTAGAAAACATCCTAGAAAGTCTATTGAGAGATTGCACCTGGGTCCCACTTTATGAATAAATGCATAAATTAAAATTCCAGTAAGCTGGGTTTTTTCCACAAGTCCCATGTGCTCTCTAGGCACTTTTGATTCCAGCACTGGGCGGACAACAAGTCATATTATTTTACTCTGCACAACCAAAGGGGTTTCGTCCCTTATTTTCTTCACAAGTTTCGCAAGGCGTGGGTTGAATTCTTGAGATATAGAAGCCCATATAAGCCGGGTGCCAGAATATTTATTCAATAGAATAAGGACAATTTGGCTAGACATATTGTGTGTGAAGTTGTACTGATCCGGGAAACGGCATGTTTGGAAGTTTAAAAGCTTACCAAGATTTTGACGAGGGCAGCAAATTGCAGGCGTGAACCGCTTTGATCCACGACACTGCAGCTGTAATGACGATGTTGGTTAGTTGGCAAGAGAAGAAACTATTGTAAGTACAAGAATAATTTGTGTTTTAAATGTGTATTTTAAACTACCATTTTGTGCAAATTTTGGACAAGTTCAAAAGAACATTTGTATGGTATTTTCACACACAAAAAAGTGTATCTATTTGGAATTACTTTTGGAATTTTCATTGAGAGAAAATGTATAGTTGGAGATAAGCTTTGTTTATACAAATGTATGGACATTTCACCCAAGTTTTCTTATTGAAAAATACCAGTTACATACAGACTAATTTCATAATCAAAAATGTTTTGCTTTGATGTGTACCATAAAAGTTTGATAAAGTTTTGAAGATCAAAACTTCCATCAGTTTAAATTGATTCATCAACACTATGAATTTGAGTATTTTAAAGATTTGAAACATTGAAAAGGTATCATTTTCAAACAAGACAGAGTCTATGTAAATGTTGGTTAATTTTGTATTAAGGTTCATGTTTGTACCACTATCAAAAGTAATGTAATTTTGTACACAAATGTTGGGTGATGAAAACCTGCTTCCCTCAAGTTGTTATTGTAAGAAAAACAAACAAATACAAAAAGGGGATATATTTTGGAATCTGACACTTTATGAAGAAATTTCAATAGTCATGATATTAAGATTCAAAATTCTGTAATGTTTTGGGTCACTCATTTCTATTCAATGCAGTGTCACCTTTTTCTTTGGGTTTTGACGAGAGAGCGGATACAAGGACCGAAAAGACGAGTGCCATAATTCGCCACACTCGATGTCGGACGAACCATGACGAGAGACGCTGATGAAGCCAGGGATACAAAAATGAATGAGTCGCTTGTATAGACAGTATTAACATTTACCCTTTGTGTTAAAAACACAATTGCTTTGACTCTTATGAAATATTGTGGAAAGTAAGAAATCATCCACAGGTAGATGTAACACAATTGTTTGACAACCTCTCTGGTATGTACCAACCTTTTGTATAACAATCCAGGCACATCGAGATTCAAGGAAAATCAGCATAGAGAAACTTTGTAATATTATTTTCTCTTTTCTACCATATTGTAAATGTGGAATATTATGTTATGTGTGATAACGACAAGAAAACTGCACAGAATAAATTGATTTATATTATATTACACCTTTTTGAGATATTGTGAATCACTTGATTGGTAATAATTTATTGTATATCTGGATAGTACTAGACTAATTAAGTCAAATTGTTAAACGCCACGTGCTCTTGACACACTCGCCTTATAAATGTAATGCTAAACTCATGTTTGATTTTATTGACCGGTTTTGTATGGGTCAGACGTGTTTGGGCATCATTATGCATTGATAATTTTTTTGTATCCAATTTTTTTTGGCCAAGTAAGATTCTCAACACATAATAATGATAAAATTGGATGGATTTTTTCGCATACTGATACTGATACACAAATAAATTGGTCTCGCTACGAGTTTTGAAAATATTGTGCTCGATTTTGTCTCGCACAATTTTTTTAAAAACTCATAGCTCGAATGCTCAATCCATCCAACTTTATATCAAACAAACCTCTTATTTTTGTGGCCTACAGTGTATTAAAAGAATAATTATAATTTATAAAATGGGACTTTTTAATTTGTTGCTCTTACATATTGTGGGGATTTCCAGGAGGCCAATTATCAAGCATAATCGATAGAAGCAAACAATTCTCGATCAATTTGCGCATGTGTTTTGCGTAATACAAGTCATGAACGCCATTACGCACTGAAGCAATTCTGAGATGCATATTTGTTGATAGTACCAGTAGAACAGTCAATATAATTTAAATATCACCAAGTAAGTGGATTGTGGTTATTGTTTAAATATCAATAATGAAAATTATAATTGGTGGTTTGCAAAATTAACAAACAATTACAAATACATTTATAACCAGTGGCGTAACTAGGGTCTTGACTCTCAAATTTGGATGGGGGTGGGGGGAGGACATAACCAACTACTTTTTGTTACACCTAACCACCCGCAGTGCCACAAATGGCCATGGTGCAGTCCGTCTGTTGTGAGCTGGCGTGGCACTTTTTCGATGAAATAATGGCCCCAGCAGGGGCATCCCCAGACCCTTTTGAATGGGGGGGGGGGGGGGGGGGGGGTGTGTAGACGTCCCGATTGCCGACAAGCACCTCAAAAAATAGTAAAAGGATAGCCCCAATTTTGTTGGCAGTCTCCTCATGAGTGGGTGGTAGGGCCGGTAGGATCAAAAAATATTGCACGGTCACAAATATGCGCACGGTCAAAAATGTTCGCACAGTTAACAAATCGCTAAGTCAAAAAAGCAAACACAGTCAACAACAAATGGCCAATCAGCGGCCACCTTGGCCCCCAAATTTGAGCACGCTACTGCAATCACCCCCACCGACAATTTTTTTAATCTTTTTTACAGAATTGTTATCGACGCAAATGTATCGACGGAAGCTCGTTTGTACAGACAGATTTGATGAATAGGGCAGATTTTGCCGACAGATTTGATTAATGGGAGGGTGTCACACCCCCTCTCTGGGGATGTCCTTGGGTCCTTAGGGGGGGTGCTTGTCGGCAATCAGGACCTCTACACTCCCCCATTCAAAACTGACCTGAGAACAGGGTTTTGTTGGTCCCCAAATTATAGATCTCTGCTTGGTATGTAGTTTAGGTGCATGGCACACATCAAATCGTACTGGGGTAAGGTACAGCTTGACCTATGTTATGTAGGTTAAGTTTGTTGGTTCGATTCCATCACCAGTAAATTGTATGTGCCTGTCTGTACTGACACTGGCTACCTATTTTTATTTTTATTTTGACTTATTTTCCCGATTGAATCTTAACCCTAACTCTATAACACCACAAGGCAAAAGGCAACAGATTTTTTTCCCTCTGAGAAAATTCACCGGAAAGGTCACCTGAGTCGACCCCCTATGATTTGAACCACAGATCTTCTGCACCAAAGCCAATCTACATTCCACTACACCACGGCTGCCAATGCTATTCGCCTCGTAATACAGCCTGGGTCCATTTTGCCATTTTAATACTAAATTGCCCATCATCAAACCAGGTATGGGGCAAATTGGCAATTGCCATTTAGATGGGGAAAAGTGAATCCCTTAGATTTTTCAAATACATGTAGGCGCAATTCACCCAAAGTCAAAGGGGGAGGGGATCCCTTACCCGGTCCTACTGGGGCAGTGCAAAGCAGGGGCGTGAGAGGGTCTCTTTTTAGCTGATTTCCTCTTTGTTTACATTTTTCTTATGTCAGCCTTTTCTTTTCTTTTCAGCCCATATTTGGCATTTTTACCCATATTTTTATTTTTGAGATATCCTCTTGTATCAGTTTTCTGATCCTTGGTGTGTTTTATTCCTGGTTCCGTTGGATTCATCTTTTTTACATTTTATATTTTTACCCAATTTTACCCTGTTTTTGTCTGTTTTCCTCTTTTTTTATTTGTGGCCTCTCACACCCCTGGCAAAGTTAACGGTAAGTTTTAATGGTACATTTTAACGCCAACTTTTTAATCCCCTTGATTTTACTCGCGAAATGTTACCGCTAAGTTGATCGATCCTAGTCGATGGGCCATGACATTTTACCTTTTGTTCAAATACCAAACAATGCTGCCCCACCTGAAAAAGACTGCCTCACAATGGGTAGATTCCAGCATGTACCTGTATACGTCGGGGTCACAGAACAGAACTTCACGTTGAGATTAAACGGGTAGCTGTTTCTACTGAAAAAAATTACCATTTATTATCGGTAACAAACCTGGTTTGTGAACATTTTCGTAACACAGAATTATTTCAAACATACGGAGATTTTCATATCATATGAAAGCTCGTATTTTTCTCATCATCAAACTAAAATTTGACGGCCTAAATCGGTATAATTACGGAGAAATCGATGAAATAACGTCGAATTACCGCGAATGGTGGTAACCACCGATATAGTTTGTGTACTACTCAATGGGTACAGTTCACAGCATCTTGTGCGTCTAAAATAAGAACCATTAGAGCTATGCAACTCAAACTTTGGAACACAACTTTTTTAAGGATGACCTTTCATGTAGAATAAGGTGTATGTTCCGATCACTTTTTTGGGGGCTATGGTGTTTTTTTCACATCAAGATATTTTGATATCAGAAGAATCCCTATATATTTCTCATTATGTCTGTAAAATCTTAGAGGCCAGAAATGTTCCATTTAAAAATTATTGGCTAAAAGATGGTAAATACCGTAAATTACTGCCAATGGTGGTAAACTACCAGCCAGTTTGTGTACTCCTTGATGGGTAGGCCTACATTTTTTGTGACCTTGTGCTTCTAAAATTTGAGTTAAATGCAACTCAAACTTTGGAATGTGACAAATCTAAGGATGACCTTCCATGTCACATAGAAAACATCAAGTTGAAAATCAGGCCAGCTGTCAGAACATCTACCTTTTAAAAATCTCTTCTCTTCTCCAAGTCAAGTTTCTTTTTGATTTTCAATTCTTTCCACTCATTTATTTTCCCTTCCTTATCATCTATCTAAAATACTCTTTTCCTTCCCCCTCTTTCCTTCCTACCTACACTTCGTTTTTCTCTTTCCTTTTCCTTTTCTCTTCACTTTCTTCTTCCCTTCCTTTCAATTTTTTTAGCCCGATAATCCCGACTCCATAGCCCCTCCCCTGCCCAAGTCAGTTTCATCATGGTTCTCTACACAAAAATGTAGATGCAGGCACCACCATGGCTAAATGTCACTAGTTTCCAGGGCTATGCCCCTGATAGGCCCTGAACCCAAAATATGTCGTTTTATGGACTCCCAAATAATTGTGTTAGATTTTTTTTTAATTTACAATTTTTTGAAAATGCCCCCCAAATTCCCTAAATGTTTGTAAACCAAAAACAAAACACGCCTGACCGACTGACCCTTATTGACACATTATTTAGAAAGTTCCCAGAAACAAAATATTATTTTCTGCCCTGCCCATTTCCCCACTAACTTTTATGCAAGATTGTAAACTGATTTTATTTTTGCTTGCACTCATTTTTTATACAGGTTTCAATATTATAATGGATCTCGAACCACCTTAATTCTTCTTGCTTCAGAATGCTGAATCTTTGCCTTAAAAATGATGAAAACCCATGAGCAAGCTTCAAGGGGCTTCTTGTGTGAAAATTGATTTTTTATTTTTTTTATTTTTTAAATTGTTGAAAAATCACCCACAATTCTTGATTTTGAGGAAGCAATTTAACCTAAACACCCGGCCGAATGACCCTACCTGAGAGGTCTGTTTGCTTTTGGAACTTTTTTCTGTCGCCTAATGGTATCCAGTGTAAGTAAGTACAGGGCACAGGCACGTAAAACTTACTGGTGATGGAATCGAACCACCGAACCTGACCTACATAATAGGTCAAGCCGTACCTTACCCCAGTGTTGGTTTGATGTGTACCATACCATGCACCTACACTACAATAGAAACATTTTAGGGGAATTTGTTTTACAAAAATTTATATTAAAACAAATTGAAGATTGTTGCAAATTGTTGAAAATTCACCCAAAATTCTTGATTTTTTTTAGAAAAAAACAACAGCAAAAACCCAAATGACCCTACCTGCCATGGTTTTAGTTACGGAGGGAGATTTAAATCTCGCTGAATGAGGGGTCGTGATAACCTCGAAAGCTATGAAGCTCAAACACAATGGTTCTAAATAGGTATCTAAATTATTCCTAAAATACTTGATGTCTCAATTGAATGGGTTCCATTCATAGTTTTGTGTAGGTAGATACTTATACATGTAATGTAGCCTTATCTGATGTGTACTGTAAAACACTGTCAAAGCTAAGCTAAGCCTAAAACCAAAGAAAATAGTGGTTGGACTGCACTAGTAGGAGAGGCCTAGCTCTGACACATAGCTCTAATGATCCTATTCAACTGGAAGTCAGATATTTTCATCAATATTGTTCAACTTTTCTGAACAAAAATAGCCAAACTTGCTTCAATTCAGATATCATATTTAATGTTTAAATAATATGCATGCCTTGGTTAAATAGCTTGATCTTTTTCAATTACCAAGAAAAACTTTCTTGAATTTGGATCGCCCTAGCTACAAAAACTAGCATAGACAGCGTCGGCATCATTATTTTGCTGTAGCAGGAATAGGGCGATCCAAATTCAAGCCATTATTTCTTGGAAATTGAAATAGGTTGAGGTATGATATCTGAAGCAAAGGTTTGACAAATTTAGTCAGAAAAGGTGAAAAATATTGATGAAAATATCTGAAGCTGACAGCAGATGCTTTCATTCCATGATTGCCTAATTCCAGCTTCATAGACTGACTCAAACGTACAGTAAATGTATGACTCCCACCAGTGTTCGATTTAAGTGGTAATCCGGGCGTTTTTACGCCCAAAATGGCCGCCGGAAGACCTAAAATTCAATGCTGGTTATCCGTCGGACGCCAACAAAAAAAACATTTTTAATTTTTTTTGTAGTTTCTTCGTACGATGCTTCGTTAAGAAGTTACAAGCAACACTTCTCTTCCCAAGAAGTTAAAAAATTACAAGCAACACTTGAACTCTTCCCATATTAAATGTTAATTTACTGAATTTATATATTTTTAGAATGTGTCGTGTGGTATAAGATTAAATGTGCTTTTTCGTTTCGTATACGGATACCTCTGAAATTCCCGAGAAATCTTGACTTTGGCGGATAACCAAAAATGTTGGCGGATAACCTGATTTAGTGATTTTATATCATGGTTATCCGCTGGATAACCTGATTTTTTTCCTTAATTCGAACACTGACTCCCACTTGTTACGCCTGACCTTTGGTGTAACGCCCAAGTTCAATAAATTAACTACGCATAAGTGAGGTACTATACATTTGAACGCCAATTAACACATCGTACAAATCAGATTTACTATATTTAACTATAATTTTAATTCATCATCTCCGTCACTGACTTTCTTCAGATCCATTAACATATGGATGACCTGTACAATAGGTCTCATTCACATAAACAATAATATTCACAAAGTTCAAATCAAATTATAATGTCACTTCAATTATGCCTCATTTGTTGTTGTAGATGGGTTTCCCATGAATGTAATAACCTCGACGAATAATCAATGGTGTTGTTATGTCCCAGACAATTGAAAGTGTTATTGATATATATGACGTAATAATAACCAGTGCTTACCCATTTAGCAGAATTTAATGTTATCTTACTTAATCTGCGACATCATTAGGGATTATTGGATTACATCTGTCATTTAATCAATATAGCGGTTGTTATATATTCTTGATGATCATTCAACGGTCGTAGCCAAGGTTTTTAATGCTTGGTTGATTTCCATGTCAACAACATCAGATTCATCGGATTACCCCACATTTGGTATGCATTAATAATCGGTGATACAACTGCTAATTATATCGGCAGCCATTAACCTCCATAAACAGTAACAAGCTGTAGCAGTAGTAACAGCAATAACAGCCAACGCACTGAAACAATAAATTGAAACCAAAACCTTGCAAATAATATTTTGTATTTGTAAATAAAGCTATATCCATTTCGGATACAAGTCAAAATTGTTTCTATATATTAATAGACCAAATTCAACACACATCAATTCTTTTGCTACCGTATTAAAACGGCGTGTCCAAAAGTAGACTTATAATTGACATTTCAACTGATGTACTCATGAAATCTTGGGGTATTATTTCCACCACGCAACATCGGTACAACATACACAAATGAAAGTTTACTTTTATAAATCACCAGCCATATTTATTTTGCGAGAGAAATCATGATCAAATGCTAATTCGTATAACGTCACATAATATTAGCAAGTTCATGAGTTCACTCCATACACAATACATTGTTATAAACATATATAATTTTGGGCGGGAAAAATCATGATTGTTATGCTAATTCGCATAAAGCCACACAATATCAAGAAGTCATGATTTCACCCTATTACACAACATTTATTTCATTCGGATAAAATTGTATTTACAAATATATTTACATTCAAGACATATTAATTGTATGCGGAAAGAAACCTACTATTATCCCATTTCAGCTCTATTCCAAAATATATTAAAAAGGAGCTTCATTTTGTTATATGTTTCTTTATCCAAAACTTCCTTGCTCATGAGATAAAACAACGGATACAGACATTTTGTTTTCTTAATTTCTACGAAAACAATTAATGAAATTTCCGTAATTTTCACGGATGTAAATTTTGATATTTGAATTGCAAAGAATAACTTCATTTTATACCTTCAATGTAGTCAACTTGAATACACGGATTGGGAACATGTAATATCGTGAAATATAATTTAGACGTATTTTAAGGGACGTCAGCACGTACACGTCTATAGAAAAATAATACAATATTTATTTACACTTATTTACAAACTTACGTTAGATTCCCAAATGTGATGTCTCGTGTCTCCAGACATTCGTCGACATGATGGCACTACTTTCAGTTGTTCACCCTGGACGAAATTCTGTATGACTCGTCCATCCAACGGGGTGCTGATACCATAGCCGACGAAATTAATGATGCTAACTTTCACGTAATAACTTGATTGCCACACATTAGACCAATCGATGGGTTTGCAAACTCGCAAACTTACCCCATGAAACAAAATATACCAGGCTCACAATGACCGCAAGCTTACCCTGATAAAGATGTCGGTTTTTAGGAAGCAACCAAAATATAGTTATCTCCAAGACATCGCATAAGGGAATGATTTTTGTTGACAACGCGATCACAATAATCCTTCGTAAAGCGCGGGAGAAATTAGTCACGCTTATACAACCTAACGCACCTGTTTATATGAACGCCATCTAGCGACCATCGCGCCAGATAGTGTAATATCAAATCATACTAGAAATACATTACTAAATCAAGCGTTAGAGCCAAGCTCTACGTAACACCACTGTCTAAGCCTATGCAAGTTTTCGTCTGGTAGGAGTGGGCAATTGACGGAATATTAGTACCGCGTGCAGGGAGCATGTCTCTTGTGACTGGCAGTAGCAGGGCAATATAAGCAAGCAAACAATAAACAGAACAGGGATTGGTATTACGAGAGCTCTACCGAATGAATTATTCCAAATTCTGCCTGTGTCAATATTTCATGCTATATATAAAACACATTTATACCATTTAATTACCAAATGGCCATGCCACAAAAAAAATGTTATTTTTGGATTGCTTTCACTGTAGTATTAATATCCGACCCGTATGGGTCAGTCACCGTCACTGTTGTAGTCGAGTCCACCCTACCCGAGTCCCAGTCCTTACCTCTCGAGTCCGAGTCCGAATCCTTACTGTCCGAGTCCGAGACCGAGTCTGAGTCCTTCATGTTCGAGTCCGAGTCACGAGTCCTTATAATGTATTTAAGTTCTGATCACATGTCATTAATTTTGCTATCTACGTATAATTAGGCCAACATATCAGTGAAGTCAACATAATGATGCATTTAACCTTCGCATCCCTATACAATACATGGACAAATGTTGATACAATGTTGAATTATAGGCATAAGAATTGATTCAGATATTCTTTTTTATTCCTTTAAAATATCACATCACATGATTCACATCACATCACTGGTATGGGTTATTATTATATAATTACCAAATGATCACCAAATTACGATATGACTTGACCTGTTGTACTATAGGTAAATTAATAATTGAACGAACATCACGAACGCAAAATAAACGCGCCCAAAATTATCACGCGAATGGTTGTGCGCGCTTCACGCGCAATGTACTCGATACGCTGCTTAGTTGTGTTCGTTCAATTATTAATTTACCTATAGAGTGAAACTGTAAATAAAGGCCTATAATATTGTAGGTCTTTATTTTATTTATAACTATTTAATTTTAACTCTGAAGAAAATGTAATTTTTATTTAAAAATTAAAAATAGGCCTATACTCTGTTTGGCCATCTCGAGACAGTGACATATCAGCGTATTCTAAATTGCGGCACATAACGTGGGCGCTTACTTGTGGCGCTGGCGTACAAACACGAGCGTTGAAAGGCAGAAGATACACATGCATGCGTAAAAGCTGTGCCTGTTAAGTTATGTCACTGTCTCGAGATGGCCAAAAAACAGAGTATAGTGCTATAATCAAAACAAAAGTTTGTCGATCACAGTGTATACGATTCCCCAGGGTCCCATGCGACTGTTGCATATCCACGTCATTCGCAATGGCAAGGGCGCAGCAAAACCAGAAGATGTGACGTAGGCCTACTTGTAAACAAATAGGTAATTGACCAATTGCGGGCCCTAATCAACAAGACCCCACACCCTACACTGTTGCGACTGTTTTGGAACGCACTGCATGCAAGGAAACTCTCAACCTAGCTTTGTTTGTAATGATCGCAAGCAATCGCAAGCGTTCGGATCATGACGCTATGATCGACAATTTTTTGTTTTGAATAACACATGGTTTGGACTTCACTAATTTCTAGAGTCTATATAAGTATAGGGCCTAAGTCTATTAGTCAAAGCATGATAAGAGCACTATTATTATTAATATTATTAGAGTTAGACTAATGGAGATGCCCAATTGTTGGTTATATATAAATCTGGGGATCGTGTTTCGTGTGACTAGGCTCACTAGCAGTGGACCAACAAACCAATAATAATAAACAGATTGTTACTGTTAGAAATAAAGGTTCTGCCGTACCGAGCCGAGCGAATTAATTACTTTTTCCGAATTCTGCATATTGTAGTTGTACTGTCCTACAGTCTTCTAAAAAAATCTAATACTATCAGTCTATCACGTCACCACAGGCTACAGCCATCATGATCATGACAGTCTGTTTCAAATATCATCCTCATGCTCACGGATCATGCTATGCTGTCCAGTGTTTTCACTCACCCTATACAAAGGGTGAAATACCCTTCACTTTTAATTTTCACCCTTCAACATTTTTTTCAAGAGTGAAAAATGTTGACAATTTCATTGTTTTACTGCCCAAAACACTGCGCGAGCACACATTCTGGCCATCATTTTGGTTTTTCACCCTTGAGAAATAAACCCAGGGAAATTGCTGGCTGTCCATGGGGTAATTTGGGAGGTTTTGTTGCTTTTAGCCTATAGATGCTTATTACTAACAACAAAGTCACTAAACCTCTCATAATGTCAACTTTTGACGTTGTAATCGTAATCAACACCTGATTTAGTTCGTTGCTCTCGCTGTTTTGTGTGGTTTTGTTGTTGCAGATATCAGAATAACCTATGACCTTTCGTGACCTAAGTCCTAATCGATAATAATTTTTGCGAAGTTTTGCCAGTTGCTCTAACTTTGATATTGCGCAATATAGCTCCCGTTGTAAGCAGAAAAACACGGCACTCCCCCCCCCCCCCCCCCCCCCCCGACAACTTGTGACATTTTACTCTCAATTGTCACAGCCCTAGCGCAAATAATACTGGAGCTATTAGATATTGAACAGCACCCACCTACATCATGTACAAGAAGCTGGAGTCCTATTAGTACTAAGTATGATTTGTCGTTCAGTGTTTTGGGTAGTAAAACAATGACATTTTCAACATTTGTCACTCTTGAGAAAAAAAATTGAAGGGTGAAAGTAAAAAGTGATTAAGTGAAGGGTATCACCCTTTGTATAGGGTGAGTGAAAACACTGATGGGGACAAATAGTGAAACATGCAAAACACCCTATGATGAATAATACCAACTGATGACAAATAAGTTGAAATAACACTAATGATTTGTTGTACTACTAGAACTAGAAATTAATAATTGAACGAACACAACTAAGCAGCGTATCGCCGATCGCGTACAATTGGGTAAAGCACGCACAACAATTCGCGTGATATTCCGGGCGCGTTCATCTTTGTACTGCGTTCGTGATGTTCGTTCAATTATTAATTTACCGAGGCTATAGGTCAGCATGGACCTTCAATTTGCCGTTGACAACAAAGCATCAAAATAAATTAGGCCTACTACCGATACCGTACGCTCTACTACTCGACCATACAGAAGAACGTAGTGACCATAATATGTGATTGTGAGGCTGTGTAAGCGACCGTTGTTTACATGGAGCAATATTTACGAAATTCGTAAAATGTTTCACTCGATTTTCAGACTTTGACCTGTAAAAAACAGTGAAAACTTGCATTATGTGTTATTAATATGATAACATACACGACTCATGAGTGAGTATGTAGAGGAGTCACTTTGTCAAATATTCTGTTCAATGGTAATTAACATTTCACAGGAGTACGAAAAGGGTTACATTTTTGCCGTTTTGGTGATGGTGCAATCTGAATTTGTTTGAATTCACGTAGTTTATGGTCAACGACATGTGACATCACTCCGGGCTCACATATTTAGTAGGCTATTATAGGCTTAGCCTTAGCTTTTACTTTTATTAGGCCTCCTGTGTACTGTACAGCCTGTAAGTGTAAGTGTAGTGTATTGATTGACATTTATTCCATTTTGATTTTGAATTTCAAAGAGATATTTTATTTTCAAGATTTTATGATCATATTCATGCCTATAATTTATGCGAAAAATCAACGAGGTATCGCACTTTCCAAACCAAGTGATAAAATTTACTTACGCATCTATTAGAATTCTCATGACTATCTGCTGATAGTAGCGTTCATCTCTTGTTTGATTGCTTCAAATTCATTAGCAACGTCAAATGGGACCATCATTCGTAATTCTCGGTGTGATGATTGTTCATTTAATGTCGTTTCCAGGCATCACTTTTCCTCGCCCGTTGCGTTTTCGGGGTAGACGGGTTCCCTTTTACCCCCTTCTTCTTCTGATTATCGCTAATTTTCTGTTCAAATCGATCTTTTTAAAGCTTGGCTTTGACCATTTGATTTCGTTTCCTAATGTTACAACGCCTTTGTTCGTTTGGTAACGTAAATTTGACCTTTCCTAAAAGGCATTTCCGGTTGAAAATACACGACACAAGTTGGCGCTGTATCCTAAATTGAGGCGATCAGGAAGAAAATTGAGCCGAACACTGTTTGAAATAAAAATACTTATCCCGCAGGATAAGTATTTTTGAATCGACGTTTTCTTGTACAAAGAGAGCTGATTTTTCTTAATCCTTATAGGTGTAAGTTCATACATGTAATACAATTATAAAAATAAACTAATCTCAGTTTTTATCATTATTGAGGGCGCTGCCTCCAACACATCTCTTAGTGTCCCTTTAAAATATGCGCGCGAAGCTTGAAAAATATTGCATTTCTAACACTAATGGTCCAGTATGATAATAACGTCCCCCACATAATATTCAGAATTTTTGGTGTGGTTTTTGCATTAAAACTTTGGTCCAGTATGATGTTTTTAATGTCCCCCACATATTTATAATATGTTGTGGGTATGAGCAGGGATACTATTAATTTTGGGATAGGAAAGTCCTATACTAACGTACGTAGCGAAAACGGTCCCTTTTACATATTTACATAAATTATGGTCATCATCGGAATGTGTCGGTGACCGGCGTTTAACGCGTTTAACCAGTTTAACCAGGTTTAACGTAATATTTGGTCGGCATAGGTTTGAGGGCGCTGAAGATTTACACAGACGACGGTGGCCACGCGAAACCTAAATGTTGAATACGTAATGAATAACACGTAATCGCGAATGTCTCCTCTTCCTCCTTTTTTTTTAAACTCTTTTTTCAATGGAGAGAAACCAATGTATGTACTGTGATAAGTCTTTCTCTGATTCAGGCAATATGAACCGTCACCGTTAGGGTAGTACAGTGTACAACAATGAACATTTCAATCCTAAGTATGTGTATCATATATAATTAAAACAGCTTTGTTTTAAAGTACTATTTCGTGTCCTTGTATGATTATCAGCATTGTTACATTTCTTATTAAACCTGATTTCGGATTGGCCAATACTTGATTATCCATACACGCTAATCCAACCAGCTACTGCCTACTTCCTTTCATGGCCTTGACTATTTAAACATGTCTTTTTTTATTTAGACTTAGTGCAGGCCTTTAACACGATACCTGTTTGTACACCCATGCATGTCAGTCAGCACACGGTCACCTAAAGTAACATACACCATTATGACTGCACACTGGCGAATTGCATTTCAAATTTCATGTAGCGCGAATTTTAAACCACTGGTCCCTTAGCATGGGCATGTCCTTGAATATTCCGTCCCTTAGCACGGGCATGTCCTTGAATATTCCTTCCATTGTTTGCGTGCATGGCTGCACAAGTATTAAAGGTAGATGTTCCGATTTTAAACTTGACGTTTACTATTCTACATGAAAGGTCATCCTTAAAAAAGTCGTATTCCAAAGTTTGAGTTGCATAACTCTAATGGTTCTTATTTTAGACGCAAAAGATGCTGTGAAATGTACCCATTGAGTTGTACACAAACGATATTGGTGGTAACCACCTTTCGAGGTAATTCGACGTTATTTCATCGATTTCTCCGTAATTATACCGATTTAGGCCGTCAAATTTCAGTATGATGATGAGAAAAATACGAGCTTTCATATGATATGAAAATCTCCGTATGTTTGAAATAATTCTGTGTTACGAAAATGTGATCGGGTCATCTACCTTTAATAGACTTTTGCCAAGTCTGTGTACAGTTGTATGAAATAATGGTTACATGTGTTTTTTTCTCTTTTTAAATATACTAAATGTTTGGAGGACGATATTTAATATACTAAAGGGATATTGAATTATCTGCTCAGACCATTGTTTTGAGCACATCTTTACCTTTAATTTGATACCATGCAAGTCTGGATTGGATACACAGTATTACTTAATAATTTCAACGAGTTTGGTCATTAATTAAGCTTAATTAAGACAGATTTAGGGTTTTTGTTAAAAGTAAAGATAAATGTGTACTTTTTCTCAGACAGTATTGTTGGCAATGATGGGAACTTCATTTCCTGTAACTTTGGTGTTAATAGCGTTTATAGTTTTTGCTGGAAATTCCAAATAGCAAAATGTTAATGTATTTCTTTATAATATGCTAATCATATGCAAATAAAGTCAAACCTTTTTTTTCTCTATGACATTAAATCACCAAGCTGTATTCTATAATATGATATTGTCTCCTTGTCTTACATAGGCCTATGTTACTTTTTGAATTAGAGCGTAATTTCAATAACATGCACTTTTGGAAATTTATGCTCTGTTGCACTGTAGCTCTTATGACCCCCACCCCCCCCCCCCCCCCCCTTTTGAGCCTGCATCAGTTCTTAACGCTTTCCACGCGGCAGGCGTCTCGGCAGACGACATTCCAAAATTTTAAAAAATGTTTAAAAAATGTTAAAATTACTGAATTTCATTACCATATTTGGAATCACCATGAGAAATACATTGAAATAAGTATAAACATGCCTAGTATTTGGTTCAGTAATCCTTGAGATAGACTTTAAAAAAGACTAAAAGATCGGTTTTGTTGTATATGGTCAAACTAATAGCCACGTGGAAAGAGTTAAGACCCCAATCTTATTGAAAATTCAAAAATCGCGATTTTGCATTACAAAGCCTCAATTCTTCGAACATTTTGCGTTCTAAAACAAAAAACAAAAAAAATCGAAGATTTGCGTTCTTTCTAATCACAATTGAATAGGCCATTGAGTTCTCAAGACCTACTTTTTTGAGAAAGAAATCAGTTCCTAAGACCCTATTTTTCGTCATAAATTCCACTCAGTTCAGTTCTGTAGCCCCCCCCCCCCTTTTTGAGACCCTGGGCGGCACACCCCTACCCAAAATAAGTTGAGTGCCACCCCCTGGGTTTGACCCATTATTCCATCAGTATGAAGAGGAAGACAACGATGACTGAAGCATTTTGAGTATCGTGTAATCAGGCCCCCGTCACTCTATTGTTTGAACTATCCGACTCTACAACGTCAATGATTATGCAATGAATAATCATATTAATAAATATTGAAAAGACAACGTCATTTGTGAAGTCGAAAATGAAAAGTACCAGACCATAGTGGACACGATTGAACGGTCGTAATTTTTGAATCTCCGTTGGTTTCAATGTTATGTCGGAGTGTTTTACCTAATTTCATACTGACACGAACTGAGTGATAATCAAACGGTCCCCCGGACGATGCCCTGGCGCTGTTGAAGTCATGATCGTTCCTTACAGTCCAAGCGTTCCCACATCTAATTTCACCTAGAATATTCGTCACACGAACCTATGTCCGCCATCGTCTGAATATCGAAAAGGCCCTCTGGAGAGTCGAGAGGACACCATTTTTTTCTACGCATGCGTCCGATCGCTTTGGATTTGTCCACCAACATCGTGGACAAATTCCTAATGAGTATGTGCCGCAATGCAAGTGACACAACTTCTTGTAATGCGCTAATCAACCGTAGATCTAATCCCCGGGCTCAGGCCAGTTTGCTGACTAACCAGCCGACAATGCATTGATTGATTCACATGGAAGTGGTTTGATAATGCCGCCGTGACGAGCCGTGTAGCGAGGGGCCACGCCGAACTATAATCGAGAGTGACCAACGCCGCAATGCGGACACGGGCGCGGCGGCCGGCAAATCCAACATGCGCGAATCAGTGGCGTAGCAGCTTTAAACAGGGCGCGCCCTAGGGAGGGGGGGGGGTGTGTGGACTTATCAGACAGCGATAAGTCCGAGTTGTACCGACGAAAGGCATGATGTACAGTAAATAAAACTATAGGTTGCCCACATGTTGTGGCGAATAATATACACTTGCAACAGAGTGACGGTGGAATCCGGGGGCCGAATATACGACCGTAACAGAGCGACAGTAGAATCCGGTGTTTCATTTTTAAAAGTTGAGTGTATTGTTAGTGTAGTCCCGGTTTTAAGCACTTTCTCTAGCCCGCCCGGCCTGTGGGCCTAAATGAGTCGCCGTGCACAAAAGCGTACATAAAACAGATCGATTCGAAGCAGTAATTTGAATACATGAATTATGCAACACGTCACACAACGTCCAGTCTAAACAATGATTGTGGACCGTATAAATGATGCAATTTTTTGTGTTCGAAAATGTCATCATTTTTTACCGTTCTTTCAAAAATAAGGAGTATAATCACATTATAAACACATTTTGTGCGAGAGTAACATACAAATATGGTATAAAATGGCAAAAATGGCACGATAAAAATCCGTTCGTTATAAATAAATGGATAAATGGTTAATAATTAAACTATCACCAATTACACTCGTCGATCTCTGTGGCGTGCATCATAGGCCATGTTGTTTGCAAACGGCAACACGGGTTCGATCCCCGGTGTATCCGTGAATGCCATGCTTTTTTATATATATATATATTTTTTAAATTGACGGTGGATTAATGTAGCATCATTTTTATGTCAATTTTTGTAAATTGTAAAGGCCCATGCGTTTATAGTTTTTGTTTTTTCTATCATTTATCTCTTTGATTTATTTAACTTTTAAACAATTGTATGCGTAAACTATACATGTATATTAGCGCGATAAATAAGTGATTTAATTTGATTTAATTTGAGTTCGGTTTGATAATGATAGCAAAACTTGTTGTAAAACCATTTTACCAGTCATCGCAAGTTTGTGTACATAACGTTTAGTTTGTTATAGCTAGGCTAATATACTATTTGTAGCTATTTGTATACAAGAAGCAAACACATTTCCAAAACAGAGAAACATGAGAAACGGGACCGTTACTAACGTTAAATTTAATACCATTGCCATGATTACCAATTTAAGGCTCTTTTGGAAGTCTGTACAACCGATGAATTTCTAGAAAAACGTTGATACAACTTCACTCAGGAAAGTCAGATCTTGTAGCAAAACAATAAGCCAGCTTTTTAATAAACGAATTGGGAGACGCAATGATGTCGAAATCTATGTGGAAAAGGGAATCAGATAACTATTGATAGACTCGATCAAGTCTTGTACCACTGAAGGGTGATTAGAGGTAATACACGTTTCGGCGATGGGGAGCTAAAGTTTGTTTCAGAATATAAAAAGAGCAACACCACCAGAATATATCTTACTCTGTACAACACACATGTTGATGGATACTCGTTTGAAAATAACCCGCCAGTGTATAGATCATTCTTTTAACGCTGTATTCAAAGGGTGGCTTGAAGGTCGTGCATTGACTTGATCTGAACAACGAATAATATGGGAGCTAAAACCTTTTGTTATGGGCACGCATGAGTAAAGTGGATTCTCTGTATAATAAAACAAGATTTCTTATTTAAGATCTGGAATAAAGGTTACCAGGGGACATTCGCTTCAACGATGCTCCTATGCGTACGTCAACTGAAAGCCTGGTCCGATGGTATCAGAGGCGCCATAGCCAGCACTCGGAACACCATCAGATAAACAATTGATTTTGTTCTTTCTTTGAAGATGTGCACATTGTTTCATTCAGTAGATAGCGCATTTATCACATGTGGCACTACTTCAGTAGATAAGCGCATGTATAACCGTGGTGGCAGTGCTAATAGCGCATAGTTACGTGTGCCATTACTATGTGTGCTATTATACGCATGTCACACTACATTCACACGAGGCATTACTATGTGTGCTAAGTTAGCACATGTGTATGCGGTGGCCGCGCTATCGTCAGTAGATAGCGCATAGTCACATGTGGCATTACTATGTGCTATTTTAGTAGACAGCGCATGCGTCACATGTGGCATTACTAGTATTATGTGTGCAAGAATCTTTAATTCAATGTGTGTTACATGTATCCTTCAGTTAGATAGCGCATGTATCACGTGTAAATGTGTGCTATTCAGTAGAATACTAACGTTAGAGACGGTTATAGCATATAATAATAATAATAAATTTTAATAATAATAACACACAGCGCATAAAGCAACGGCACCAATGCGCTTTACAAACAAATGATCAATATCTTAAAAAACTACACATACATTAAAACACATGATAAAAAGATTATAAATATATTCAATGCAAAGAACACCTCAAAAAATACAAACAAATTTGTTAAAACAGCCATAGGAGAAAAATACAGTCAGCTGCTATTGATAAAAACATTGCGATTTAAAAGTCAATAAAACATCAATTATGACAAGTTATTGCAGTTTTAAAAATATATACATGTAGGTCTCACAGGGCCGGGCCGGCCAGAGAAGTGCTTCCGCGCGTAAAGCGGTATTATTGTGGTTTTTTTTATTGTCCGGGAACATTAAAATCAAATCACATCAAACTTTTTTGGATAATGTGTATCGTCAATATCAATATTGTCTGCTTGATCTTACCATGGGATACCAAAGAATAACTCCGCGGCCGGCTAGAACATCAGGAACTTTTCCTAAGGCTTTTATGGAGCCCGGGGACAGATATACTGTTGACTAGCGCATCACAAGAAGTTCTGTCACTTGCATTGCAGTACATACTCAATAGGAACTTGTCAACGATTTTGGTGGACAAACCAAAGAAATCGCACGCATGCGTAGAAAAAAAATGAAGTCCCCTTCTAGGTTAGAGGGCAGTAGAGGGCCTTTTCGATTTTCAGACGATGCCGGACGTACGAATATTTGATAGGTTACATTCGGTGGGGGGACGTTAGGATCCGTCCGCCGCTGAATACCGTACGGTTTCGTCAATGTTTATACAAACACATTTAATATAATGGTTATAGCTTAACTGCTATTTTAATTTCCAATAAAAAACTATTTAGTCTTTTGATCGCCGCAAATGAGCTGTCCAAAGCGGTGTGGGGTGGGGGGGGGGGGGGGGGGGGGGGGGGGGGTCTACGAAAATCATACGTAGCCTATGCCTCCTACGTTTGATTTTGGTAGAAGAAACATACGTGCATGTGCCTCCCAGACTTTCTACACCTACCTGCATCATATGCAAAATTAACACCCGATCGGTATACCAAAGTGAAATGTCTACCGATCAGTATAGGCCTACCCTTGTATACCCTTGTCTTTCTTAGGATGATAATAATTTAGTTACAACATGGGATGAATTTTCTGTGGTCATAATCAAAATCCATCCATTATAACATTGAAACCAACGGAGATTTAAAAATTACGGCCGTTCGTGTCCACCATCGTCTGGTATTTTCAATTTTCGACTCTACAAATGACGTGTATTTTTTAATATTCATTGATATAATTATTCATTGTATATTCATGACTGTCACTGCCTTCTATTGTTATAGACAATGAGTGTCCAGGGGTTGACCCTATTCGGAGGCGAGCTAATAACGCGTGACCCTATTCAAAACATTAAGCTCGTAGCCACCAGCTGTCTTACAATATGGCGTTAATCCGCGAACCAAAAGCTTTTCTGGACACAAAAGAATTGGCGCGAACATTTGACGGGTTTTAAATTCTGACAAACATCGCGTGGTTATTATTTGTAAAGAAATGTTAATCTAAATAACATGACACTATACTACAAACAAAATTACCTACGGTGGGCTTCTACACATGATCAGGCCCCTGACACTCTATTGTTCGAATCGACGAAAGCATCAACGGTCATGAATATACAATGAATAATCATATCAATGAATATACGTCATTTGTGAAGTCGAAAATGAAAAGTACCAGACCATAGTGGACACGAACGGCCGTAATCTTTGAATCTCCGTTGATTTCAATGTTATGTCGGAGTGTCTTACCTAATTTCATACTGACACGACCTGAGTGATAATGAAACGGTCCCCGAACGATGCCCTGGCGCTGTTAAAGTCAGAAATATCATCGTTCCCTACAGTCCGAGCGTTCCCACATCGAATTTCACCTAGAATATTCGTCACGAACCTATGTCCGCCATCGTCTGAATATCGAAAAGGCCCTCTGGAGAGTCGAGGGGACAACATTTTTTTCTACGCATGCGTCCGATCGCTTTGGATTTGTCCACTAAAATTTTGGACAAATGCCTAATGAGTATGTGCTGCATGGCAAATGACACAACTTCTTGTAATGCGCTAATCAACCGTAGATCTAACCCCCGGGCTCCGGCCAGTTTGGGGTTGGAAAAGCCCAATCGGGAAAAGTTCACGGAAAAGATTCAGGCGTTGACGGTCCAATGGTATATCACAGATAGGCAAAGTGGGTATATCCAGTGACAGTTGTATATCCCTTGGTATATGATATTTAATTTTGACTAAAGCAGCCGATAATGCATTGATTGATGATAACATCCAGAAGTGGTTTGATGTGATAATAATGCCGCCATGAGGATCGAGCCGTGTAGCGAGGGGCCACGCCGAACTATGATCGAGAGTGATCAATAACGCGCCGCAATGCAGTGGCGTGCGCAGGATATTGTGAGTGGGGGGGCCACCTGGCCATAAATGAAATTCCCCCGACTATTTGAGTAAAGAACTGCGAGCGTAGCGTGCGAAAATTTTCGAATTTACACCTTTGTTTTGCACGATTGAGCTACATTTTGGCTCTAAACAAGTTTGTACCAAAGAATATTGCATTTTGGGAAGACATATGCGCGCGTAGCGCGAGAATTTTTTTCATCTGTGTTTTTGACTATCATAATTCCATGATGCCACTGACCTAGCCTCCTTCTCAATTCCCCCGACTGGCCTAAGTTTTCCCCGACTGACTCAATAGTGGGGGGGCCGCGGCCCCCCGGCCCCCCCTTTGCGCACGCCACTGCCCCAATGCGGACCACTGGCGCGCGGCGGGCCGGCACATCCAACATGCGCGAATCAGTGGCGTACCGCTTTAAACAGGGCCATAGGGAGGGGGGAGGGGGTAGACTTATCAGACAGTAAAAAGTCCGAGTTGTATACCGACGAAAGGCATGATGTATTGTACAGTCAATAAAACTAACGGTAGTGCCCACATGTTGTGGCGAATATAGGGCCAGGCTACACTTACTTGCAACAGAGTGACGGTGGCCCGGGACGGTGGAACCTGGGGGCCGACTATATACGACCGTAACAGAGCGACAGTAGAATCCGGTGTTTATTTTTATTTTTTTAAATTGAGTGTATTGTTAATACTACATGTAATAGTCCCGGTTCTGAGCACTTCTCTAGCCCGCCCGGCCTGTGGGCCTAAATGAGACACCGTGCACTTTGCGCCGTGTATGCTATAACCATCTAATGATTGGAAGCGTAGCAGCATAAAGTATTATGAGAAAATGTGTACATATCTCCTAAGATTCTGGAGATTCGGAGTCTACCATCGGACCGGGCTTTCAGATGACCTACGCATAGGAGCATCGTCGAAGCGAGAATGGCCCCTGTAACCTTTTTCAAGATCATTGGCACTGAAATTAAAATGTTGGTTCATTATAGAGGGAATCCACTTTACTCATACGTGCCCGTAATCACCCTTCAAAGGTACAAGACTTGATCGCGTCTATCAATAGTTGTCTGATTGCCTTTCCACATAATTTCGACATGAATATTGCGTCTCCCAATTCGTTTATTAAAGGTATATTATGTGATCTTTCCAGGGAACGCCCTCAACATCGAAAAAAAAATAGAAAGCAGATTTTCTTGTAGATTTACATTTCTGATCATAAATCATGCATACATTCCAAGTTACAGGGCGATACGATTCTTAATTACTTCAAAATCATGGATTTAGAGTGAAAATAAACTGTCGGAATCCCAACAGTTTATATTTTTCACTCTAAATTCACTCTAAAACCATGATTTTGAGGTAATTAGGAATCGTATCGCTCTGTAACTTGGAATGTATGTATGATTTATGATCGGAAATGTAAATCTGCAAGAAAATCTACTTTCTAAAAAAAATCATGCACACATATCACATAATATGCCTTTAAAGCTAGCTAAATTTGGTACAAGAACTAACTTTCTTGAAATGAAGTTGTACCAAAGATTTTCTAGAAATTCATCGGTTGTACAGATTTAAAAAAATGGTAATCATGGTAGATTTAACATTGGTATAAACGGTCTCCTTTCTCATGTTGTACGATTGGCTATGGCCTGTTTTTGGAAATGTGTTTGCTTTGTGTATCCAAATAGCTTACAGTTGTATATTAGCCTATAGCTATAACAAGCTATAAAATGACATCTCTGAATGTGTTTTAAACAAAGTGTGCAAAGGAGAAATGGTTGGGCACACTGGTAAAATGGTTTTACAACAAGTGTTGCTATCATTATCAAAGTGAACTCAACTTCAATCACTTATTTATCGAGCAATAATATATTGTTTTACGCATTTTACTTTGTTTAGATTATAAAGTTAAATAAATCCAGAGATAAATGATAGATAGAAAAATAGATTAAAAAAAGAATAGAAAAAAACTATAAAAGCATTGGCGGCCTTTAAAAATTATAAAAATTGACATAAAAATGATGTTACATACATCCTCAATCAAGTTTTTTTTTTTTTTTTAAACAAAAAAATAGAAAACAACAACGAATACACGGAGATTCGAACCCGTGATTGCCGATTGCAAACGATATGGCCAACGTATGCACGCCACAGAGATCGACGAGTGTAATTGTGTCAGTTTTATTATTTAACCATTGATTCTTTTATTTATAACGAACGGATTTTTATCGTGCCATTTTGGACATTTTAAACCATATTTATATGTTACTCTCGCACAAAATGTGTTTGTAATGTGATTATACTCCTTATTTTGGAAAGAATGGTAAAAACGTTGACATTTCGAACACAATAAATGGCATCTTGTATACTGTTTATACGGTCGCTCGTCTGAACGTTGTGTGACCTGTTGCATTGCATTATTCATGTTACGATCTGTTTATGCAAGGTCTTTGGTTTATGTATGCTTTTGTTATACTTCTCAATCGCTCATCGCCAACTCTGTACAAGAAACTTCATGCGCTTACGCTGTCCCAACGCTGTCGTTAGAGAACAATAGAAAAGTCCCCTCGACTCTTCGAGGCGACCTTTGACTGGGTTCACGGGGTTAATCATATTAATGAGCAAATATGCAAATGAGCTAAGTGTCCCCTCCTATTATATATACTCCTTGACATGATATTACAGCACTATAAATGCATTTACAATAGGCTAAACATGGCGTTTCGTGACAACCAATTGAATTGAAGAAAACAAACCAATGTCTTTCGCTTCGCACTTAATATACATACAGACTGCATTTACATTATACTACATACACGTGTTTAACAATGTTTTCAGCAACCAGTTAATATGACAATGACAAATTTATTTGCTCTAGAATCACTAAATTATTATAAAATATTCATTACACACATACCTGTTTAATGGCGAAAACAGGGCCTAGTCCATCGCCCACACGGAAATTCGAGGCCCGAGATCAAGCGTTTCTCCACCATATATTATGAAGGTTATAGCTGACTCGCTTGGCATACAAATGGAACACATGACTTCTCAATTACGTACATTCAAACATTATTTATTAAATCAAACACGCCATTAACGGCACCATTAACATAGACTATAATACGATAATAAAGAGACGTTGCAAGAATAAACAATGTGTTCTCTTTCCGTGGTGGTGATCAGGGATTATATAATGATGGGATAGGTCACTCCTCAGACAAATTTTCGCCTACTAAAACCAAATTCACGGGTGAAGGTTTTATAGGGGGCGCACTATCACGGTAGTAGCAAACCAGACTACATGGCACAAACCACGCACCATGATCGAGGTAATCGATTCTCCCTTAAACGGCCGAAAAAGTCGACATATCTCAAAAAAACTACTCCTCCCACTTCCTTTGAAAATTGTCTATAAGGATTTATGTCAATAAAAGCCAACAGGTGAAAAGTCAATACACCTAATGACTCAGCTCATGGCGCAGCGAATCTGGCATGTACATGAGACGTGGTGGTTTTTATCGGCTCAAAACATGATTTGTGGTACAGAAATAGTACATCAATGGTAACAAAGAGCTGATTGTGATTTAGAGTAGAACTGATTTGCTTTGATGATGGCAGAATTTAGTTATTATATGACACGAAACATTCAGAATTGGTTATTTGAAATTAATTTACGTTTTAAATTGTGGATGGCTTCGTCTGGCCGTGACAGAGGAGGGGCGTGGCGTGATTTGCATTTTATGAATATTGTAATCAGATCAGTTGGGAAGGACGCCGGATCGCGACGATCACATCGTGTGAGGTCATGAATAGTCATGAATGAATATTCATTCACAACGAATGATTGACAGTTTACGGTTAACTTCCTGGTGAAGGTCTGATAGAGTGCCCAGAGTGGCCGTGCGTTACTGTATACAGGTATTTAATTTTGTTGTGGCCCTAATGGATTACAATAGACATGATAGATATCGACCGAATACCTCTAAAGCACGTGTATTTGTAATACTACACGATCTGAACGTCAGCTTGCAGCAGGCACGGTTGAGTGATTATTCAAGGCATACAGTTGGTGTATGAGTTTATTTAAACGCGCTTTAAACTACCCCCATACGCATGTTTAAAGTTATAGACACTTTTTTGTGAGTTAGACGCGTATTTAAGTTAAACACATTTTCGAGAATTACGTCTAGTTTAACGATGTGTCTAAAGTCAAAGTTAGACGCGTGTTTAGCTTAAAACCGTGTTCAACTACGTACGAGAATACGGGCCGTCTTTTAGACAGGACGATTAAGGGAAGACGTCAAAACTCGACCGCCCGTTGACCGCCGGTTACGGGCGGTTCCGCCCGGTTCTTTCAGGTCAAATGTTTTACTGGTATATGAATATTCGCGCATGTAACACTGAACAACCGCCGGTTGACTTAATGCTGTAACCGGACCAATTTACACTATCAATCTGTTACTTTGTGGTCATAATAGCTCTCTCTATAATCGTTCTATAAAAAAAAACCATTCATAGACTTTCGGTATTGAGTTTAAAAAGTTAATTGAGCTATAAACAGATTGAAAAAGCCAACCCCAGCGAAAATCAATAGCTGTATTGTACTGGTTGTCAACTGAGACTTAAGAGCCCATTACTTCAAGATGTTATTGCTCACGCGTGTGACGAGGCACTATCAACCGGTCGTGTTCACCAGAGTGTAACTATTTGACCTCATTATGTGTGTATATTATAACAGACGACACGTTTTGTGAGAACCGGGCGGAACCGGCCGTAACCGGCGGTTGCCGGGCGGTCGAGTTTTGACGTGATCCCTAACGAATCACGATGAATATCGTCCTCAGAAAAGTCGTTGAAGCGAACCACCAAACCACGAGCGCTGGGCTTGCCAGGCTATATTTTCGCGGACCATATATACCCGTGGTTTAGTGCACCATGGGATAGAACTTGTGTGCGCGCGCCTAGAAGTGCTGCTGGCCGTGTGGTTCTGTATGGTGAAGTAGGGTTAGAGTAACTTATCGCAAGTTAAACTACCCCCATACCCATGTTTAAAGTTA
The DNA here is from genome assembly GCA_035610835.1 of Ophiura sarsii. Classification (NCBI taxonomy): domain Eukaryota; kingdom Metazoa; phylum Echinodermata; class Ophiuroidea; order Amphilepidida; family Ophiuridae; genus Ophiura; species Ophiura sarsii. The sequence goes on from CM069448.1 coordinate 50,826,065, forward strand.
GACATTTTTCAGCGAGTTATAGACGCGTGTTAATTTTTGTCTTTCTTTCAAGAATCGCGTTTAGTTTTAAACGATGTCTAAGTCAAAGTTACACGCGTGTTGAGCTTAAAACCGCGTACGAGATACGGCCCAATATCTTTCGTAATAAATGATGCTGATAAAGCAAATCTTAAGAAACAAAGGAAAAAGTGGACTTTAAAATAATCGCTCGATACTGGTACAATTTCATTGTTCCAGTATCGGCCAATACTGAAACAACAAATTGTGTTCCAATATCAGGCGATACTGTACCGTGTTTATGTTCCAGTATCGGGCGATACCGGTACACATGCTACCAGTAGTTATTTGTCCCAGTATTGAATGATACTGGTACATAATTGTGTTCCAGTATTGCCCGATACTGGAACATTTTATGTGTCAAAGTATCGACCGATACTGGAACACTAACTTTGTACCAGTATCGAACGATACTGGGTTTTATCATGATTATTAAAACTACAAAATTGTTGCTCGGTAAACGTTTAATATCACATTTTTAGATCGTAGTGATTAGTGGTGCTCGATGTCTTCATGAACTCAATGAAATAGCTATGTAGGTAAGAGGGTCAATCGGATGCAGTCAACATGGGCAAAATGATTGTAATCCTTATCCTATATCGATTCTGAACTTTATTTGTAACACGCTTCGTATTTCTTGTATTGTGATGTGGAAATAATATAGACATAAAACACACACGTTATTTGGACTAATGCACTGAAACGAGGACGAATATGTTACGTGATGATTTTTTTAGAAACACGTCGTTGGACCTGGGAAGTACGACTTTATAAAATATCCAAGGACCCTTATGGTTCGTCACGAATGCAAGGACGAAGTGGTATTTTCGGCATACTTGAGTGATTGGTTATTTATGAAAATGTAGGTAAATTCACACAAGCCATATTAAGCCATATTTTACCAGTCTTGGAATTTGAATTTATTAGGTTGTAATCGAATAACTAAGTTTGTTAAAACGATACCTGCAAAATGACGTCACTTACGGCGTCCTTCACTCTTAGAAGGTCAGGATCAAATATGAGACGAAAAGGATCAATTTTGATCCAGAAGCGGTATCACATATGAGCTTACCCTTTCCAGATCAAAGTGATCCGACAAGCAGGATCAAAAAGTTTGATCCGAAATGGGATCAAATATTTCTGTCAAATGATACTGAAACGGATCAAAATAATGATCCTTAATCGGATGTACCTGTAGCTTATGATCCTACTCCAGGATCAAACTGAATCAAAGAAAAAGTGAAAACATAGGGGGTCATCGGGTGACAGATTGTAAAAACAAGCATGCATGCAAGGGTCTTTCGGTGACACCGGGCCAAAAAAAGGGGTGTATTTTTGATGGAGCCTGGTGTGAAACCTAATATTGATTGAGTGCCCCCACCCCCGGGTGCACACTGCAGACTATATATCGAGTGCAGTAAGCTTACTACATCGTGTAGGCCTAGTACATCGCAGTGATCGTGACATTTTGTGAGGAGCATTTTGACCGAAAATCGTACTGATGGCACTGGTCAGGTACAAGAAATTTGTTCACAAGAATAGAGCATGTTCAAACATAAAAAATAAAACTACTTTACCGACAAAATCATGTAACATTTTACAGATTAGACTGGATAACTTACCGCGGTATTTCACCCTTGTTTCAACTGTGGCGACCGAATTCAAAAGATCGTCTGCTTGTCGTCTATCGGTTTGCGAAAGAGTGACGTCAGTCACTCATTGACCAATGAACTGTTTCATCGAATTGATCCGGAAATCAGATCAAAGTTGATCAAGGTGAATTTGATCCGTTTGTTGATATCTGTCTGGAAACGGATCAAAACGATCCGAAAACGGATCAAAACGATCCGAAAATGATCCTTAAAGGATCAAAACAAAGTGAGCCGGAAATCTACTCATGTATTTGATCCTGACCTTCTAAGAGTGTTGCATTTCCGCGACGTTTTGTCCTGACCGGAGAACCTTGGTAAATAACGGAACCATTAGCATCTAATAAAGAGCCATTCGGTTTTTCAAATATTCATGAATGCTTGGAAGTTTAAGAGACAGGCTCCATTTAAAACGTTAACAAAATGTTCATGGCAATTTTGAAAACGTTAAAGGTTCGTTACAGAATTGCAATTTCATATAGGCTAATGTATCAAGTTTTTAAACGTTTTAACCTAAAAGGTGACGTGAGAGGACTTCTTAATCTCCCATAAAAAATAATAACCGGTTTTTCTGTTATCAACCTCTATCGTCCATTGTTGTTATTGATATATCTGATCCTAACTTCAGTGCATTCACAACTGGAATATTTTCATCCAATAAACTGCTTTCTTTAAACAACATGTTATATCCAAGGTTCTTCATCACATCCATGCAGATGATCTGAACCTGGTACAGCTCTTGCCTCGATAGATATTTTCGCCACATGGTAGCGGTGACATTGGAGTTTCTACTACGGACATCCATATTGCTTCGATACATGTCCATGGATTTTGCCAGCGATGCATTGGTATTGGCTCTCAGCCATTCTGTGACTGGTACCGGAGTCGGGGGTTCTCCAATGAAAGAATAGATTTCATTGGTCATTCGTATTGGATCTGCTGCAAAATCCTCGTATCGCACCAATCGGTATCTGTTACGTAGCCAGCGTGGGCGTCCTTTTGCGAGGCGGAGATCACCCTGTAGTCGGAGACAGTATTCGTTAATGGTTGGCCACAATACGGAAGAGTTTGAACCCCGGATCATTCGCACCTCACTGAAGCTGTTAAGTTTAGGTTTCACGTTCGTTTCACCGTTCAGATACCGTTTGTATTGGGCCAGCATCTCAACTGGTAGATACGTCATTCTCATCGAATTGCCCATTCCTCTTGGGTCTCTGACAAGTTGAATAATTTTAACTAGAGGATCTTGTTCCATGAGTTCTTTGATATCTTGCAATCCAGCACGGACAAGTTTCACACCGATGTGTCCATTGTAGCCGAGGCACATGTTCCGCAGCACTTGCGAAGGACTGCACAGAGGATCGGCATCTGCGCGATCACGTTGCTCCAAAATGGCCGACAGATTTTTGGAGTAATTCACTCCGATTCCAAATTCCATAATGCATAATGCTACCTCTTCGGAAAACTCGCAGCGCATAATCCTTCCGATCAATTTGGCAGCCGTTTCGTCGCTATCGTTAAGCCTCACTCCCAGTTTATCCAGGCAACCAAATACGTGCAATGGTTCAAACATATAGAACATGAATGGATTCTGATTGAAGATGTGTCCGACAAAAGTTGAGCCCGTACGGAAATACCCAAGTAAAATTACTCGATGAATGCTAGTGTTATAATTCAATCTGGTAGTCGATAACTCCTGCGCTGCTGGTTCGACTCTTCCTACGCCCGTCGTCATGTGGTAGCTCAAGCTAAGTCCTCGACTCTCCTCTTTTAATATGTATCTTGGTGATAACTTTGTAAACAACAAAATAAAGATAATGATTGAGATCGTTGTACAAAAAAGCGTGAACACCACGCGCAATGGTTTACTATGCTTAAGATGCATTCTTAAAAACATGTAGATAGGTTGATTTATGTTGAGTTTGGTTATTGTTAGGCCTATTTGATACAAATGTATGAAAAGACCCTGCCAGCTGTTGCGTCAGGTGGGAGTTGCATGCATTCAAATCTATAATCACATCTGCATAAATTAGTGGATTTTTAATCAAATTGTATTGTGCTATTGTATAAAATATGATGCAAGACAATGCAATATGATGCAGTGCAATTATAAGTCAGCTCAAAATTATGCACAGTGCACTTTTGATAATTTTGGATAATATTAACCCTTTCCACGCGGCAGGCGTCTGCAGACATTCAGACGACATTCCAAAATGTCACAATGTTTCAAAAATGTCATAATTATTGAATTTCATCATCATATTTGGAATCACCATGACAAATGCATTAAAATAAGTACAAACATGTGCAGTATTGGTTCAGTAATTCTTGAGATAGGACTTTGAAAGTTCTGAACGGTTTCTGAGAAATCTGTTTTGTATAATAATATGGTTAAACTAATAAGTAATAGCCGTGTGGAAAGTGTTAAGGTTAAGTGTTTTTTTTATTGCTTTGTAAGAATGTAACATTATTGCTTTGAAATTATGGGATATTTGACAATTGCTGTATTTGATGTGTGAAATGCATTTGCTAATTATAAAAATGTCCAATAATTGCGAGAGGGGATAGGGAGGATCTGGATCGAGAGGCCAATGAGGTCTCGATATAGTTCTGAAACTAACGGCAAATTGGGCTTTTACCATGTTTACAGAAAGATGCGGGCTCTCATCCAGGTCTAAATTCAAGTTGATCCCAGTGGAAAAGCTGCTCATTTTCATATTATTAAATCAACTGGTTTTTAATTGTTTTAAACTGGATTTTAACTGGGTTTCAAAAACCAGTTAAAATAAACAGTTGTAAAGCTGTCCATTTTCCATATCAAAACAACTGGTTTGAACTATGTTAACCGGATTTTGGACTGGTTTCCAATTTTCGACATACTTTTTATGGAAAGTCCTTTTCTGGAAGCTCTTTGGAATCAGGCATTCTCTAGACTTTAAAGGCATATTATGCGATCTTTTTCATGGAACGCCCTCTATCAGTGACATTTTCCTAATTTTTTTAATGGTTAAATTAGATTTGCATGTATAACCATGACAACTAAAATATATTATACGTTACAGAGCAAAATGTTTGGTAATTACTTCAAAATCTGACAGGGCGTGTCAAAAAAGTGTCCCAAAGAAGGACAAAAATAATTAAAAATACATGTTTTGCGTTTTCTAAAAAATAAACTCTTGGTAAGCCCCGTAGACTATAGGCAGTGCATGTTTTATTCCTTCAGAAAACAAATCTAGCACTCTCCATGTAGGGCACAGATGAAATGTGGCTTAAAATAAAGCTAATATATGCCTGATCAATATTTTACCTTATCCCACGTTCGTAGGTTGCACGTTATGACCCTAGACCTCGATTTAGGGTCAAAGGTCACATGTGTTTCAATGGGAAGTCAAAAACTAAATTTAACATGGTAAAAAAACTAACAAATGAGCTATTGACTATAAAAAGTATGATATATTGTTGGGATAAGTGTTTTAAACAAAAAAGTCAATCACAACTTCGATCGTAGATCAATAGTTTTTGAACTGTGACCTTTTGAAAATTACAAGTTGACCATTTTGGTCATTTTTCGCAAAATTGGCACAAAAATGACATGTTATCATCATTAAAAAAATATTTTGACTCAATATGAATTGATAAACCATGTTATAATGTTGGTTTATAGATGAACTTTACATTACAAGACATTTCAAAAGTCAACGGTGTCCGCATGCCATGGCAAACAGCTTTAATATCCTTCAAATTCATCGAAAATGGGTAGAATCTGAGTCAAATTTAAAGGATTTGAAGGATATTAAAGCTGCTTGCCATGGCATCAGCATACCATGGACTTTTGAAATGTGTTGTAATGTAATGTACATCTATATACCAACATTATAACATGGTTTATCAATTCATAATGAGTCAAAATATTTTTTTAATGATGATAACGTGTCATTTTTGTGCCAATTTTGCGAAAATATGACCAAAATGGTCTATTTTGGCCAACTTGTAATTTTCAAAAGGTCACAGTTCAAAAACTATTGATCTACGATCAAACTTGTAATTGACCTTTTTGTTTAAAACACTTATCCCAACAATAAAATATACTTTATATAGTCAATAGCTCATTTTTTAGTTTTTTTACCATGTTAAATTTAGTTTTTGACTTCCCATTGAAACACATGTGACCTTTGACCCTAAATCGAGGTCTAGGGTCATAACGTGCAACCTACGAACGTGGGATAAGGTGAATTTGTGTTAAGGGATATATTTGCCACCTTTTGGTAATAATTTCATGTGGGCCCCAGAGGTGGACTACAAGAGTGAACGATACAGACCAACGTCCCAGTGTCTACCGGGGGTAAGCCCTATGAGTCCTCTATCAAATACTCTTTATCCCATTCTATTTCACCCCTCAACTCCCGAGATATTATCAAATTCAGTAACAAGAGCGCGAATCCCATGCACTTCCCAGCGGGCAAAATGACATTGTAACAACGTTGTATCAACGTTGATTATCATCGTTGAAATATCGTTGAATTAACAGTTGGATTTGAAAGTTTGTACCAACCATAGATGTCAACGTTGAGTTTGTACCAACCATAGATGTCAACGTTGATTCAACGTCATATTTCAACGTTGATTCAATGTTAAATTTTGGTCACGTAATTGAAATTTGGTTGATATACCAACCAATTTTCAATTACTTAACCAGAATTCAACATTGAATCAACATTGAAATATGATGTTGATTCAACAGAAAATGTGTTGATTTCTTCCTAAAATATACTTTGTGTAGCTTTTGTATCGCTTGGCAACCACCAGGGGATGGGAGGGGGGGGGGGGGGGGGGGGCTACGAGGGCATTGACTCTAGGATGTTTATGTTCTTGCACAATGTATCATGCATTTGTTGAGTGAACAATCACCTTTCTTCAACCAGTGCGAAAATATGCATATACAAGTGTATATCAATATACATTCAATGGTGTTAAATTAATGCATCGACTTAAATAAAATAAAACAAAAGGTTTTAATTAATAAAATGTGCAAATTAGCTCATTAGCATAATTGAAATGGTACAAACGAGCACCGGTACTAATTTTTGTACCATTGCAATTATGCTAATGAGCGATTTGCATAATTTAACTGGCTAATATAAGGCCAGGTAAAATATGCAAATTAGCTCCAGACTGATTTTTGGAAACATGATTTTTGCAAGTCCATTCAACAACGTTGAATCAACGTCAATATTCAACGTTACTTCAACAAAGCACATAATGTAGTTGAAAAGATGTTGAAATCATGTTGTTTAACAACGAACCATATTTCAACGTTGAAATATGGTTGAGTGCCCGCTGGGTTTGGCCATTTTTGGCCAAGAATGAAGACAGAAAAATACATCTAATATTCAAATATTCTGTGGTTTTCATGGATAATATGGACGAAAATATGTTTTCTGCTCGAATTGAACTATAAACCATCTACATGTACCGGTAACAGTTATTTATTTAGTTATTTAGTTATTTGAACATACACTTTTACACCAGTGGCACTCGTCTACCCGACGGTGCGTTCATAATACATTGTATACAATAATTAACAAGACGAAAGAATATTATGAATAATTATAATATATAATAATAGTTATGTATACAATATGTCTCAATAAACTCACTTTGGGTTCATGATCTTACATCCAAAGACTTTACACAGTGTGTAATGCCTTGTTACATCTAACAGCCCACGCACGTTTTAGGTATGATTTGCAGAATTGGTCAAGAGTAACATGCAGAACGCGCATCTTTAGTGTGTCTGTAAGGCGTGGTGATATTAAATGTGTATGTTCCGATCACTTTGTTTTGGCTATGATTTTTTTTCTTCACATCATGATATTATGATATCAGAAGAATCCCCATATTTTCTCATGTAACATCTATGGGGCCAGAAATGTTCCATTTCGAAATTATAGGCTAAAATGTGGTGAATTACTGCCAAAGGTGCAGTGGTTAACCACACCCCAGCCAGTTTGTGTACTACTCAATGGGCAATGTCTCGTGACCTTGTGTGCTTATTAAATAAGAACCATTGGAGTTATGCAACTCAAACTTTGGAATGCGACAAATTTTGAGGATGACCTTTCATATTAAATATATGATATAGTAAACCGTTACCTGCCATGAGTAAACATAAAGGTGAAAATCGGGCCAGCAATCGGAACATCTACCTTAAATCGGACAACCGAGCATTATAAATTCAAGCCAAACATTACTAACGTAAAACCATTGTTGCATATGGTTATTTTCGAGTTTGAGATATTCCTCGACCCTCATCTCATTCAGTGATCTACATGTAAGCCACTTAAAAAGAATTATTCGATTCTCGTCAACGCGCAGAAGCTTGTATTTTAGAAATCAAGTCGTGGATGTCTGTAAACAAGCTGACATTGAATGATGATTTTTCAGCGCCTTTGGGCGCTGTATACTGAAATCATTTCTGAAGCATGTACTGGTATATGTCCATTACGCTCGGTGCAGAGATCAACTTAATTTCTAGCAAGGTCACTGTATCTCTGACGTGAACTGCGCTATCCAAGTACAGTGTGAGATTAACCCAGCCAAACGTCCATATAAACTTGGTTTCGGTTGGTTCACCTTTTGTCAATGAACTCTTATAACACAACCCTGTCACCCAATCACATCAGTAGACATGGCTGATTTTGGTATATAATATATATGCACAGCTGGGACTTTTTACAGGCATCCGTAGATTGCACTAGGCCAAAGTACTCACTATGTATTAGTATCTTTATATCATCAAGTCCATCATCAATCATCAACTTTTAATTTTGGGATTGTATATCCGTGTATCGGGTTAAAACTATACTGTCCTTATTCCTCCTCATCCTACAAGTAAAATGGATGGAACACTATTATCTATGATACTTAGTAGCCCACATTATTTAGCAGTTTGCATTAGAACTTTCTTTCTTTGCAGTCAATATGCTATACACATCTGAACAATACTCATACTCCCATGGATAATATCGAAAACAGTATACAATGTCTGTAGTGTACTGTCAAACCAAGGAGTTGTTATAGTTAACTTTATTATATTTTATGATAACTCCTTGGTCAAACACACTACACAAAGTGAACTCCAATGCGGTTAATAGGTCAACTGGTATAGTGACAGGCATGATACACGTTGTGTATGGCTAGTCACCAGTGAACTACCGTATAGGGTGTGTACAAAATGCAATATAAAATGTATTTTCATGGAACCATTACATTCAAAGTACAGAACTGCAGCAGGTTCAGTTGTATAAATTCATAAATTCATGAAATGATGATGTATTTATTCATATTAATTATAAATTAACTAAATAATAAATGTATTAATCATTAAGTTTATTAATAGTATAATAGCTCTTGAATGAAATTAATTAATATTAATGTATGAATTAATGAATTCATAAATTCATGGACTGTATGTATAAAACCATATTATTAATTAACTTAATAAATTAAGTAATAAATAATAAATAGTTAATAAGTTAATAAGTTAATAAGCTAATAAGTTAATAAGCTAATTAGTTAATAAGTTAATAAGTTAATAAGTTAATAAGTTAATAAGTTAATAAGTTAATAAGTGCATAAGTTAATAAATTAATACATTAATATATTAATAAATTATTACATTAATACATTAATACATTAATACATTAATACATTAATACATACATTAATTAATTTGAATTATTTCAATCAACTTCAGCAATATTTATAAGCAATTTCATTAAACTCATCAATTTAAGTAATTACTTTATTTAAAATTAAGCCCCCCCCCCCCCAAACAAACATAAACATAATAATTAATAATAATAACAATAAAAATCAACAACTACAATAGCATGAAAATGTTGAACATGTTGAAGAAGATTCGTGGACCTCTAATTTGGTCACCCGGGCATCTCAGCAGCATGGCAAAACAAATGAAGCAGTTCAGTGAAAAACGTTACATGACTTTGATGTAATAGGTCTGTTCTTAAAGGTGGATGTTCGGATCACCCTTTTTTACCCATCAACATATTTTGATATCAGAAGAAACTCCATATTTTTCTCATTTCTCTGAAAATGTTTGAAATGTTTGATATGTTCCATTTATGCGTTATAGCCCAAAATGCAGTGAGTTATTGATAAAGGTGGTTAAAGGTAGACGTTCTGATTGCTTGCCCGATTTTCAACTTGATGTTTTCTATTTTACATGAAAGGTCAAGGACACACCAAAAAACAGAGGCCCGAATCAGTGAGAAACCAAAACCATCATGGTAACGGTCACTTTGTGTACTCAATGGACATATTTCATGTCACCTGATGCTTCTATGATAAGAACTATTGGAGTTATCCAACTCAAACTGTGAATTACAAATATATATGTTAAGGATGACTCTTCATGTATTATAGAAAACATCAAATTGAAAACCGGGCCAGATATCGGAACACCATTAACATAGGCCTACATGTTGCAAGGTGTGACTGGTAACACCTTTCACTTCTCTTAAAGGGGCACTAAGAGATGTGTTGGAGGCTGCGCCCTCAATTATGATAAAAACTGGGATTAGTATATTTTTGATAATTGTATTACATGTATGAACTTACACCTATTAAGAAAATCAGCCCTCTTTGTACAAGAAAACGTCGATTCAAAAATGCTCGTAGAGCCGCAACGAGCATTTTACGTCCGACAGTATCCCCCTGCAGTACGCGTGATACATAACGCGAACCATATTTGCATAGAGGGCGTTTTTCAATAAATAGCGATGATATTGTTTTTAATCAAGTTTTGCTGTGTTTTTGTTAGTAGAAACAACAATAATGGCAATTTTTAATGTTCATCTTGAATTCTGAAGTAAAATTTTAAACATTTAAAATTTTCAACACCACTTAATGTGCCTTTAAAAGTACCCACCCCTTCTGAGCGCTGTTTGTCTTTTTTAAGACTCTTCTTGTTAATTATGACCTCCAGATTCAATCAACGTAAAATAAGTGATCATCATATCAATATCGACACTTCTTCTGTTCTTGCTTCAAAATCTGCTCGGAACTTAGGAATTGTGTTTGATAATAATCTATGTATGGATGTTCAAGTTCGACGGATATGCCAATCAGTGTATTATCATATACGGAATGTCAATAGTTATAAGGAAAATGTTAACATTTGAAACCGCAGCTACTATCGTCCATGCTCTTATAACTTCTCGTATTGACAATGGCAACTCTCTTCTTTTTGGCATCACTGATCACTTACTTCACAAACTACAACTTGCTCAAAATGCAGCTGCTCGCGTTCTCACAAAGACAAGGAAATTCGATCATATCACTCCAATATTGAAAGATCTCCACTGGTTTCCTGTTCGCGAAAGGATTCATTTTAAACTTCTTTTTTTAACTTGGAAAGCTTTGCATGGCACTTCACCAACATATATTGCTAATCTTCTTGTACCATATCATCCAAAACGTACTCTCCGGTCATCTGATAAACTTTTACTTGTTGTTCCACGGACTACTTCTTCATTTGGAGATCGCGCATTTTCGGTTGCTGCACCAACTCTCTGGAACTCACTACCTTATAATTTAAGATGCTGTGATTCACTTGACTCTTTTAAGAACTTGTTAAAAACAAGATTATTTGACTCAGTTTATAATTGATTTCTTTGTATATACATGTACATGTATATGCAAATCATCCTTGTTTATGTATTTTTCATGTTAATTTGTATTTTTGTTTTATATGTTTGCGCCACGGAATAGGTTTACCTAGATTGACGGCGCATTATAAATGCCATTATTATTATTATTATTATTATAAACTCGCGTTTAATTTAAACACAAATTTACTAGTTAGTTAGACACAGTTTTAAGTTAAAATCTAGTATGTGAACGCGGCCCCTACTTTTTAAATACGTACAACGTACGAGAATACGGCCTACAGGGTCGTATTCTTGTACTAAACGCGGTTTTAGCCTAAAATCATCGCTAACTAATCTCATGTTAAAGTTAAACGCAAGTACGTGTATATGGGCCGTATTCTCGTAAAAGAGCTTGTTTTACAAAACCCGTTTTTAAACACCGCAAATCTCGTCCCCAGAGTGGCCGTGCGTTACTGTATACAGGTATTTAATTTTGTTGTGGCCCTAATGGATTACAATAGACATGATAGATATCGACCGAATTCCTCTAAAGCACGTGTATTTGTAATACTACACGATCTGAACGTCAGCTTGCAGCAGGCACGGTTGAGTGATTATTCAAGGCATACAGTTGGTGTAAGAGTTTATTTAAACGCGCATCAAACTACCCCCATACGCATGTTTAAAGTTATAGACACTTTTTTTGTGAGTTAGACGCGTATTTAAGTTAAACACATTTTCGAGAATTACGTCTAGTTTAACGATGTGTCTAAAGTCAAAGTTAGACGCGTGTTTAGCTTAAAACCGTGTTTAACTACGTACGAGAATACGGGCCTATATAATATCTTTTAGACAGGACGATTAATAAACCACGTTTTTAAACACGAATCACGATGAATATCGTCCTCGGAAAAGTCGTTGAAGTGTGCCATTGTATGGAATGGTATTTATATCGATAATGTTTAGTTTAACTCTGACACTACATGTAGAAGTGTAGTAGTGGGGATCATGGACCGAAGAACTGGGGGGGGGGGGGAGGGGGGTTAAATGGGAGGACCAAATAAGTATGTTCGCTGCCCCGGTAATTGAACCCGGGTCGCCTGGGTGACAGGCGAACCACCAAACCAAGAGCGCTGGGCTTGCTAGGCTATATTTTCGCGGACCATATATACCCGTGTTTAGTGCACCATGGGATAGAACTTGTGTGCGCGCGCCTAGAACCGGGCCTAGAAGTGTTGCTGGCCGTGTGGTTCTGTATGGTGAAGTAGGGTTAGAGTAACTTATCGCAAGTTAAAGTACCCCCATACCCATGTTTAAAGTTAGGCATTTTTCAGCGAGTTATAGACGCGTGTTAATTTTTGGCTTTCTTTCAAGAATTGCGTTTAGTTTGAAACGTGTTTACCTTAAAACCGCGCACGAGATACGGCCCAATATCTTTCGTAATAAATGATGCTGATAATGCAAATCTTAAGAAACAAAGGAAAAAGTGGACTTTAAAATAATCGCTCGATACTGGTACAATTTCATTGTTCCAGTATCGGCCAATACTGAAACAACAAATTGTGTTCCAATATCAGGCGATACTGGAACGTGTTTGTGTTCCAGTATCGGGCGATACCGGTACACATGCTACCAGTAGTGATTTGTCCCAGTATTGAATGATACTGGTACATAATTGTGTTCCAGTATTGCCCGATACTGGAACATTTTATGTGTCCAAGGAACACTAACTTTGTACCAGTATCGAACGATACTGGGTGCTATCATGATTATTAAAACTACAAAATAGTTGCTCGGTAAACGTTTAATATCACATTTTTATATCGTAGTGATTAGTGGTGCTCGATGTCTTCATGAACTCAATGAAATAGCTATATGAAGTAAGAGGGTCAATCGGATGCGGTCAACACGTGCAAAATTATTGTACTCCTTATCCACACCTAGCACATAAAGTCCCTGCTCAGGTGCTTTGAGGTTGACTAATTCAAAATATATAATCGGTACCAAAAATCTGAGATATACATTAAATTAGCAAATTTCTTCTCCGCAGTTTGATACCTCATTCAACAAAATCGAATGGATACTTTTAAAGTTATGTCGATTTCAATGACCGTTCATGCAACAGAAAAGTGGCACTAGGTATAGGAATCATTGATTTGTGTGTGATAACTGTGTGCTATCTGAACGTGACAGATGAATGGGTCTTTAGTGATAACCGCAATGTGCGAGACAAAGGGTGTATCTGGCTGTGAAGAATACAAGTCTTAGCTGATAAGCTGTGAGTTTTTCAGTGCGTAAATCCATAGACGGGTAAAACATTGATTTTTACCGTCTATGGTAAATCACACACAAATCAATGATTTCCTATACCTAGTGCCACTTTTCTGTTGCATGAACGGTCATTGAAATCGACATAACTTTAAAAGTATCCATTCGATTTTGTTGAATGAGGTATCAAACTGCGGAGAAGAAATTTGCTCATTTAATGTATATCTCAGATTTTTGGTACCGATTATATATTTTGAATTAGTCAACCTCAAAGCACCTGAGCAGGGACTTTATGTGCTAGGTGTATATCGATTCTGAACTTTATTTATAACACGCTTCATATTTCTTGTATTGTGATGTGAAAAAAATATAGACTTGAAAAAACTTACCACGTTATTTGTGGACTAATGCACTGAAACGAGGATGAAAATGTTACGTGATGATTTTTTAGAAACACGTCGTTGGACCAGGGAAGTACGACTTTATAAAATATCCAAGGACCCTTATGCTTCGTCACGAATGCAAGAACGAAGTGGTATTTTCGGCATAATTGAGTGATTGGTTATTTATGAAAATGTAGGTATTTGAATTTATGAAGTTGTAATCGAATAACTAAGTTTGTTCTTGCATTTCCGCGACGTTTTGTCCTGACCGGAGAACCTTGGTAAATAACAGAACCATTAGCATCTAATAAAGAGCCATTCGGTTTTTCAAATATATTCATGAATGTTTGGAAATTTAAGAGACAGGTTCCATTTAAAACGTTAACAAAATGTTCATGGCAATTTTGAAAACGTTAAAGGTTCGTTACAGAATTGCAATTTCTTATAGGCTATGTATCAAGTTTTTAAACGTTTTAACCTAAAAGGTGACGTGAGAGGACTTCTTAATCTTCCTTAATAACTTAATAACCGGTTTTTCTGGTATCAACCTCTATCTTCCATTGTTGTTATTGATATATCTGATCCTAACTTCAGTGCATTCACAACTGGAATATTTTCATTTAATAAACTGGTTTCTTTAAACAACATGTTATATCCAAGGTTCTTCATCACATCCATGCAGATGATCTGAACCTGGTACAGCTCTTGCCTCGATAGATATTTTCGCCACATGGTAGCGGTGACATTGGAGTTTCTACTACGGAGATCCATATTGTTTCGATATATGTCTAGGGGTTTTGCCAGCGATGCATTGGTATTGGCTCTCAGCCACTCTGTGACTGGTACCGGAGTCGGGGGTTCTCCAATGAAAGAATAGATTTCATTGGTCATTCGTATTGGATCTGCTGCAAAATCCTCGTATCGCACCAATCGGTATCTGTTACGTAGCCAGCGTGGGCGTCCTTTTGCGAGGCGGAGATCACCCTGTAGTCGGAGACAGTATTCGTTAATGGTTGGCCACAATACGGAAGAGTTTGAACCCCGGATCATTCGCACCTCACTGAAGCTGTTAAGTTTAGGTTTCACGTTCGTTTCACCGTTCAGATACCGTTTGTATTGGGCCAGCATCTCATCTGGCAGATACGTCATTCTCATCGAATTGGCCATTCCTCTTGGGTCTCTGACAAGTTGAATAATTTTAACTAGAGGATCTTGTTCCATGAGTTCTTTGATATCTTGCAATCCAGCACGGATAAGTTTCACACCGATGTGTCCATTGTAGCCGAGGCACATGTTCCGCAGCACTTGCGAAGGACTGTACAGAGGATCGGCATCTGCGCGATCACGTTGCTCCAAAATGGCCGACAGATTTTTGGAGTAATTCACTCCGATTCCAAATTCCATAATGCATAATGCTACCTCTTCGGAAAACTCGCAGCGCATAATCCTTCCGATCAATTTGGCAGCCGTTTCGTCGCTATCGTTAAGCCTTACTCCCAGTTTATCCAGGCAACCAAATACGTGCAATGGTTCAAACATATAGAACATGAATGGATTCTGATTAAAGATCTGTCCGACAAAAGTTGAGCCCGTACGGAAATACCCAAGTAAAATTACTCGATGAATGCTAGTGTTATAATTCAATCTGGGAGTCGATAACTCCTGCGCTGCTGGTTCGACTCTTCCTACGCCCGTCGTCCTGTGGTAGCTCAAGCTAAGTCCTCGACTCTCCTCTTTTAATAGGTCTCTTGGTGATAACTTTGTAAACAACAAAATGCAGATTATGATTGAGATCGTTGTACAAAAAAGCGTGAACACCACGCGCAATGGTTTACCATGCTTAAGATGCATTCTTAAAAACCTGTAGACAGGTATACAGTGCATCCACCTAAATCTCGTACACTGAATAATCTACAGTAAAACTATCCTTGAGCTAAGATTTAGCTTACTATCGTTTTATTATCAAATGACTCTGATGCCATTTATGTTGATTTTGGTTATTGTTAGGCCTATTTGATACAAATGTATGAAAATACCCTGCCAGCTGTTGCGTCAGGTGGGAGTTGCATGCATTCATATATAATTACATCTGCATTAATGAGGGGATTTTTAATAAAATGTTTTGAAAGAATGTAAGATTATTGCATTGAAATTATGGGCTATTTGACAATTGCTATATTTGATGTGCGAAATGCATTTGCTAATTATAAAAAAATATCCATCAATTGGGAGAGGGGATACTTGCAAGGTATCAAATTGAAGGTAAAGATGTGCCCAAAACAATGGTCTGAGCAGATAATTCAATATCCCTTTAGTATTTAAAATATTTTCCTTCGAACATTTGGTTTATTTTTAAAAAACCACAAATGGTGTTTTTTGTATTTTTCTCATGAAATAAACATGCAATAAACACTATAATCCCAGAGAAGATGTTTATGGTTAGCCACACAAATCTGTCGAGCCATTCGTTAATATGTTTGCTGTGTAAATAATTTATGCGCGTAATTAATCAATTAATAAGGTGTTAAATGGAATAATTTTGAACCACTTTTTGTATACCCAATTAAGTTATGTTAGGTTTCAAATGAATCCTTAAATTATGCTTAATAAAATGGTCAAGCCACATTTCTCAATTTCATTTGTCTTTTTATGTAATAGTAATCAAAACTTTAGATACATTAATTTTGCAACATTTCTTACAATAACAATGTATTTCATACAACTGTACAACTGTGCACAGACTTGGTAAAAGTATATTAATATTTGTCCAGCCATGCACGCAAACAATAGAATCAATCTTCAAGGACATGCTCACACTAAGGGACCAATGTTTTGAAATCCGCGCAAAAATCTTCAAATGCCATTCAGCAGTGTGCAGTCAAGGGTTTTAAGCATAATATGGTGTATGTTACTTTCGGTGGGGGTGTGCTGACATGCAAGCCTGTATTATACAGGTACCACCATAATTAAGGCCTGTAGTAAGTCTAAATAGTCAAGGCCATAAAAGCAAGTAGCCAGTAGCTGGTTGGATTAGCGTGTATGGATAATCAAGTATTGACCAATCCGAAATCAGGTTTAATAAGAAATGTAACAATGCTGATAATCATACAAAGACAACACAGATAACTTTAAAACAAAGCTATTTTGATTATATATGATACACATACTTAGGATTGAAATGTTCATGGTTGTACAACACTCAGGCCCAACAGGCCATCACTTGGGAAGTTGATCAACATTTCCATGAAGTCAATCAACCCAGCCTTGCAAATCAACTGTGGAATTTAGCGTGTACAGCTACGATGATTCACATTTTGTTCTGTCAAGGAACGTTTTTTGGTCGGTATTTAACAGCCTTGTACATTGCGACCATAGTTGTCCTACCGTATTTTCGCCGAAACGCCGAAGCGTTGAGGCACATTAGAGGCCACAAACACTCAGTCTGCAACAGAAACTAAGAGGGTATAAATAGTCGTAGAAGACCTGAAAGTATCAGACTGTGTAGTGTTATAGTCTACTCAACCCCACTCGGTCTACGTCATAAATACGATCAATGATTGGCTTGAGTAATAAGGTAACGAGATTTACGTCCAATTGAACAATTCGTAATATCAGTGTTTGTATCCGTGATAAATGATTGGTTACAAAATGTATGAGCAATGATTGGCTTGAATACCCAAATAAACTGAGATAAACATATTCACATCCAATCGAAAACATTGTTATTTCAGTATGTTAGAGCTCCGAACGTGGTAAACGATCAATGATTGGATGTCAGTTTCATTGGTAACAATCTGCCAAGGACATGCATTCATGCAGAGACCCTATAACTATGGGACAAGTATCTCGAAGGCAAAGTCCCCCGTTTACTATGCTTAAATTGACGGAGGATGGTTTTAGAGGGGGCGCACTATCATGGTCGTAGCAAACCAGACGACCTAACGTGGTGATGGTGGATTTTATCGGCTCAAAACATGATTTGTGGCACAGAAATAGTACATCAATGGTCAAAAAAAGCTGATTGTGATTTAGAGTAAAACTTATTTGCTTTGATGATAGCAGAATTTAGTTCTTATATGACACGAAACATTCAGAATTGGTTATTTGAAATTAATTTGTACGTGGAACAAAATACGAATTTTAAATTGTGGATGGCTTCGTCTGACAGTGACAGAGGAGTGGCGTGGCGTTATTTGCATTTTATGGATATTGCAATTAGTTGGGAAAGACGCTGGATCGCGACGATCACATCGTGTGAGGTCATGAATAGTCATGGATGAATATTCATTCACAACGAATGATTGACAGTTTACGCTTAACTTAGTGCGGTGGATGGTTTTATAGAGTGCGCTATACTGAACCAAATCTCAACAAAGGGCAGATAGGGTGTCACATACGCCTGATTCATGCATATGCACTGTGTAGATGCACTATGCACTGTGTAGATGCACATGCACTGTGTAGATGCATATGCACTGTGTAGATGGAGCTAGTATGGAGCTATGCAACTAACGCCAATCCATCCATTTATAAACATGCCCTCGGCGCGCGATAACGAAGCGTAAACAAGTTTTCATCATGGCCTGTAGATTCATGTGTTATCTGAATGATTGTTCACCCGCTCGATTTTAACTGGATAGATTGTGGCTCATAATTTGCGACCTATGTACTATACATAGGCTTAAATTTATTCTATTGTTGTCAATTTCACTTGCTGATGTATAAAGTGGACTCAATTGTGAGTGATCGAGAACGCTCGTGTACAGAGAGTTGGTTGGTCAGGCTCCAAACATGCCAAACAAGACTCGAGACGAGGCGACTTTTAATAAGTAATTGATAATCTGTTGACTTGACTATTGACTGCGCATTTCAGTTTACAACTATATCATGATCTTCGTTTATTCTGAACAACATTGGTGATATAATCAAAGTAAAGTACCAAATTTAAATAATTCTCTAAGTCATTTGGGAGGTAAATTCTAAAATATTGTTAAAATAATTTAAAACAAGGTCTTCTAAAAAACTGGGTGGACAAGTGTTTTTAGTGTCAAAAGGATGAGAAGACTTGGAATGGATCTGTTGCATTTTTTGTGGAAGTCGGCAAGAGGATCACTAGTGTGTTGTTTCTGGAAAGAACTCACCGAGACGTTATGTGAGCGATATGTGGTGAAGTTTATGGAGAGAAAAAAAATTGAAAGAAAATAAAGTGCTCCTCAGCTGAGTCGAACGACGTAATTTATGACACATTTTGTAAAAATAACATTAAATAAAGTGCTCAATCGTACCCCCAAAAAAAGTCTCGTTAATAAACCAAACTATTGATATTGTAATTAATTAATATAATGGAACATCAAAAAGTACCAATGTATTATACCAAAAAAAAGTGGCTCCACGCGGTTTTGACCCGGGTTTTCCGCGTGGCAGGTAACGATATGAACCACTACACTACTCATTCTCATTACTTCCAATGGAGTTAAAATGAATATACATAATTCAGACTCTCACTCGAAAATTAAATGTGACATTTATTTATTATTTAAAGCTACATTGTCGATTAGAACACCATTTTATTTACGGTAATAGACACATTTAATATAATATAAAATAAAAATATTAATTTCGCACTGAATAACTGAATTTGGAGATATTTTCGGTTTTATTACGACCCAACTGGTCTCACTCAGGTTCAAATTAAAAGTGACATTTATTTATTATTTAAAGCTACATTGTCGATTAGAACACCATTTTATTTACGGTAATAGACACATTTAATATAATATAAAATAAAAATATTAATTTTGCACTGAATAAATGAATTTGGAGATATTTTCGGTTTTATTACGACCCAACTGGTCTCTATGGTGGCCAAGTTAACTTGTCCACCAAAAAATGGAATCCTCAACAGGAAACTAAGAATTGATTTTGAACTTGGTCCTTATCGTAATCCTAGAGCGTTTCGGCTAGTTTTTTAGAAGACCTTGTTTTAGTTCAATCAAGAAAACTGCTGCTGCTGATTTGATCTCGATAAACGGCAATACGATCGACAGTGGAAATGCTTCATCAGTCGGTTTCTACACGCCCACATGTATACAAGCGGTTGAATGGGTACATGTACAGCAAATTTGACACATATTAGAGAAGACAATGGGCGCCATATCGTGAAATTTGGTCTAATTAAAATAAAATTATTATTTTCAAATGAAGCAGTTTCAAAGCTGTCTCTATCAGCTACCAAATGCCCGAATTTCATCAACATTGAAGCACTATAAACTTCGGAGAAATAGACACTTGAGCTTTACGGACTGGCCAGCTGTGCGGAACACGTGTACTGTTTGTTTACAATCTGTCAACCTGTAGTACCGCGTGAAAGTGCATTACCCCGGGACTTTCGTTCAGACCGGGCTGGAAACGATGCTACTCGCCGTTGATGGCGGGCTCCTAATTTCCGTATGAGTCCCTGTCTGAGTTGGCCGTGGAGGCACTAGTGTGGCGGTATGGGAAAACCCGTCGGAAGTCGTTAATGTGAAGATTGTGATATCTGGGTCAAGCCAATATTCCTAACAAATGAGTTCCAAGTCAACTTTCCAACTTTAGTCCCAAGATAGGGATTAGACTTTTAACTTTAGTCCCCAGGAGTTTTTATGCAAAATTCCAGATGTAAAGTTTATTTTTAGCACGTTTCTGAACCTTGATTATCAAATGTTTGCCAAGAAATCAGAGGTGATTGAACTAAAATGTACGTCTTTTGAACCTGCTCACTCCTTCTTGAACTTGTGACATGCACCCCATTGAATTTGATATCGTTGGAAAGCTCTATTCATGCCCTGTATGAAGATGTACATGCGCATTGATATTTAGGTCACATAATTTACTGCGCATTACATTTCTTCGAAGCAACAGGTCACTCAACCCGATGGAGGTAACACCCATTTATCGCCAGTTATTTCCTAAAATGTCGACATTTTGGAATGCAAACTATTGTTAAAAGTCTAAATTGTGCCATAGTTGGCTGTACTTCACTGTATTCTTTATAGTATGTCGTCAAAATCCAAGGTGGCGGCGCCAAGTGAAAATGTTAAAAAAGTGAAGTTGCCCGAAATCTTATGACCTTGAAAGTTCAGCAGTAATTAAGCCTCTACTCAAGGAACAGAACTTGGATTGTAACGTCTTAAAGAATTATCGTACTGTTAGCAATCTCTCCTTCATCTCGAAAGTTCTTGAGCGTATTGTCATGATTGTGGCTAAGCAGCTGAAGCAGCATATACAGGGTGTCCCAAAAGTCTATGCACGACTTTGAAGCTTTGTATTTCACAAAATATAAGTCGTATTAAAAATATGAATACATATTTAGAAAGAGGAGATGTGGGAAATAATTATGATACCAATCATTGGAGTAACATCTGTTTGTAATGCCACCCTAAAAGTAAAATATGTATCACTGCAAAAATGTAATTTTATACTTCGGAGGAATAAAGTTAAAAAATCCATACCTATGATAAATAAAAATGAGCTTCATCGTTGAACCAAATATTGTTTAGGAAAGATGGTTTTTGCTCAATTTGGTTGCTTATCCAGTTGCAAAATGCCACTCTTGCTTTTCTGTCCGCTGCTTTAACGTTTTGTTTGATCTGAATCTTGTATGGAAACTTCTTCAAGTCCTTACGCAAAATTCTGTGGACAGCGGATCTTTTAATCTTGTTTTCTGCGGAAAGTCGGCGAATAGATCTCTTTGGACTTTTGGCTACTGCATGTCTTATGTTATGACATCAATGTGACTTGTTGATCTCCAGTCTTTTTTCTACTACATCGAGACAAATCATGCACAGTTCCTGTGTTCAAAAAATTATCCACCAACTTCAGAATTGATATTCTTCCTGGTGCGCGTTTCACTTTGAAATGTTTTCTGAACTTTTTGTTGAGTATTTGTTTCAGCGTAGAACCATACAATTTGTATTCGCTTATCTATGCTGTAAATCATCTGGAATGAAGACTTTTGCTGTGCAATGTTGTCTACTACGCCTATTTATGTTGTGAGTGACCGAGTTTGGTAATAACATTAATGTTGCAAGGTAAGCAGTGAACTGTGTGACTAATGCGCAACGTTGCTTTCATACCGTCAATTTAAGTGCACCTGATGTTCGCAACAATGTGTGGTACTTGGTTGGGTGGGTCAGCACACGGCCAGAAACTTTCAACCAGTTTTATAATGTTATGGGTTCACCATAGGGTTGCGTTGGGTATCAAAATAATTTCCCAAATCTCGTCTATCAAAATATGGTTAAATTTATACCATATGATTTATATTTTATGAGATATGACTCTTCAAAAACGTGCATAGACTTTTGGGACACCCTGTACATGATATATGTCTGATCACAACTTGCAAGAACAATTTCAATCGGCATACAAACAATTCCATAGTACGGGAATCTGCTTTGCTGAGGGTCCATCCACAATGACATATTACGTGCAATGGAGAATCAGGGTGTCACCGTGCCAGTGGCGTAACAGCCGGGGGGAGGGGGCACAGTGCCCCCCTGAAGGTGCTCAGCAGGAAATTCAAACCTACCCACCAGGAAAAATGGGGGAAGGAAAAGAGGAAAAGAAGGGGAAAGGGAAAGAAAAGAGAGAGAGAAAGGAAAAAGGGAGGAAAAAGGAAAAGGAAAAGTAGAAAAAAAGGGGAAAGAAAGAAAAGAAGAAAGGGAAAGAAAGAAAGAAAGAAAATTTCGCAGTACAAAAAGCACAACAGTCAACAAATTGTTGACTGTCACAGTTGTGCTTTTTGTACTGCGAAATTTGTGACCGTGCGAAATTTTGGGGCAACCTTTTACGAAAAATTCCGGGACGGAATTATTCTAACCAGGAATCTTGGGCTGTGCCCCCCCCCCCCCCCCCCCCCCCCCCTGACAACCAACCTCTGTTACGCCCCTGCACCGTGTTAGTTCTCTTGGATATTAGCAGTGCATTTGACACTATTGACCATGCAGTATTACTTGCCAGAATGCAACATCTTCTTGGAATAATTGTGGTCATCTTGGACTGGTTCAAATCATATCTTTCGGATGGTACTCAATGTGTGCATATTAATGGAAATTCTTCTGCTCCACAAAATCTACAATATGGCGTACCGAAAGGGTCAGTCTTTGGGCCTCTACTGTTTTCCATCTACATTCTGCCACTTGGGGACATTATTAGTAGACACTAAATGGAGCTACACATCTACGCGGATGACACTAAAGTTTATCTGTCTGTCTGTCCGACAACTCCCAATGGTGTCACTGTCAAGCTTGCTGTACGAGGGTCAGTCATTAAGTTATGAAAGTGATCATGGTATGAGATGCATGAGTGATTCTATTGAGGGATATTGTGATCAATACAAAGTATGAACCTTTGTCTTTCAAACAAAACAGTTTTGGATTTCTAAGTATGAACTTTGACGTCAAAGCATTATCTTAAAGTATAAGTACACTTGGGACACTGCTAAATCAATTATTTGGCAGGAAATCTGAATTGTTTGTATGAAACACGTGGTAAGAAGATTCCATAACATGACACCAGAAGCAGGTATATCCCGATTTTTTCGCGTAATTATGATACAAAAGACAATAACATTAATCCCTGTGTAATTTGAAAAATATAGTAAAATAGAAACAAGTAAGGAGAGGCAATTGAATAAAAAGTATACAAATATCAGTATTTCAAATAGCCCAATTTTCATTGCCCAGTCGGTGAATCACTAATATTGCGGAAAATCAAACAATTTAGGGACCGTTCATTATTTATGGTGGAGGGTGTGTTGGGTAAAATCTAGGGGGGGGGGGGGGGGTCATGTAACTTTCATATGTTGAAATAGGGGGGGTTATGTAACTTTTTATTCCTAAACAGGGGGGGTTGTGTAAATTTGTTTAGGTGGTGATTGGAGTGATTTTAGAGGATATTTTGGAGTGTAAATGCCATTTTTTTCTGCGCTTCGCGCATATTTTCTTAAAACCTTTCAACTTAAAAAACTTTTACTATGAGACGACTTCTGGACAGCAAATCGACGATATGGTGGACAAATTTCATCAACGGTCGAGACATTTGAGCCACATGGTGTATAATGTTACAAAATCCAATGTCATGCTTTTCACCTCATCAGCTTTGTATGCTCACAAAAGTAGAACGTTTCACTGGATACGTTTCTGCTCAGAATGTTCTAACTTGTTCGGGTTATAAAGACTCACAAAACCTACCAAAATGAATGAATATGGGAAAAAATTCCAGCTCGCTACGCTCGCCATTACTAATTTCACACAATAAAAAGAAGGGGCATCATGACATTATTGGCCGTCCAGATAGGGCACACACAACATTTTCCAACGTATCCATGAACAAAATTCCAAAGGTAAAGACAGGCTCACTCTGCTGCCCCTTAAGGCCTAAAAAAAAAGGTTTGATTGGCGTAACCCGACCGACCCTATTTTAACCCCGACCCTAAACATTTTATTTTTATTTATTTTTATTTAAAAAAATTAAAAAAAATGTGTGTGAGAAAAGAAATAAAGACAGTGAAAATGTGTATTTGTGCCATTTGTGTATGTCTGTATGGTATATGTGTGCTGGTATATAACATTTCATAGACGTTTTACAGATTTTAAAAAAAAAAAAAAAAAAGAAGAAAAAAAATCCGACCTACCTACCCTATTTTTTTTTCTATGTTACGCCAATCAAACTTTTTTTTTTTAAGGCCTAAGTATGTGACAAGTTGATTTTATTTTTTTCAGGGAGGGGGCGGGGTTGTGTAAAAAACTACTGGTTAGCAGGGGGGGGTCATGTAATTTTCAGTTTCAGCTGTAGGGGGGTTAGGTAATTTTAACATACGAGTCTCGAATTTGTCCCAACCAACCCTCCACCATAAATAATGAACGGTCCCTTAGGAAAAATCCAAGAAATGAACCAGTTTGGGAGCTTCCATAGGCTAGGTAACTAATTATCTGAACTTATTCGCATGAAGCCAGCAGAAAATATGCGCATGCGTAGGCGGCAGATAATTTTGAACTGGGCCAAAAATGGCTAAAATCATGAAATTTACCACATAAAAGCTTACTGTGACTTCAAATTCTAATCAGAAATATTGAAAATGCTTAAATCAATGTGAATAATTATTTTGATAGTTAAAATAAAGATATACATTAATGTATCAATCAAAGATGGCTGCCACAATCTTTCTTATTACTGTTATCTTTAGAGCTACTAGATATGTATTGTTAAAGTAATCGTCACGTTAATTTCAATGATTCGAGGACATTTTATGATCAGCTCCTTTTGAAATCCCCACTTGTATTGCTTTACATCCCACAACAATTTACTCATTTATAATCCCTACATTTTTCTCTATTTTTTGTTGTTTTCTTAGGTATATTTTTGCGGATTTTGCTAAATAAAAGCGTATTTGAGATGGTCCCTCCTTGTTTTTATTAAGGAATTCAGATCTAAAAAGAGTGTCAAACATAGATTATTGTGTGTTCTAACTATGCACCAAGTGTTATCTGTTTCTATGCTTGCATTGCCGAGACAGACGCAAATGTTTCAATCAACCATATTTCAACCTAGTAAATATCTAGCCAAATATCGACCGATTTCAGGCAGTACTACTTTACGCTAATGCTATGACGTCATAGTTCCTACTTAGACATCCAAATGTGTATTGTTTGAAAGACAAAGGTTCATACTTTGTATTGATCACACTATCTCTCAATAGAATCACTCATGCATCCCATACCATGATCACTTTCAGTACTTACTGACCGACCCTCGTATATAGACTTGAACAGTGTGTAAAAAACATCAATGAGTGGATGTCAGCTAATTTTCTCAAGCTGAATGTTGATAAAACAGAGGTTACTATGCTCGGTTTCAAAACCCAACTTGCCAAGATTAATCTCTTAAATGTGAATATCGCTGGCGTTGACATACCTATCAAATCTGATCCTGTGAGGAATCTTGGGGTTATGTTTGACTCCGGTTTGACAATGGCAGCTCAAGTTGCTAATATCACCAGATCGGCAAGTTTCCAACTCAGAAACATCGGTAAGGCCCGGAGATTGTTAACCACGGATTCCACTAAAATAGCTGTGCACACATGGTCACTTCAAGACTTGACTACTGCAACAGCTTACTAGCTGGCATAAACAAGACTCTCATCACAAGACTTCGGAATGTGCAAAGCAGGCGCGGATACAGGGGGGGGGGGCCGACGGGCCGGGCCCCCCCCCTAACAAAAAAAAAAAAAAAAAAAAAAAAGGAAAAAAAAAGAAAAAGGAAAAAAGAAAAGAAAAAAGAAAGAGAGGAAGAAGAGGGGGAGGGGGGGGGGGGGGGGGGGGGGTGGCACATCACCCCTCAGACTCCCCCTGTTCGAGCTTTTAAACAATCTATACTTAAATAAGAAAAAATCAGTATATACGTCGTATGCTCTACTTTCTTGCATTGATAACAAATATATATTGATTGGAAATGAAGAGGTGGCTTTTTGATAAAATGTTGGTCAAAAGTATACACCAGATCGCACCAAATGAGTTCGAAAGTTGAAAAATGTTCTACTTCTGAGGGGGGGCACTTCCCCCCCTCAGACTCCCTCCTGTTCGACCTTTCAAATCATCTATACTTAAATCAAAAATATATCAGTATAATATGCTCAACTTCTTTCGTGCATTGATAAAAAAACAAAATATTTATTGGAAATGAAGAGGTGGCTTTTTGGATAAAATGTTGGTCAAAAGTATACACCAGATCGCACCAAATGAGTTCGAAAATTGAAAAAATTTCTACTTCTGAGGGGGGCACTTCCCCCCTCAGACTCCCCCCTGTTCGACCTTTCAAATCATCTATACTTAAATCAAAAATATATCAGTATAATATGCTCAACTTCTTTCGTGCATTGATAAAAAAACAAAATATTTATTGGAAATGAAGAGGTGGCTTTTTGATAAAATGTTGGTCAAAAGTATACACCAGATCGCACCAAATGAGTTCGGAAATTGAAAATTTTTCTACTTCTGAGGGGGGCACATCCACCCTCAGACACCCCCCTGTCCGAGCATAGCTCGGAGGGCGGTGCTGCGCACCGCTTGGATGGTACCGGCAACAATTCATTTTTTTGGGCCCCCCCCTAAAATTTTCCTGGATCCGCCACTGGTGCAACGTACTGCAGCACGGTTGGTGATGAGAAAGAGAATAAGTATGACCCCATATCTCATGATCTTGTTCACCTTCATTGGCTTCCAGTTGAGCATAGGATTGATTTCAAGATTTTAGTCCTCACATATAAATCTCTCCATCAATTACAAACACCGGACTATCTTGCAAACTTGCTCCATGTTCGGACTGGTCGCAGGTGTCTACCCTCCACCTCTTCTGCAACACATTTGGTTGAACCAAGAACTCACCTTATCACATTTGCTGATCGTGCCTTTTCATCCTATGCTCCTCGTCAATGGAACCGGCTTCCAGATCACAGAAATGCAGATTCCATCAACATATTTAAACGACTTTTAAAATGTCATCTTTTTGAACATTTGTAAAGTAGTTTTTTCTTTGTATTTCATTGTGCCAAAGCGCCTTAGTACAAGTTTCTTGGTTCTGGCGCTATATAAATTTCAGTGATTGATTGATTGATTGATTGATGATATGACCATGTTAACCACTTGTAAATTCCGACAATGCAATGTGAAGATTTTGAAAGTGAAGATTTTAAAATTGGTAATAACATTGCAAACAAATTTAATAGATTAGTATCAGAAGTCCTTTTAACATGATAAGCTATTCTGTGTGATATTAACACATAGTTTTATCATGGACTATTAAGTCCATGGTTTTATTAAAGAAATTCAAAGATTTTGTGTACGGAACTTTAACCTTTGAACTTTCAGTTTCATGTTTTATTGTTGCGTATAAACTTGCCGTCTTTAAAAAAAACTATAACTGTATATAGGGTGAAATCGGCTATCTTCGCCCTAGCTGCGTCTATGATTGGTGTTTAGACACATACACTCTAAAATGTGAACGAAAGTACCACAATCGTGAAGTTAGGGGCTCGTTTTTTTTTCATAAATGATTATGAGTGGCTTAGAGAGGCAATAAAATCCCTAGGTTGGTGACAAATAGCCATTTCATGGATTCAATTCTGACGGGTATCTTCGCTCGTTTTCGGGTAATTTCGTTACGAAGAAAGAAGGAGGCCCTCTTTCGTCTCATTAACGAAAGCTCAGGTCGGGTTAAATCGTGACTTGCTTAAACGAAATAACCAAAGTTTAATATCAAAGACTAGCAAACAAATGTATTGATATAACATTTAATAAAGCATCTTATTCATATGTAAACTTTAATTCAAAATCTACCTGCAGATTTGGGAAAAGATTGTTTTCTGTTTCTAGTATAGCGAACTTACCCGCACAATTGTCATGAATGGCTATAAACTCCCGAAACTAGCAACGCAAACATGCACCGTTTTGCATGTTAAACGTGTGTCGGGTAAGTTCGCTCACAAAAAGGTGTTTTAAAAAATTGCTACAGCCGAAAATTGGCTAACTTTTATTTGATAAATAACTTTGGCATAATTTAATAAGTGTTCATGTTACAATGACAACTCAATGAAGTTACATTTCATTGAACTCGGAAAATCTAGATATCACAAAAGATAATACCTTTCCAACTTTATTTGTAAGGAGGAAATCGTGGGACCGAATTGCTCCCTTTTCCAATCTGTCTTTTACCAGTGATAACGTTTTGTGTAACCAGTGAGACATTTTCGAACCTGGTGCTCTTCTTTGTACAACCTGTTTTTGATGTTATCAAAATTCAGTAAAACCGTAATTTATCGTTTTAAAGCCCAGTTAATTAGTTCACATGTTCAGATTACATAAAAACTACCCAACCAAAGATTATACACAATATTACAATAAATATTCAACAAACTAGAATAAAACTCTCAAATTTATGGTTGATGTAAACCCATTATTTTTGGACAAAGTTTTGTAACTATAATTCTGCAGCCGCTGATCCACACCACATACAAGTTTACATTTTTAGAACGTCATTGACGAGCCAAACACATCGTAATGACATCAGATGTTGGCGGTAAACCCCTGTTTTGAGAAAATTCTTCAAATACATAGTTTCTTGAAAGCCTAATTAAATTAGTTGTTATTACAAAATCG